>NJRQ01000056.1:422822-802467 GCA_003063805.1 Aphaenogaster ashmeadi | reverse complement strand
GCGCGGCGCGGCGCGGCGCGGCGCGGCGTTCATTCGGAGCGAAGTGAATATAGTCGCCGATCGTCCGCGAGTGTTGTCGGCCATCCCGTTGTGACCCAATCTGTGCGTGCGCGTTCCTCGCGTCCAGTGTTCCTTCCCGCGGAGTGACGGAAGAGGAGCGGAAGAGAGGACGCGAGTCGTCAGTGCCGAGGCCGAGAGAAGGGTGGCCTAGGAGCACAGTGTGGCAGCGTCGTTACTCCATTGCGACCTAACCGCCGTCGCGTCGCGTCGCGTCGCGTCGCGACAAGAGGGGCTGCCGCGAGTTTGAATTTCGTGACGTCATCGCCGCTTCGTTCGTTTCGCGAACGCGAACGACGGTCATCGTGCGTCGATATCGTACGACGTCGTAAACCGCGACTGTAATCGCGCGACACGCTCCGACGACCGGCGTGTCGATCCTCTCGCGCGTCTCCATTCGAACCGGGAGCAGACGGTGCACCTGTACCTGCTCGCGAGCCGGGACAAGTGCTTCGCGCGCGAGAGCACTGACGCGTTATTATCCGTGAGCACCGGCGATTATCAGCGCATCGCGCCGCACCGATCTCGGCGCGCGATCGCCCACGCCCGATCCTTCCCCGATTCACTCCGGATTACGCGGTCGCGCCGCGCCGCGCCGGCAGCCTCCGTACGTTCGTTCGTCCGTTTCGGGAAGGATAAAACCCCCGGGCGGTGCTCACGTGACGAAAGTGCAGACGCTGCCTCCTCGGTCACTTGGAACAAGTGAGTATATCTGGAATATGTTATGGATGCTTTCCATTTAGTGACGCAAGTCGACCGACACAAGGACGTCCGCAGGATTTTTCCAGGAGGGCGGGCAGGTGGGGGGGGGGGGCGTGATACAAAATGTTACTTCCGGAATTAAAATACTTATAATTTGAAATTTATACACCTTTTGTTGAAAATAATTTATACACCTAATCCTATGGATTAGGGCAGAGATCGGCAAGGTTAGCACAACTTGTCCTTCTTTTATTCAAATGGAGAGCAAATACTTTATGGATGCTTTCGATTTAGTGACGCAAGTCGACACAAGGGCGTCCGCAGGATTTTTTCCAGGAGGGGGAGCGTGATACAAAATGTTTCTTCCAGAATTAGAATACTTATAATTTGAAATTTATATACCTTTTGTTGAAAATAATACACCTAATCCTATGGATCAGGGCAGAGAATAGAGATCGGCAAGGTTAGCACAACTTGCCCTTCTTTTATTCAAAGAGAGAGCAAATACTTAATTTTTTGCTAATTCCAGGGGGGCCCTTGGACACAAACGCATCTTGGCATTCAATGAGTAACAAAGACAAAACGACACTTGTGTTAACTTGTGTCGCTAAATGGAAAGCACCCTTTATGTAAGATATTTTTCGTGGTCCTGCCGCTTATCCTTCAACTGATAATTATATGAATTACATTTAAAAACTAATTTTCAACTAGAAGTTCGCGGCATTGTGAAATCTAGTGTTCGGTTGTCTTAATTATGCGATTTGCAAAGATTTGTTGAGGTAAAGCACAAATTGTAACGACACGCGCGCAACGAGCTTCCGTTGTATATTAACGCGTAATTCGGCGGAATCTTTTAATTTCGTACACCGTAATGATACGCCAGGCCATTAACGCCTGGACGTTGCAACAGTCCGCATTTTTTGTTATGGTATTTTTGTTTGGTCTGTACCATCTGCGGTTGGAACGATATTTAGCGGGTCTGATGGCAGCTTTGTATACACAGAGTTTGTGCGTTCGCTAAGCCGTGAAACAATTGTTTTGCTTTTCAAAGTTTTTCCGTATTTCCCGTGCGACCGAAATTTTCGCAGTATTTTTTTTACCAGTTTATTGAATGTTGACATTCATATCACGTATACACGCGAATTAAACAAAAATTATATGCATTTTGATATGCCTCCGCGCCGGGACGCACCTGCGACCGTTGGTCGTGCGAGCTTTTAGAGGTTTTCTCGCATTGTTAATTGATCGTCCAGAGAAGTGATCGAACAAAATTTCCAGAGGACTTCCCGTATTTCCGTATCCGATAACCAATCAGCAGTTGTAACAAACTCGTCGTACAAGTTAGATGTCGGTTCGCGAGACCGTGAACAGTCGCGTGTAGAAATGCGTTACGCGTAAGCATACACGTGCATACGCATTGTTTGCAGCCTCATTCATAACAAATCGTTGCCATTCATTATGTTGTATTTTCGGGAATGCGTTCGGATTGAAAGTTTCGGGCGAAGCAGGCTTCGCAGTTCGCGGGATAATCTGGCACCTGTTATGGAAGCAATAAATTTGCGCAGTTTGCAGTTATTGCGTAACTTAGAGCACTTGGTCCCCGGTAAAGTAGTAAAAACACCTATTGGCTAGTATTAGAGGATCCATCTTCTTACGACGTTGTTTATATTATGTCAATAATTTAAAACTATACGACGGGGTAACATACAGTGGCGTATCTGTAATTACACCATTAAAGTTATTTACGTCATTTTATTTTTATATTAATCTAATTTAATTTTAATATTAATCTTTACATTACTTTTTAAATATAACCTTTACATTATTTTTCGAAAATATTATTCGTTCTATTCGTTCTAAATTATTAAAAATTATCTTGCTTTGTGGAGAGGATATCGATTTTTTTTTATTAATCTACGGTTTTTTGGACATTTTTCATAATTAAGCTTTTTGCCACATCTTTTTGTGGCCAAAATTTTAAAATAATATATATGCATTTATTTACAGATATTTAAATAATTTAAAACAATATTAGTCACATACTGTTTGTTTTTTTAATTCGAAAACTATGCTAATGTGTGCTATTCAATAAGACCTTGAGTCTCGCATTTATCTACGGCTATATCATTGAATCGAAGAACTTAGAGATAGACTTTCCGGTCGAGCGCGTGCAATTACACGTGTGACTTAATTAAAGCCTGAAACAGCTAATTGCGAGTGTAGATTCCCGACGAAAGTATACGTAGTCTCGCGGAGATCCGGCGAGTTATCAGTGAATGAAACGAGCTCCGCGCGCGCGGACCGCAATTAATCCGATATACCAGATTGACTTTTATTCATGAATCTCTTCCTGTCGATATATATATATATACCCAAGACGCGAGAAAGAACGATTGCCCGTCGCGCATACCTTTTTTCGCACGGCAGACGCGACGATTCGTAATGAGGGACTCCGGAAACGTTTCGAGCGATTTATCACGTTCGGGGCCGTCCTGTCGTTCGCGCTTTAACGGATGACTTTCGGTTTCAATTAAAACACAAATTCGCGTCGCTGCGGGGGATCCACGGTTTTGCCAAGCGACGCAGCAAATTGACGCGAAGTCGAAACCCGTCGGGCGCGCCGCTCCGTGGCGAGTACGGTACGCCGCCGAAGGGAAAATAGGAAGGGCACGAGTAAAAGCAAAACGGTGAGAACGGAAAGGAGGTTGCGCCGAGAAAGGGAGAGAGAGGAGAGAGAGAGAGAGAGAGAGAGAGAGCGGGAGAAAAAGAGAGAGAATCGGGCGGGGGAAGGAGCGAGAGGATCAACCTGCTCCGCTGCTGACAGGACAGCGGGGCCATCCAACAGCTCGGTGGCCCTTTAATGGCCCTCTCCTTCAACGGATATACACTGTTTTATGCTTTATTCCGGCTGCCACCTCTCGGACACGTCGCGCGCCGCACGTTTCACTCTCTTTCTCTTCCGCCTCGCCTCGTAAACGCGTCCCTCGCGCGAACACGTTTCACGTCGCTCCCGAGATCGCGCCGCACCGAGCTGCGGCCCTGAAAGCAGGTGACTCTGTATGAAACAAGATTGCCTCCATGGGGGGCCCTTTGCTATGCAGCGAAGGACAAGGCACCTTGATTCGCGGCTGCGCTGCTCCTCTCCCCTCGGAGAAGACTAGAATTCATTCCTCAGGTCATTTGCGCGTGTACAATGAAATGAGGGTCTTGCCGTTTCGCGCACTTCCTTAAATTATTGTTAACGTTCCGTTGTACGCTTCAGCGAAGGCTGTTAATATAATATAGCGAGACTCTTCGTTTAAAATATCTTCTTCTTATGTCCATTTCTACCAATGTAGATTAACTTTAATTTCGGGTTAACTTATTCTTTATCTGTTTCTAATTCTTAAAACTAGAAAAACATCGAAAGTAAGTTAAACCGAGATTAAAGGTAATCTACGTTGGTGGAAATGGACATAATGTCCAACATCGTAAACGATGTGTAGTGATCACCATGGTGCTCCATGGTGATTGTCTTGACAAAGGTACTCTCAGTGGTTTGCCATTGCCTTCCGAGAGGTGGTGATCAAATTAAAAATTTGATATTTTCTGGGTGGATCTTTGGCACGGAAAGCAGACGGGCAACTCTCATGTGCCACAATCCCCACCGTTTAAAATATACACGCGCAAAATATGTCAGATGTACGAATGCTATTAGAAAAATGTAATTTATTGACATTCCGACGCCACGATGCGAGAGCGATTCGTTTCCCGCAAGATTGGCGATCGATATCGCGTCGATATATCCAGCTTCCTCGGATTGCCGCATTTATTTGTGCGTACCGACACTTTTTACCCCGAGGATATCGGGCGTGGAAAAGCATGGGACAGGTGGGGACTAAATTGAGCGCGATTAATATAAAAAAGAAGCAAAGACCACGCGGTGACAGCTCGCTGCTTTACCGCGAACTGTCGCGGCTAGATCAGACGTGACTGCAATAACTGCATCCCGACACCCGCACCGCCGTTCATTGCCGCCAGGATGTTAATACTTTGACTACCTGGTGATCCCGCTGTGCTCACGTATATACGTTTTATCGACAATCGCGGCCTATCGCCGGCAAACTCTACGCCTATTGTTCCCATCGAAATCTCACGTTCGCTCCTCCGTCCTCTCCTTCCTCTTTTTCTTTCGTTTTTTTTCCTTTGTACCGCCGTTTTCACTTCCGCGTTTTGCAGCCGATAAATCCATTAAGATTCTTCCTCCGTGAGTCGAAGACGTGACTGGGCAGAATGTATCGGGTAACCTTACGATCGTCATCTATTATTTCTTACCGCGCACGTGCTTCTTTTAGCTTCTATTTCGAGTGACGCTTACATATTCATTATCCTCCCCTACATCTGCACGCATTCCCGCAACGATCGCAAAAGGATAAGCTGAGATTATATATAATTATCAGATGGATAACACAATGTACCTTCCATACGGAAGGTGGTCTCGCAGTTCGTGTACTTTTTTTTTCGTCCCTTTATTCTGGACTTATTTTCTATTCACTCTGTAATCTAGTCAATCTCTCGGGTACCTTCCCCTTATTGTTACCTTTTTACGCATGAAAGGCCGTCTTAACGATATTTCTACCGTCGATGAAGGTGTGCCATTCGAGCGGCTGGGATTATTACGCGATGATGTACGGTTTTAAAATATATATAAGGCCGCGCGCGATATAAAATCTAAGATAAGATCTTGCATTTGTCTAGCTCTCCTGTGAAACGCATTACTAAGCGCAGGTTAACATCCTCTTAAAAAGGGACAAGCGTACGGTAGTGCAAATTAAGTCCAGGATTCTTCGTTACGATTGTACAAGTCTACCAGCCTTTGCTTTTCTTTCATTGCCAGCGGCAGAACCTCCTCTTACGCTCTTCCCGGATGGTCGAGGAATAGGAACCTTCCGTGAATCGTTAATTAGTTTGAATTCCCGGATTCTAATTGCACGTGCAGTTTACGGCTTTATTTAAGCGAGGCGTCTATTTCGAACCTGCAAGCTCGAAGGGGCGCCAGTTTTCTATGCAAAATGAACTCCGCTCTGTCACACGACTGTTTATTGAAAACAGAAATGCGACTATCGATCTCGTTGGCGCCAGATTAAAGTAGATATATCGTACTACGCAACAGTTAAATAAAGGCAGGACCACATTAATTTCTGAAGTATCATCAACGGTATTCATTGCTCCGCGAATATAAATAATAATTTATTATTTTACAAGTCGTTCTATCGCGCAAATGTCGTAAGCTGTCAGTTTGTTAATCATAATCTGTCTTGGATGTGACGTAGGTGACCGACAGGACATACCTTTTTCTCCTGGAAGCGGTACGCAAACGGCCTCAAGATTCAGCTCGACATCATGCCGTGGTTCATCCTATTTCTCCTGCTGCTGGCCGTGATGGAGGCCTTCCCTCGGGAGGCCACCTGTTCCCGCCTGCCGGACATCTACTGGAACTCCACCAATCCAATGTAAGTCAGCGTACTCCGGCTTTTTCTTTCTACGTCTCTCCGCGCTGCATCTCTTCCGTGTAATTATCTTTTATCACGTCGGACACTGGGACTCCGCGTCTTGCGCGCCAACTCGGACGTTTTAGAAATGCCGCGAAGCATGCTAACTTTACGAGCGAGCTCGTGTATGTCCAACCGCCAGCCTTCGTGGGCGGATACCGGGCGCGGAGTCTCTTCTTTGTTCCATCGTAAGAACCGGTGGGACGCACGGTAAGGTTGCTCTTTAAATATGTACACGAGAATTGCAACGGCGTTGCAGCGGAGCATGAGAGCCAAAAGCTACCCGCGCTCTACCAGATAATATCGTAACGTTACTACGAAGCACCCTTACCGATGACCGCTCCACCGCCGCCGTGCAGTTGCACAGTCGGTGCCGGGAGACATAAACAATGACATAAAAGAGAACTTAATACCCGGAAATCGGCGTGGCGGCGGTGCTTTTTCGAGCATTCCAGGCATATTGACCGCCGGGGTTTCTCTGTCGCGCAATATTCCCGGTGCTATGCATTTTGGATGCGCGCAGATTTGCGCGGCAGCCAACAAATCTCGGCGGTTTTTCGTCCGGCGCTTTTTCTCCGACGTAACCGAAAATAGTTTTTCGCGCGTTAATCGAGAGTGCCGTGTTATCACAGAGATTATGAATATGCATAGGCGTCCCCGTGAAAATGACGCTAAAACTCCGGTGCACGATAATTAGAGAGCTTTCGAGTAAACGCGATGGTAGGTACATATCGCGATTTCACGGTCCGAGAACGCGAAAATACCATGCGCGGTTACGTTTATCGCGACCGTCGCGTTTCGTTAGTGAGGGCGTATTTTCGTTCTGAAAACGTTACCCTCAAAGAATGCAAGCTCCGTTTAATCTCATCCGAGATATTACCGTGAATGTCCTTGTTCCGGGTGGGAGACGACCACGTTTCCACGTTGAAACATTCCGCGGATAGTAACGTCTACTTGTGCACGAAGATCGAGTTTCATGGTTTGCGGGTGCATCGCACACCCGTTCTTACAGTTCGTTCTTTGGCGATGTTCTGCCCGCCTACTTGGCTTTAATTCGGCGCATATTAGGTTTAGATATCGCTCCGTTCATAGAAAAGTGAAACACAAGTAAAAAAATTAGCATTTTTGAGATAATGAAAGGAAATTGACCCTAAAGACTAATATGTTTATTTATTTTTTTATTGAAAGTATAACATGGACAGAAAGTTATGCACATTCATTATCCTAATTAAAACATTGTTTCAAATGTTAAAAATTCTCTGCTGAAAAATTGCTGATTTTGAGATGTGTCATTTTTCTATCAACGGAGCGATATGCAAGGAATCAATACTAAATGGGACAAACTTCTTTAAATTATTTCTTATTGAAAGGCTGATCGATAATTAAGTTTTATAAGCTTTGAATGATGTTACACAAAGTTACCATATTTCTTATCCATTGAAGTTAAGTTGCTTCATGCAGGTCGACAACTTGGTTGAAGTTTTTTATACTCACGGTTATAGTAGTCACTATATATATCCGATCAATGTAACCCGTTTTATTGTCACCTGTCGGCTATTTTTATTTGCACATACCTCACACGTGTATCAATATTCCATTCTATCAGATATATATAGTTATTTATATCTACATTAGATATAAATATATCTAATATAAAATAAGATAAAATTAAATGACTTTAAATTAAATATAGCAGGTAGATGAAAAAAATATTAACTTTTTGTCGTCAAGACCCTGTGATGCGCAGCGAAAATGGTTCTAGCAGGCGAAATAAAATATTCTATTAGAATATTGGACGTCCATCCGATATGACCGTTCTCTCGCTTTCTATATTTATTACCGTGGGAAGTTATTGTATTATTCAAATATTGATTTTACTTTTTGATGAAGTGTATCTTTATATTTGAAGAATTTTTTCCGTGACAAAGAGAGGGAGATTAATAACGTAACTTTTATTTTATACGCTGAGCTCTTTATGCTTTAAGTAATTCTTACGCTGACGCGCTGTCTGGCGACAGTATATTATTTTGCTGGTAATATTAACTCAAAGGATAAACGCACATAGTTCGTCTCACAAAGCGAATCTTAGAGACAGCTAAAGAATATAAAGCGCATATCCTGTTCAGAGGACAAGCTCGAATTCAGAAGCGGTGCTTGTTCTCGTAAAGAGGCTATTTCGAGCGTAGAGTCAATTGTATCGAATAACGCGATTTTCTAACAACACAAAGTCTCGTCTAGATGAGACTCCCGGGGTTTATATTTCAACTGTTTTGTCTCGCTGTTGCTTTGATAATCATTTGTTTCACAAAATTAGACTATTGCTGTGTGTTGAGTGACTTACCACTAAAATAGATTCTCTTTAAAATTTTCAAAAGAGACTCAAAAGTGTTTCATATTTTAAATATTCTTCTCTATAGAATATACCGCCACTTATCGAATTTATTTAGCAAAGCATATGCAAAAGTGTAATCAATTATTATGCGGCCATTTATGAGTACCGTGCGTTTCTTATCCGGAATCGGGATACACCGGGCCTGTTTACGTGCGTACGTGCGTATATTCGTTCCTCTCTGTCGTCTTCTTTTTCATTCTTCGGAGGATGCGAAGGAAAGCGAGGCGAAATTGAAAGGCCAATGAGAAACGTCCGGCGTGTTCACGCCCCTACCGGCTTCGGGATATACGTGCATTGCCACAGGCGATTCTCCGAGGTCGAGCATTATAAATGTACATCGGGTGAGCCAAGTCGAAGCACCAAAATCGATTTACCCGACCGCGTTTCGCGTGAGGGTCAAGTGCATCGTGCGAAGCGCAATCGTGTGCGCTCGCTCGTACGCTCGTTCGCGCGTGTACGCATATACGTCTATCAAATATGGGCAGTACAACCGCGTTGGAACTGCCGAGCGACGGAATTTTACAAGCATTAAAACCGACTCGGCGTCGAGAAACGAAGATCGATCTATTCTCGAGTTTCGCCAGGTGGTTGACTAATGCGACGGAAGAGGGAAGGGCGGCGAAGAGAGGACGGGAGAGCGGTTAACGGGCAAAAACCAATTCGTCGTCGTGATCGAATGTCGAGCGTTGTCGTTGTTCGGGTTTCGTCGCGTACATCTATGCATCGACGGTTTCTCACAGTTTGTCCATTTCTACAAAAGATGCGATAGTAACGTTTTCAAATCTAGAGTAGATAAGTTTGTTGTATGTGTGCCTATGCTTTCGTTAACTTGAGGAGAACACGTCGATAATAGTGAAACGTCATTGGTACTGAAACCCCAATAATGCTACATTTTATTTCCTGCTTGCAATGCTTCTGACTTTCTTGTTTTTTGCAAAGATAATTAGCAGAGTTGGGAAGTAACGCGTTATTTGTAACGCCATCACTGTTACTTTTACTTTTTTACTTTTTTTCACGGTAACAGTAACGCCAGGGTTGGGAAAGTTACTTTTGAAAACTAATTTGTTACCGTTATGAAAAAATGTAACGTCATTACAAAATCATTACTATAAAAAAGTAACGGTAACGGTAACGGCGCGGCGTTACAAGTAACGTGTTACTTCCCAACCCTGATAATCAGGTATTGCAATTACTTGTTATCTCGAAGTGTCGCTTATAATGAGAATATTATTATCCTATGTTCTCCGATAAAGTTTTTCAATAAATACTAACTCGCTAGTATTTCTTTGTATACGGCATGACGTCTATCGTCGTTCTTTCGCGAATGCCGGTGGCTCAATAAGAATGCGCGTGCATGCCGGAGATCGACAGCGACGAAATCACGGAATCGAGAGCGAATCGTCGAGGGTGGGTACCCGTTTCCGCACGACAAATTCAGATCTCGCGGTAATCGACCTCAAGAAGGTATACCTCGGCAAACGGGAGCACTTAAGAACTCGGCGATGTAAAGAGAGAAACATGTCGGGGCAAAGAGAAAGAGAGAGAAAGAGAGAAAAGGAGAAAGAGAGGGGAATGGTCGCCACCGGCTGCGAGCTTATAATTCAGTTTGAGATTTTTCACGAAAACCGTGCTATTCGCGGAGTCGCCCTCGGCGACTTTCTCCAACGTGATCGCGAAGATAAAAGGAGATCGCGATGGAAGATGTCCTCGGCCAGAACGCGAAGACTCTTCCCGACGTCTTCGTTCGAGGAAATTGACTCTCGACGAACGACTCCTCCATCCGCGCTATTCGTGTATAGAGGAAGGCAGCAAACTGTAAAGATACTATCGCGTATAGGTGTCCGATACATGTGCACGCGCGGAAAGGTGTACGTATCCTCATCGAAACACATCGAGTGCAGTTTTATTCGTCGTAAATCGGGGAAAGATCGACTTCATTCTTCGAGGCGTACCCTCCTCGGCTCCTGCGACACGTCGCGTCGCGTCTGTGGCTTTGCCGTATTCGGCCAAGAGTTCGCCGAGAGGTACATGCACGTGTCGTTCCTATAACAGCGGTCGATGATTGAAAATTGCACTTCGGCTGGTGTGATTTTCCGTGTTATGTCACGGAATGTTGTCTATATTAAACTTATTTAACAGATATCGAATTTGAGGTGCAGATTGTTTCCGTAAAAAATATTATTTTTCCTATTTATCTTACTTTTCTTTTTGGGAACTTTTTATTACTTTTACTGTTTTTTTCTACGATATCGTATAACACACATATGCTATACGCGTGCACTATATTTTTTGTTATGGAAGAGATATGGAATTCATGGTTTTGTCAGTGTCAAAATTACATTTACAATCCGTTGTTACATAGCAGCATTCGTCTAATTGAATCGTCTATCAAGATCGCCGTCGAACACTTTATGATTCTTTTAAATAACGCAAACGCCGTTGCCGTTATTCATCATTCGGTGTAACTCCATCACAGACATAATCTTTCACTCTCTCGTCTAATGTAACGATTTTCAAGCGAAAAAAACCCAGCTCCATCGAGTACCCATGATTTATGTATCCGCGTGTGCCGATATATAGCATACGCTTAGGTCGATTCGAGCCACGTTTCTACGCTTTCGACGCGAACTGCAGTAGCCGTTTAATAGACGGCAAGCATCCCGATCGCAAATAAAAGACGGGACCGGTCGAATAAAACGAGGTGCGACGCGGCGCATTTATAATCGTTGGAAATTGAAAGAGAAAATCGGGTATTTGCTTCCTTCGATACCTCGTTTCACTTTCGTTCAGTTTCTGCCTATTTTTCTATCTCTTTCGAGCGATCATTTTATGGCAACGGCTTTCACTGTTAAATTTGTAATGTTAAATTCAAATTTGGGTCATTTATAATCATTCTTTTAGGTCACCACTGCTCCTACCAGTATGTTATTAATTTATCTAGAACAATTGAATTAAATAATTTAACTCAAGAAATGTGTTAAAATCTGACTCAATAATTTGGTTCACTGTTTACTAGTCACATAAATCAATGTAACTTTTACATAGATGAAAAATAACCTATTGTTGTGTTTGACACACGTGAAAGTTAAAAATAACCAAATATGATTTAACCCAACAAATTGGTTTAAATTTGATCCTTTAATATCTAACAGCGTTCGGAGGCCGGAGTTCGGCTGTTTTTAACGTAATCGATAATTTATTTAGGTGCGCTATCGCGATAAAACATAACTACCGGTTAAATTAAATCGATAGCGATGCAATGGTGGCGACGATCGCGATTGGTCAGGTTCCACCATTCGATTTTTAATTTACAGACAAGGGGCGAATCGATCGCTTCCGCTCACGTGACCGCATCGCGTTCGTTCGAATCGCATCGTCCGATCGAAATAGTTTTCAATTTCGAGCGTCAGACTGCGACCCTTCGACGCGTTCGGTCGCGATCTCGATGAGGACGTTTGAGACGGAAAAATGTGGTGACGAGTGCTTGATCACGTACGAGCGCGGGTGAGAGCGATAGTTGAACCGTTCGCGATTCAACGGCGCGCGCTTTATGGCTCTTTCGATCGGATCGTTCGATGGTATTTTGCCGATGGACGAC
Organism: Aphaenogaster ashmeadi; assembly: GCA_003063805.1. Classification (NCBI taxonomy): domain Eukaryota; kingdom Metazoa; phylum Arthropoda; class Insecta; order Hymenoptera; family Formicidae; genus Aphaenogaster; species Aphaenogaster ashmeadi. Next base: position 790,187 of record NJRQ01000056.1, on the reverse strand, counting down.
GCACTGAATTGCGATGTATTTGCTGCAACGATATTTTAGACTCGCCCGGATACCGTGAAATTGTTTTGTTAAGTATTCACCGCGCTTAAATTACCATCGCGCTTATCGCTTTAATAAAGTGCGGCCTGCAAATTTAACGCGGACCAGCACGTGTGTATCAAAACGCGTTCTAATGACGGTGGGGATTATCGTGTTTGCACAAAACAGATAAAAATAGATAGAAAATTGTTAAAATAAATATAAAATTAATTTTTTAAACGAACTGGATATTAAATTCCATTAAATGTGCTTTTTACGGATATAGGTATATAGATATTGATTATGAATGTACGAGATAGAACTACATAGAAATATACCGGATTGATATGGATGCTGTTAAAGAATATTCTTGGAACTCGGTTAATTTTATTTTGGTCTTTTATTTTGATCGTCTATAATAGGATTTTGATATCTCTAATGGAGAAAAATCTTATCTAGGCGAACTTAATTATACAATGAGTACTTAACAATGATGATGAATTGTTACCAGAAATATATACTTTTTTTTAAATCCGTACATTTTCTCTCTCCCTATCGATTCCGTGTTACCTAGCAACCATTCCTGTATCGAATCGCATCTCGATTTGAGAATGGGCACGCTAGCACCCGATCGCAAGATGAAATCTGTTGGAATTGCCGTATCCCCTTTACCATAACGTTTCTTATTATTCTATTTTTCCTTCTTCGGTTATTTACATACGCCACTTTGCGTGGCCGCGTCTCGTCTATTTCAATCTTGTTTTCCGGTCCAAGTCCCTTCGCGTTACTCTTCGCATTTCTCACTTCTGTCTGTCTTCTCGTTCTTACGTAGCTGTAACACGGCCACCGATGAATCATCCGCGCCGCGAGCATATTCCATGCGCGGATACGAACGATTTTGATTTCAAAACAGATTAAGCGGATTTCGCGGACGATCCGTCGAGGCTGTGCAAAAGTGGACGCGCGAGATTTACGTACTCGCCAGGTGCGTTCCTAGTTTTTCTTTTTTTGTTTTAATTTTTTATTTTTTGTTTTCCGCTGTATACAGATGTCGGGAACAAAAAGCCACTGCGCGTGTTTGCCGAATAATTTACAGTCGTGCCACGTTGTTGCATTATTTGAATATATCCTTGCATGTGGCGCATGGGGTGAATTTCTACCGGCTGCTCCGAAATTACTATCTTCATGACGTTGCGCTCTAGGTCCAAAGGACTGGTTTGAATGGCCGTCACGCTTCACTATGTCGTCCAGCCAAATGTTCGCACCGTTGGAAATTTCATGTTAATCGACGAGAAATAGCTTTCACGTCCACTCGATCGGCAATCGCTGTCAGAATTTTTCGCCTGCCGTTGCTGCCTAATTGATCGAATAGCACCGAAGGCGAAGGAATAAATAAATAGAATGAAATTAATCACCGTGACAACGAATAAAGTATGTGCCAAGGTTGATACGACATAAGGGCGGGGAAGAAGAAGCATCGCGCGGACTTGTGCGCAAAGAATATTCGAGAAGTACCCCGCGGGATGTATTTTCGCGCACTACTCGTGAGAAATCAACCTTCGAGCAGGCGTTTATTGATATTTATACGCCAACTTTTCCGCAACCGAACCGGCACACAGTCGCCGCGGATACTTCCGAGACGATATTTCCACTCCTATCTCGTCGAAACTTTTGTCCGGGACCTCGCTGTCACGTAGAAAAAAATGAGCTTTATCGACAATACGAGAGCGAGAAGTTCGAACGCTCTCGATAACCAGACCTCCATGAGACTCGAGTGAAATCGGCGATCGTTTATCACAGCTATCATCAGTAACAACTCGCGCGCTATTTTTCCTCTTCGATCTTCGAGTTTGTCCATTTACATGAATATATTTTTTGCTAAAAGTAACGATCGTGATTTGCTCGATAATAAAATCGATATCCTACAAACTTAATCAAACGGGGACAATAAGCTTTTCTGCATGAACGATACGTCGTGATGGCAGCCAAGATTTAATCATCTTTCTCGTTTCATCTCGGCGAGATATTTAATAATCCTCTTCAACAACACTTTCGCGCCATAGTGAACTATTTCCGTAATATAAATTAAATATCTTCGGCATTCTTACTCGTTGCGGTGGAAATTTTTTTTATCTTCCTGAAATTAAAGCTCGAGCGAGATGCCGTTGTCGACGTAGTTCTCACACAGATCAATGCGAACCGGCACCCATACGTCGAAATATTACGTCTATTTGATACGGGGCTCGCATCGAGGCACGCCTACACGATCCGCGAATCCTTGGTGCATTTATATCGCGGGGTTACATAATAATTCCCATTGGATTCACAGAGATCGCCTCGTAGCTGGGATAACATGTCCTGCCTCCGGTCCGCGGGGATGATACATTCCGCTGATAGTTATGTACGTGCTCCGTGCATACATCGGGCCGCCTTTATAACCCTCCGCGTTCGCACGTACAGTATCTACAGTACGTTTCACACCGCCTTCGCGCTCTTCGGGTCCGGGCTCCGAGATCATGAGACAGAAAGAGAGAGGAAGGAAGAGATAGAGATAGAGAGAGAGAGAGAGAGAGAGAGAGAGAAAGAGAGCATGGCGCAGCGCGGACTACGATGAGATTAAGGTACAAGCTTCCTGCCGGCAATGAATTATGTCCTTGCACGGCACGCCGAGATGTTTCTTCGGCGGTATCGCGCACCGAGCCGTACGTACGTGGAGCCCTTACGTATGTTACCTCGCCGTAATGGTAGCCGCGCCGCGGTACCGTACCTTTCTGGACACTAATTCACTCTCTCCGCGCGCTCTCCGCGCGAGAGCGCTCTCCCGGGAGTAAAATTAACGCCGCACCGTGAAGAATCGCGCGACGATTTTCAGGCGACTACCCCGCCAAACGACTAAATTATTAGGGAATGCGGGGATGAGGTTCGAAGCAAATTGGAAGTTTTTCTGGGACACAAGGAATTGATAGTCCTTTTATTGCTTGCCGTGCCTTTCGGTCTGTATTTTAATTAGTTGTTTCGCCTGTGATTACGTAAAGGGACAAATGGGAAAGATTTATTTGATTTGTTAATGGTGTGCTATCGATTTTTTTCTCTTATGGAAAAGAACGAATTTAACATTTATTTCAATTGTGTGTATTAAAGAAGGAATCTCTAAAAGCAGCTTAATATACGACAGTCGAAATATTGACTTGCGAATTTGTCCGGAATGGCTTTAGTATACCAATTGCTAAAAATTTAATTATTTTACACAGCGGATAAAGTTTTTACCCCTATCGAGATACAAAATGGTTTAATAACTGTAGCCATTTTTCCGTACATTTTAACAACGAGCTAATACGCCACGTCGGCGTAGAATTAATGGTCGTATAATTAAAGGATTTCGCGTACCGGCTGCGAATGTACATTTTTCATACGCGCGACGCGCGTCAGTCGTCGCTGCTATTGGAAAGCGATATAGACATTTCAGCAGTTTTTGCAATTGAATACACTTTTCCATCTCCATCATACTGCACATGTAGCATACAGTATATGTAATATCCGTATTCCTGGATTAGTTTGCCACCATAACATTTTTTTTTGCAATACCTACTCCTTGTTATGAAACAATTTAATCGTTATTGGACCTGAGGCGACCAGGTCCGATAACGATTACATTTCGTTGATTATTCTATCCTCAGGAAAATGAATAATTGATAAGAGATTGAAAAGTAATCGATAGAGCAAATAGTGATCAATAATATTAATTCACGAATTTTATATATATATATATATATATATATATATATTTTTATATATCAAAAACTATTTTTGATATCTCTCACTCGCTCATGCATCAATATTTACATTTCTACTTATTTCTTATTTGGAATTCTTTTGCCTTTCCGGCCTTCGTCTCGAGATCACGGCCGCCTCATTACAGCTGTAACATACTGGAGCGACGACGTGCCGGTTGTGCTCGCGTAATTCTGCGAGCGCATTGTTACGCGATACAGACTGACGTAATTTAATTCGTTGTCGTATGTACGCCCGCCGGTTGAGGATATACAATCGTACACACGTGCTCTAGTAATCGTGGCACGCCGTCGTGTCTGCATTGCAGACTGCCTCGCTAGAACGCGTACATTGCCGATCTATGAAACGGTCTTTTGCCGTATATACGTGCCATTCTCCACGTCGCATGGAAATATTACGAAACGATTATCGCTATAGCAGTAAATAACGACATAGTTAATTCGAAATTGCACGTCGTCACTGTAGAAATGTAGAATTGCGTTTCGTGTCCCTCGTTCAATTACGCAGTATCAATATTTACCGCGTGATTGCGACAACGCGGTATTTCATTCACGAGAAATATAGCACAGCCAATTTTTATCGTTTATATTGTTAGATCACATGATTCGCATAGTATGTTTAATTATATTATAGTTTATCACTCCAACACTTCCATATATCTCCGTGAACTAATTTATTTTAATTCTGATTCTCACTCAAATTTAGTTCCACACGGAAAAAAAATTTGTTCAACGAACTGAATACATTTAGTTGTTTGAAGATTTGGTTAATGCAACAACTTTTTATTCAACCGAACTTAACCGTAGTCTACTTAACAAACTGTTCAATGTCGGTTGACAGAAATGGTTCAACCATTTCATTTAATTGACGGGACTATCATCATTTGGTTATCTTTAAGAAAAATCAGTTACCAGCATTGTTATATTTATTTCAACAGTCTCACGGAGTCAACTAAATGCGTTTATATCAGTCATATAAATATTTTATTGTTTTAAATGCGAGAATTTGTTTGAATGAACTGCGTCTTTATTATATGAGATAACAACGGTTTCATAAATTATATATGTTCAAGACAAACAAATGTTTTGTCAAATAAGTATACATTCTGCATTGTATAGAAAAATTCTTAGGTAAGACTGACCCAATCGATCATTCATGAGATGCTTAAATATTTAATTCCTTTAACTGTATGTAAACTTTGAAAGAAATATTTTTCATAAAATACAACTTAATTGTTTGTTGGAAAGTAAGGTTGTTAATATGCTGGATCAACAGTTTTGGACTGGTAATGCGTAAACGTATTAACAATGTCAAATCAACATTTCTTTAGTTACAGTGAACTACTTAACTTTCCAAAACTACCTAAGTAATTCTGACCACATATAGTGTTAATTGAATTCTAGTTCATCCTCAAAATAAAACTAATTTTGTTTGGTCTGACGTTGCGATATTCAGTCATTTGAAAATATATATGTGGTTAGAATTATTAGTTTTGGAAAGTTAAGTAGTTCACTGTAACTAAAAAAATGTTGATTTGACATTGTTAATACGTTAACGCATTACCAGTCCAAAACTGTTGACCCAGCATATTAACAACCTTACTTTCCAACAAACAATTAAGTTGTATTTTATGAAAAATATTTCTTTCAAAGTTTACATACAGTTAAAGGAATTAAATATTTAAGCTTTTCATGAACTTCAATTAATGATCGATTGGGTCAGTCTGACTTAAAAATTTTTCTATACAATGCAGAATGTATACTTATTTGACAAAACATTTGGTTGTCTTGAATATATATAATTTATGAAAACGTTGTTATCTCATATAATAAAGACGCAGTTGATTCAAACAAATCCTTGCATTTCAAACAATAAAATATTTATATGTCTGATATAAACGCATTTAGTTGACTCCGTAAAACTGTCGAAATAAATATAACGATGCTGGTAAATGATTTTTCTTAAAGATAACCAAATGTGATGATAGTCCCGTCAATTAAACGAAATGGTTGAACCATTTCTGTCAACCGACATTGAACAGTTTGTTAAGTAGATTACGGTTAAGTTCAGTTGAATAAAAAGTTGTTGTATTAACCAAATCTTCAAACAACTAAATGTGTTTAGATCGTTAAACACAATTTTTTTTAGGAATGTAGACCTTTAGGATCCCTTGATAATTGGGCCTTACATCCGCTAGATGGATTTTCTTTGAGAATTTTGCATGAAAGTAAAATTCGTTTTCCAATCCTATAAATAGGAAACGCTCGAACTACGTCCTCAGTTCCCAAAAAGTTCCTAATACATCTTATTACACCTTGTAATAATAACAATAATAACCTAATAGTACATTTGAAACAATTTGGTTAATGAAAAATATATGAAGTTCGCGGTAATATTGATCTGTATAGGTTTCAACTCTAATGGAGTCGAGCGAAAACGCTAAGTACGTGTTTATTCTAAACATAGATTTTGTTGTTTTATCATATTTTTTGTTTCACACACACACATCTTTTTGTTGTCTGAATTAATGCCACTTTATATGGATCATCAAAATAAATTTCTATTCAATTAAATATACTCTAGAATCAAATAAATATTTTGTCTGCAATAACACAATTTGGTTAGACCAAATTTAAAATTATCGTAGCAATTAAACAAAATATTTAGCTCTTATTACATTGACATTTGTTTGCACGTATTTGACCGCAACATTTTCTTCAGTCAAATAATTTTTTTTTCGTGGCAGATACTCGTCATCAGCAACAACTCTCATGTCCTTCCCATTGTACATTGAAATTTCAGAACGCCTTCTCATACACTGCAGGAAAAATTTTTTAATGCTCTCCCATCCGCTACACGCTCTTTGTCACAGTTTTCTGTTTTTCATTCGGAGACAACTCGTTAAATTGCCTCGCATTTCGATTAAATCGCCTGCTTTCCGCTTAATTGTATTTTATATTTATTCCATAATACTGTGTAATTTGCGTCTCTTTCTTCTTGTTACATATAAATGTTTATTCCGTACTATATGTGTATTCTAAACTAATTATTGTATTGTATTATATTATTTTCTAAGTCGACTCGCATACTTCTAATTATCTACTTGTAATGTTACTGTGTAATTGCATCTCTTTCTTGTTATATATATTCAATTCGTGTCAAACATACATATATCCACGTCTACATATCAATGCTCAGGTTTAAATCAGCTCTCAGCTGTCGCTCCGCCTATTGCGTGCAATTAGTACAACTAGTATTGTATACCCATCTCTACAAATTTTATTTGTTAACCACTGCACTCAATAAAGCTATTATTATTATTATTATATATATTATTATTATAATATATATGCCAATCCTAATCTGATATCGATATTAAAAATTTTATAAAGCGCGAATGACGTGAGGGACTGGTTTTAATTTATCAATTATTTGTCTGGCACGCAGCTAAGAATCTTCAGACTAAGTAGATATCTATCTCTGGGCGGACGGTAATCGTGAACGAAGAGAAGATTTTCGCCGTTCACGGTCGGCGTCTGGCGAGTTTTCAACTTTCAGTAGAATGACGAGATCCATTAGGAAGTTACTCAAATGTTCGTAAAAGTATGGGCTTCGCTTGATGTAACAGCGTTTATTTGACGCCTTTTGCTCTCACAGTCGATTTGAATTTTCATATTCATAAACATGCGCGAGATATTGATAGCTTGTAACTGATTTGATTTCCACCAACACTGTTTTGCAAAAGAGAGAAAAAGAATGAAAGAATATTTAATCTTCGATATTTTCAAATAATATTCCTTCGGAAATAGAAATATAGATCTCCCAGACATATAGATTTAATCAGTTTTTATATATTTTATTATAATAGGAACAATAAATATGCAATTTTGACTTTAAGCTTCTTCGAAATATAGCTCTGACTAGAAAGATGGATTTGGATCAATCACGTGTGCTAAACCGCAATCTGCGACATCAGGCGACATGCCTCCAGAGACTAACTGATCAATTTATAAGCAACCAGTTTTCCCGTCATAATGAATTCTCTCTGTTGCTTTGCATTCATGGCCCAATCTCCGTGCGTGTTCCCTGTGCAATTCCGACCGCCGTTGAAGACGACATCAACATCTCGCTCACGTACATGCGTACGACTTCATCTTAACACCGCGAATTTCGCCGCTGCGTAATGATTACCGGCGCAAAAACGATTTCCCTGTTAAAGCGGGAACAAGGAGGAACCAACGAGAGGAAGAGTCAGCGTACGAAGCGAGAAAAAAAGAGCTGATCGGATGAGAGGCGGAGAGAAAGAGAGAGAGAGAGAGAGAGAGAGCGAGAAGGGGACGGAGAGCCGGGGGTTAGCAGATGCACTGTGTATCGCGGTATAAACCGACTACCCATACCGTGACGTCGGCTTGATGCTGGGTTATAAAGCACAGCTGACGCCACGTATAATATATTCTTCTCTTCCCTCCGTGCGCTCTGCTCTTTCTCTCGCGCCATCGTAACACGGTCTTCTACTTCGACAGTCCTCCTCTTGCACGCATCGTTCCTTTTTACGCCCCCGACGTAATAGACGCGGAAGCTACCCCACTTCCAGTCGTTTCCTCGTCTGGACCTAACTGTCCGTTTCACTCGTTCGGAATGGTCGCAACCGATACGGTTGGCTACGAAGATGATATCGTCACGCTCGGCCGAAGATTAATGATATTGCGAAGTTCGATACCGCAATTAACAGAGCGACAGAGGGATGTCTAGGCTCGCTCACAATGTGAATCTTGCGCGAACATGAAATAAGTCAATAAATTTGAGTGACTTATTCGTATTCGATAGCAAAAGTAATTTTTGAGAGCTGTATTTTTCGAAAGTCTTCGATTTTCGCTATGCTGGATTATTTATTACCGTTATAGTGAATTTAAGTTTAAAGAGACGCGAATGTGTCTCGCTAATATTTATAATCTATTAAATGGTCGGAAGAAGCGAGACACATATGTATATACATATACTCGATGGCTCGACCGATTTTCCCACGAGAGTAAATGCGGTGGGCGGCACAGTAAATAATACATTTTCGAGTACGAGGAGAACCACCTAAGCAGAAATATAGATCCGTGTAGTGGATGAGAGCTATTGGCTGCTTTATGAGTATCGTTTCGAGACCGGAGTGGACGTTTCTCGAAACAGAGAGCATTGGGAGAGATACATAGAACCGGGTGATTGAAATGGGTAGACGAAGCGAATCGATGTGTCTTCTGTCGAAATATTTCTTTGCGAAAAACTGTCGCTCGTTTTACTGGCCAGGACAATCCGTTTTCATCGATGTTTTTGGGTACCAAACCTGTCGAAGAGAATCTTAGGTCAACTCTGATGCCCATTGTCGACGGATTACACGGGGATTTACCCGCGGAAATTGATACTCTGCTTGTCGGTACGGTCGATATGAGTGCTTGTGGTATCCTTGGACTTGAGTAACCACTATATGCGACTGCATGCTTTTCTAGAACTTGTGTTACATCATTTTTCCTGTTATATCCGGTTAATATTACGATAGAAAAAAACTCGTATGTCGTGAGAGTTATGTATTTTAACTTTCCTATTTATTCTTAATTTGATACAAACGAATAAAACGAAGCACATTACAAAGAACAATTTATGATAGAAATAGTTTCTCGCAATTATTAATAGTTAAACAAAAAAATTCCGATTATTTGTTTTTAGCCAATAACTATTTAGAGAGGAAGCGGAGATATCTCCTGCATAAAGCGGAATAAATTATTATTAGGCTGATGAGGAAAGAATTTTAATTGCAATCCGCATTCCCCGTTTAATGGCTAATTAGTAAATTCTACAAATTAGTAGATATTCGCGTTATAAAGTTCACGTATAGCTCTAACCGATGGTATACACCGTTGTGTGTAACTCGTCGACATTGGGTGCATCGCATGCACGGTTCAGTTTATGTTTACCCACCCGATGAGTAATGTATCTCAATAATTGTACATCTGTCGGCTATATGCGGAAGCGCATAAATTATGAAACGAGGAATAATGCCATCATCACGCTTGATCCTATCGAGATTTTCATTTACGTAATTATGATTGTTTGCGGACGACTGCGGAATCCCAATAATAATTTCTTGTTAATGTACACGCGTGAGGATTCATCTCCTGTTCTGGGATTTTCGGAGAAAACAGTGGATTCGTGGCCCAACATTACGCGTGTAAGAAGCTGCTCCTCTTCATCATATTTGGCAAAAAGCGAGCGCTCGTTTCGAGCGCCATTACTACGTCTGGGGCGATATAAGCTTGCTAGTGGGTTAAACGGCGGCATTATTTCGTAAAATGAAATAAAGGAGACATTCATACTGGTCTTGATTCTTCCCCCTATGCTGAATACCCGGGGTTGAGTAATGAGTCTAAAGTTTCTATCTCTTTTCTCGTTCTCTCTCGTTATCGTCTTCTCTTCTACTATCCTCTTCGCTTAGCTTCTCTTCCTCTCTTTCTCTCTCTTTACCTTCTCAGCGCCGAGTCTAGAGAAACTTTCCTCGCCAAATCTCAGCGTCGACGAATGCGTTTAATAAAATTTTCTGATCCAGTCAAGATCTCAAAGCGGAAGTGTGTATATGTATATATAACACAGAAAGTTTAATAAGCTAGGACATTTAACCGGGAAGCTTACTGTATAGTAAAATTGCAATCGTAAGAGAAGAATTGGAATTGCGAACAAATCTGATATTCGAGATTTCCGTCCGAAATTTTAAGGAACATTATCGTTACTTAGAACGGCCAGGCAATGACGGCAATGCATTTTTCGTTATGAGTCATTAGTTTTGTACGATATTGAAGGCATATGTTGTGTCAGACTGGACTTTACCACGAAGTGTATTATCGACATTTGGCGCACCTATTCGATCGCCTCGGCAGTTTAGAAGTGGCCATTAGCCTTATTCAGAAGATTAACTATCGTCCTGGTTCTGGTCCGGACTACTTTGGACACTCGTTTGATCCTCAACCTTACTTCTCAAGTACCGTCTTGGAAGTAGGGTCAATCGATTTCAGCTCGTAATTCTACCACATTTCTCGGAAAATCTTCGATAAAGTCCGATGGCAAGAATACAATAATGTAAATTATCGCCGTGCAGCCATAAAGCGCCTCTAAATATCGGTTTTTATATCGGTATAACTTTTTATTGAGCACAGATCACTTTACAACGCTCATAGTGCTTAATGTTCACATTTTAGCATATATATTTATACGTTGGACCCTGTGTGCAAACCGGTGGACATCAGACGTGCTATAATCAAAGCTAAACAGATGGGAGTTACATTTAATCGAGTCATCTCAGCCGTCCCAACGTGCCTTAACTTAATTTAACTCCCTCGACGATCTCGTATACAGCATATAAGAGTCCATAAGATCGTGTACACAGGCGTAAGCGCGTTAGTTTGTCGAGGTACTGCTGCTTCGAAGCAGTATGTACAATACAAAAAACCAGCCACATTCAATGCCGTACTAATTAAGTCTCCCAGACTATCAGCGGATATTTGTGTTATATATCGTAGTAGCTATCACTCGCTAGGTCTCCAAAAACTATGATTAAATTTTCGTTAATAACCACGTGGAATATTCACCTCATATATATATACACATGTGTAAAATTGAATATATTAAAATATTCAATTAATAGACAAAAACTATTAAAATTGAGTTATGAGGTACTCGTATGGGACTAAATTCGCTCTTTTTGCCTCGCGGCGAGAGCTGAAATGGAAGAATGTCCAATTAAATTAATATCGCTTTGTAACTAATTATACAGCGCTTGGCATGTGATATAAAAACTTTCGCGCGGCCGCTCGGCGTAATTATTCATTTTTCCGGAGCGCAACTCATAAGCGTTGTGTTTAATCATCCGCTATTAAGGGTAACCCGCGGAAGGGCGAGATTTTATGAAGGGGTGCAAACAATTTCAAATTTCTAACTCACCCCGACGCTCCGTCGCGATCCCTTTATGTTCGACATTCCTGGCATACCCCTCGCTTCACGGCGTTTAATTATGAAATATGTGCTTAACACAATGAAAGATATCATCACCGATAATTTATCGCGGCTTAAATATGTGGCGTAATTACGTGCTGGAGATACCGCCTCATGGAACCGTTCCTGTTCGTCTTCCGGACAGTTTCGTTCGTTTGTCCCTTCGTTCGTTCGTTCGTTTCGATTCAGCCGCTCACAAAGGGTGGCTCGAAATCGTGTTCCGTACACATATGACCGTCGGTTCTCCATGCTCACACAACGTAAATCGTTTCCAAAAAAGAGACGAAGTAGCCTTTACGCCCTGCCCGACTCACTTCTCTGCTTCCTCGCTGCGATTTTCCAAAATGTCCTACCAAAGTGTTTCGGATTTCATTTTCCGTTTTACGCTCGCAATACGCCGCTGTACTACAACCAGAAGCTTTGGTTGCTTCTGTCAGCTGGCACTCGCACAATACCGGCCGCTTCGCTCTTTCATCCGAGAGAATTACGCATTTCGCGTGTATCTATCACGAGTCACTGCTTCCTTTTAACCCTCTTTTTTATTACATTCTAATTCGCAATTTTTCTGCATTGGATGTCGTGTACAGACCGATTCTGCATTTGATAATAGTCAAGGTTTATTAATTCTGTTTAATTTATTTATAGTAGTAGAAATTACTTTTTAAATAAAAGCAAATTGTGTTAATGTGTTAATATATGTTTATTCTGTTGTAAATTAAATTTGGGATTTATAATTTTTCAAATTGTTGTCACGTTACATAAATGAAAAGATATTCGTTTTTCTCATCATTTATTAAATATAATACTGGTCATGAACGTATTTGCTACGCTCCGATAAACACTCTGACATTCTAACTTATTGCCTGAATGGTCAATTATCCGTGACCGCCAAAGAAACTTAAAAATTTTCTTATGAGTACGGGACAATCCTGCGAACAACGCTTGATCGATTATTCGGTCTGTTACATACTTCAAAAATACTGTAATTCATGTAGGAAGGGTGGCGCGTTCGAGAAGGGTTGTTACTCGACCGTTTAATTATAATTGCAAGAACAATGGCTCATACATTACCTTTATATCGTGAACGCATTTCCGCAATTAGGTTGCTAAAAAATTGAATACGTATTACCAGGCTTCCGGTGAGGCGCTATACTTAAACGCGCACCCGTAAAACTTTTTAGGATATCATTTTCCGGCGGGAACGTAAACTTATGCCTAAAGGTCTCACCAACGCAGTCGGTGGGGAGGGGGTGGGCTAGACGCAAAGTTAGTAATCTTGTAAATCCACAAAGACCAGGATCGTGAATAGGCGTCTTCTCCTCGGGATAAGCTCTCCGGTAAGTTTCGCCGGGAAATTTTCTCGGCTTTCTTCTTCGAGGAGCGCCGCGCCGTTCTTGCCGGTCCCTGTAAGTCCGCGCTTCTTCACGGCGTACTTTCTCACTCGTATAAACACGATAAACTTTTGCGGCGAGTAATTACTCGCGGCAACGCCACGTGTTTTGCGAGCGGATCGAGCGGAGATATAGTCGGAGGACCGTAATAAATAGAGACGTTAGAATGGGTGTTAACTTAAGTCGGGGGAGCACCGTTTCGGTGCCGTTCCGATCCTCGGGGTCACGACTTCGCGCGCAATCACGACGTCCTCCGCATTGATTTCAGCAATTTAAAGGAGGTGCGAAGAGAAAGTGGTGGTGCGCGGCTTAAGTGGCTGCCGCGCCGCGACGACAATCGCGCGAACGCACTTTAATTACGCATTAATTCTAGTTTGAGCGCCGTTAAGATCGGGCTCTCTCGAACTACGCCGTCTAGCTTTTACTCTCTTTCTCTCTATCTCTCTCTTTCTCCTTTGGCCTACCCGCTAAATTATACCTTCGGGGGTCTTAACTTTGACATCGCTCGGTGTCCCTCTTCTTCTTCTTCTTCTTACCCGACTTCTCATCTTCGCGATTGCATTGTTAAGCGAGTTTCTCGCTTTCGCTCTTCCCCTGCAGATTACTCGGTACGCTCATAAATGTGGTTGTACCTCAAGGTCGACAATCGCGTTCTGCTACGAGTCACGCAACGAAATGAGGAAGAACGAAGAAAGCGCTAATGACAGGACTGACGGAAGAGAGCAAACGAACGTATGGAATGTCGAAAGAAGGATTCGCGCGCGCGGACACAAGTGGCATTAACTCCGGATAATCAGGAAAGTTTAATTACTAGTATGACCGGGCGTCAGTATTTCCGTCTTTTCGCTTTCTGCATTGGAGATAACGTTTAATTAAATCCATATTTCAAATATTGTTATTCGCAATACCGACGAACCGAATTTTCAAGCGGTGCTTACATGAGTAATGAACTGCTGAAATTACTTGTTCAGGATGTTATCAATTTATTTTATCAATTGATTTTATCGTATCTTTTTCCGAAGAATTTTACGTAATGCATATACTATATGTAATTAGTATTAGTTTTTTGATTGTTTTGTGCGGAAATCTGTTATTTTTTTCTTTAATTTTCCAAACAAAATCCGTGGCAATTTTAACATCAAGGCCGAAATTATTATATAAATCGATATTTCCAGAATTACTATGTGCAATATTGACGCCCGAAGTTTAAAGCGGCGCCTGCGGTTCGCCAATTACAGCTCCCACGTTGTTGCGCACCAATATACTCCGCCAATGTGCTTTCGAGAGTTGCGCGCATATTTCTATTACACTTCATATCCGTAGGAAATTGAATCTATCTACCCATATGTCGCCGGTAGTTGTCCGTTGGATGAGTCTTTGCCTCGTTCAGTGGAGCTGCGCCTGCAATGATCCGCCATTGATTGCTGTCACATTACGGTGCAGTGCGTACTAACACGTGTGGGTACAAAAAAATGACTTCATTTATGCAAAATCTCTATACAACGGTTTAATAGCATATTTGTAAGATTAATTAAAATTGAAAAACTTATGTAAAAATCGAAGTTACAATAGTTCGAAGTCTCAATAATTGAAGTTTTGAATTGTTCGTGATCAAAGTGGAAGTTAGTGGTATTACGTAGTATGTGTTTAGATCTATAATTACATTTAGATGCATGTCGATCTATCATCTGTAATTTATTTTTACATACAGTTGATTTTGTGTTTTTAGATTTTTTACATATATGTAGATATAATATATACTATAACAAACGGTTGATATTTTGACAAGTTGATTATTAACGGCAATTTCTTAATATTACACGTAAAATATGTAATATTTTTTAAATGAAAATTTGAACAATAGTTTTTACTTGCTTTAAAAAGATTATTGAATCTAAATTTCATTTTAGAAATTTAATTTAATTAAGTTTGCATTATGTAAGTAAGTTAAGGTTTATTTTTTGCGCCCCCAAAGAAGGTTAATTAAATTGAGGTTAATAAAACAAGATAAAAATGAGCTTAAATTATTATATATTTTGCAGCGATTTAATCTCATTTTCTTGGTTTTAATTCATATTTAATTATATAATTCATATTCGTGTTTAATTCATATAATA
The DNA here is from genome assembly GCA_003063805.1 of Aphaenogaster ashmeadi. Lineage (NCBI taxonomy): Eukaryota > Metazoa > Arthropoda > Insecta > Hymenoptera > Formicidae > Aphaenogaster > Aphaenogaster ashmeadi. Next base: position 774,841 of record NJRQ01000056.1, on the reverse strand, counting down.
TTACTCTTTTCATGATATTAAAATTTAAAAGTGATGATAATAGATATAATATGTTTTTTTATTAAACCAAAGATAGATTTATTCTTCAAATGAAGAGCGACTAATAAAACAATAAGATTTTTGTTAAAATCAAGAGTTATACTTTATATGTGATAATTAAAATTTGTTATTAACTCATGTAATATATATATATATATATATATATATATATATATATATATCTGCATATATCAATCAAATTGCAGCATATTTAGGATTTAAGTTTCAAATAACAATATCTCCATTAAGGAGGTTCAGATGCTACAAAAAAATGCAGCCAGCCTCATGAAATTTTAATATATTGTTCTGCAATGCAAAATATAATTATGTGAATTTTTTTGGAATTTTTCATGGTCACGAAAAATTTTACTTTTTAGCATAGGTTCTTATAGGAAATGACATAGTGCACAACTTCAGAATGAAATAATGCAAGAAAAAATGATAAGAAATGATAAGAAAAGAAAAATATGCACTTTAACTTAATATATTTACAAATAAATGAGTGAAAGAAAGGGGTAGGTTATCGCACATTTCGTAGAGAAATTAATTATTAAACATGAAATTGATTTTTTGATTTTTGATTTTTTTGAATCTATTATTTCGGCTATATCCAAAAAAGCTACAGACAATTTTTTGCGGCGAGCAATGCCAACCCAATACTTCGAACGCTAGTGCGCTAGTTGCTAAGATTTCCTTGAAATCCCCGCGTCCCACTACTCCCCCCGATGAAGCACCCGAACCTCCTTAAGTTTTTAAAATCGTGTGAAAAGTTAATTTTAGACAAGACGCTAACAAATTTGCAAACGTAGTACGAAGTGTGCAATAATAATCCATTTATCAAAAAATTTGGGTTTAAATACATTAAAAAATATACAAAAAATATTCGGCATACATTTATATTATAATATATATTAATACATAATATATGTTGTAGCGGTAACGAACTGGCTGTATAATGCTTTGTTATGTTTGGACAAGGTCGCCGAGTTATTATTTGTACATACGAGGTGACTCGACGGGTAGGGAGCGGCACGAGCTGTATTGTATTTCGTTAACATTATTTCTCGAAATACGATTGCCTTTTTAAGTATTAAAAGAAAACGCGATTGTTCCTTATTATCAATGATTATTAATTTCTATGATTATCAATTCTTAAGTGTATCGAGATAATTATTTGTCAAATAACGTTTGTTGTAATTAATTCATTCGCAATCGGAATTAAGGCAATAGGTGACAGGATTGTATATGGTTTTTTACGATATTTAACGAGCAGTAATTATTAAATGCAATTTGCTCACCGTTTTTTAAACAGTATCGAAGTATCACGAATCCCGAGCGAATGGTAGCTTCGTATCACTTTTTTCTTTCGTCGCAACGTAATAAAGTGCGCGTCGCGTTTGATTAACTTCGGGAGTGCCGTGCAAAGTATCGCGCGATCGTAATTATCCGCGTGTGTTTTCGCGAGTGTTGTGTGAGTGCGACGAATCTGATGACCCTGGATCCCGAGAGGAGACCTAGGAGAGGCATCGGGCGACGGCGGAACAACCATTATTTTATTGTTTCAGTTTTATCTTGCGGGCATTAATTGCTTGTTTTTTTATGCGTGTAACAATTATTTTTTGAAATATTTATTATTTTGAGCGCTACCATAATTGGAACGCATTTGTATTTTTTACAGTTCAATGTAGTTTTAACGCAACTTCGCTGCTGCGCATCATGTTGGTGAATAAATTATTTTACTTTGTGGTAATGGATCTGTGCGAAAATTGTATCGGATATCCATGTAAAATGTTTATAGATTTATACATGTATCAAATATAAGAGATAAGGATATTACAGATTAATACAACATAGATTTATTGCCTTATAAAATGGATGGGTTAGATCAGATTAGTGTTAATATATAAATTTTCTCATAATTTTTATATCTCATGGACGATGAAAATTGAAATAAAATATTATATGTTAAAACGTGAAATGAAAAATAAATTGATATCTACATAACATAATACATTTGGAAAAATTATTAATAGTTAAATGCGTTACTTTATTTTCTATTTTTTTCACTTTTCAAATATTTTTCTAATATAATTTGAGGCCTTTAATTTTCTTATATCTTTCTAGAGTTAAATATTATATAAATTGATACATAAAAGAGAGAAAGCAATATTTTTGAAAACAGAAAGCAATATTTAATTGAAAAACCTTTCTAAAAGTATTTATGTGCTTTAATATCAATTCTTGATTACAATTATTTTATATTGTTCTCTGATCATTTTTGATCATTTGATCTTTATGATTTTATGCTACACAATATGTTTAAACTGCTTTAAAAAAATTGTTATTATAAAACCGTTATGAAATTGGATATTGTTTGCATTCGTGAGCAATACAGTTTGTACTAGTGATAAAAATTGTATCGAAATAATTATAAACGCACAAGCAGGTTGTGTTTTATTTCATATCTAGGAATCGTAATGCAAATTTCGAATTAATTCGTGTTCGTGAAAGCATAATATTCTACATACAATTTTTGTGCAAAGAATTCGTGATAAAATTCTTAAAGCAGTCTCCTGACGCGTAACCCGGTTTCGTGCTTATAAATGCGCTCGCAAGTCATGCAGGAACGATCGCTCGCTTTACTGCGATATCAAGCGCGTGTTATTTATCCCTTTTTCTGCTTTCGTGAATCTTTTCTGCTTTCTTGCCATTCCATGTTTTGCGCGAAAGTTACGAAATATACTTCGATTGAGTATCGATGATGCAACGACGGAATTTATCAGACATTTCTGCGTGCGTGCTCGCTAGTAGGCATGCCGAGTTTTTGCGTCTCGCGGAGCAGAAACAACGTCGCGTCTCGCGAAACACCAACGTCCACGAGATCCCGTCCTCGATCGAGCAAGGCCAAGGATGTAGACAACGCGGCAACCGGAGTACACGCATTTAAATGTTGCGTTCGATCCGCCTCATGCATTATTTAGTTTAGGTCGGCGACGCGTCCGTTTTGTGCAACGATCGGACTGTCGCGTCGCGTCGCGTCGACGCCGGAACTACGTACGGGACGCCATTCGGAAATAAACGTACGCGTATACATGCATGTACGTTTCTCGTATATACGTACGTGTATCGTGCGCACGTGTGTCAACTAGGGTGGCCGCACGAGAATGCATTATAGATAGCCGGGTCCTCCATAGATCAGCTCGAATTCGCACTTCTGCGGTGACCGTCCGAATACATCCTGGTACTATCCAACGGCGACATACGTCGCGGGATCCGGAGCGTGCTGTGCTTTTAATCGAATGTAATTATGACGAACGGCGAGCGCAGCATGCCGAGAAATTGACTCGGTATTTCCTGATAATTCGATTCAATTCGCTTCGATCGTGCGTTTCCGTCGAAGCTCCGGCTCGTTCCAGGCCAAATTGAGCTTGATGGAGGAGATTATTAGAAGACCGTCGCGAAACTCGCCGTGTTCCGTTTATTGTTTTATCGAGGTACTCCGTTCCGTTTTATCTAAAGGATAAAAGAAGAATCGTGACCTATCGCGTGCGTTTTAAGCATTGGCGAAGTTGGCGAAGTTGGCGAAGTCTCGAATCGTTTGGATATATTTTCGTTTTATGATTAGCGAATTGATATGGATGATATTGGTACGTACGTATGTCGTCGACGGTGACTTGACGGAGGAGCCTGCTGCTCCGATTTACAAATTACAGAATCTTGCCAGGTACATGATCGAGTAAAGTCGGACAGGAGCGCCGCTGCTTTTCAGGGCCCTGTCGTTGAATTCAATCTAAAGTTCGGCGGAGTCGTAAGAATTCCGCCGCAACTCATTTCCCGTTCTTCGCATACCTATATCCACGCGGACGGGGACAACGTCAAAATTGCCGCGTAAAACTGATCCCGAGTCAGATTCCATCGAGTGCTCGAGGAGAGGTGTCGTACAAGAACAACTGACTATCCCGGAACACCCGCTCACTTTGAACTTTTCAGCGAGTTGTAGAATACCGATCGAACAAAAAAAGAGACGAGCTAGGGAGTAGTCGCGAGGGGTGGGGAAAGGGGGAGAAGGAATGAGGTGGATTGAGAGGGGATCGGTAAAGGAGGAGAGCGCAGATAAAAAGTTTTATTCTCTTCTCGAAAGTGGCATCGAGTTAATTGGTAGATTAAACATGGTCGCGTCTGTTCGAGCGGGAAACTTCGCCGATTGAACCGATATTGTCAACACGAGTTTAGTTCTTGCTGCGCGCGAAATTGGGCCACGCTCTTAAGATCTTCGTATTCTCCGCGTTGTAAAAATAAGGCAGACTCTATTTAATCACGCAAAATATTTTTACACTCCTTCCTCTTGCCGAGATATGAAACTAAGTTACTCTTGCATGCCACAATATCGTGTTTCACGACGCGCTGTATTTCTCACGTGGAGTTTATCAAAGTGATAATCTTCACCGAGAAAAATGTATTATAAAACGGTGCACGCTTCCGTAATTTTTACCGTTTTATACCTCTTTCAATTTTGTTCCGATTATACATAACATGTAATGTTAATAGCAATAAATTTTTAAATCTCTGGAGAACAATCTTTTCTCGGTTAACGAAAATATATGGTCTATTTGCATAAATGAAGAAAATGGAACGAATTGTTAGAATTATCACGCAAATACGTGACTTTTTCGATCTTTTGTGATCTGTGTGCAACGTAATCCAAGTTCGAATTCAAGCGAAGAAACTATTCATCGTACTAGTCGCTGACAATTCGTTACGCCGGAGAGAGGGCGGTGAAGGAGCCTCACGAAGGGCCTTTATTGTTGGGTGTCGTATATGGTGAGAAATAGCTTGAACGAGTTCACGCCGTGCTTTTTTCGGCCGTATTTTTAAGGGAGGGGGTTGAGGACCGTCTCCTCCTGTTTCTCTCCATCGCCGACACGGTGTATTCGAAACCCGGCCCTCTTTCTGGAGTGCTTATTAATTCGGCACACTCTCACCTCCCGTCGAGCAATAAGCGTAAAACGCCAATTCATATTCCCTGCCTTATATACCCGTTGCATGGGACAAAAGTGCGCCTGGCCTGCAAAGGGAAATGTATGGGGCGTAGCCTAACCCTTTGATCCTGGTCACGTTGTGTGAGTGTGCGTATGTATGTATGTGTGCGCGCGTACGGTCGTTTAAGAGACGTCGCAGTGCGGCGCGAAACCCACATTATTTTCACCTTAGCCGATCGTTCCTTGATGCCGTCGATTCATTCACCGCGCCTTAATAAGGCCACGAGGAGGCGAGAGCCGGAGAACAAGGGAACAAAAATTCCGGCGCGTCGACGGTAATATTCTATACGCGGCGTAAAAAATTTTTCGCCCGGATTCCATCGCGTATCCAGGGCCACTGCCGCCCCTCGACGAAGCCGAGGAAGGGTCTCTCGTTCGAGTGGGTTTCCTACGAGATAACTCTCATCAAACACCCATTATCAGGAAGCTCCTAGTTCACGAGCTCTCAAAGACCAATCCGATATCGCGGTCGGCCGTGATAAGAAGATCGCTTCGTCGCGCGATTCCGAGAGCGTGAAAGAGAATGAGTCACGATAGAGAGCAGTGAGGAGAGAAAAAGAGAGAGTGAGAGAGAGAGAGAGAGAGAGAGAGAGAGAGAGAGAGAGAGAGAGAGAGAGAGAGAGAGAGAGAGAAATAGACAGATGGAAGAATGAGAGAAAGAGAGATGGGGAGAAGCTGCAGGGTACAGGATGATCGCACGGGGATGGCCTGATCGAATCTCGTTAGTTTCGCGTCCTCTCTAATTGGTGCATCGATTATACCAATTATCGTTTCCTACTCGAGAGATTAGCTAATTGCGAGTGTCTCCCTTACCGTCTCACTCTTTGGTCCCCGTTGGCGCGGCCGACATTGTCGATGCATACCTCGTACGTGCGTGTGCAACTGCACCGGCCATTGAACGTGACGTGCAGTGGCGTACAGTGTCGGTACCTCGAGGGAATGAGAGGCGCGCGAAAGGCTTTTTTGTGAAGCGCAGTAGAGAGTGAGCGCATTGTGAGCGCGAGGTATTCATTCATTGGTATCAGGTAACTCGGCTGAGGCCTCTGGACCCTGTTCCCGGAGTCAGCGTGGAGGCTCGGTCGATGAAAATACTTCTTTCCTCGACAACGTCGATGGCGCCAGGGAGAGAACAAAGTGTGTTAAAAAAAAGAAGATAACGAGGATTTAAAGAATCGACCAGTCTGCCTGTTCGCGGACAGGGGATAATCTTATATCGAACTGTCTTGTGCGTCGCGCGCTATTTCTTTTCTTTGCTCTCGTTGTGTTTGTATTAGATATTTTCTTAAAAATTTTTTCAACAAAGATAATAGCGTTGGTAGAAACCGGAATCGAGAAATGCAAAAGAAATATTATCGAAGATTATCGTTATAATTTTTCAATTAGGAAAATATCCCAGATGTCCTGAATTATTTTTATATTCTTAATGTTCATTGTTTTTTTTCAATTTAGTAAAACAAAGTAGAATCTGTTATATATGCAACTTCTGTACATTTAAACTGGGACATTTGTATACATTCAAAAGTCTATGTTTTCGTACGCTTACGGTCGAGCACAGTGAACCGGTTTAGCCGTCCATAGTGGTCCACAACCTACAGGTAGTTAACCGCGCATAGCCCACGCGGTTTTTTTCATCTTGCAACTGTTCGATGCCACTGGCGATAGTGCAACTCTCTACATAAGGAGTATAACTTGTATCGTACTAACTTTTGCGTGGGCGTTCATTATTACAGATACTACCCACAGAGTTTTGAAAGTTGTTTTATAACAGCTGTACTAAAGGAAACAATGTACATTTGCGATACCTACAAGCTCGTTTAGTCCGAAAACATTTATCTTTGTGTGGAAAAATGTAATTTCGCTTTTTTTAACAGCAGTAACATCACTCTATACGACGTAGTTTCTTCTTCTGTTTTATTACCAATTATTTTTTTATTTGCTATTCCTTGACGTAGTAACAACAATGCCGATAACTATCGCGAATTTTTGTAATATCTGAGGACAGGGCGATCAGTGAGAAACCTTGACTCGTTGATAATTGATTTTTGAATGAAACGTGATATGGAATCTTGGCCGTGAGTAAACCATATACTACCTGTCGGCGAGGGTTTCCAAAGTAGCTCTCTTGTATCGTCTCTGCCTTAGCGCTGCAGGTCATTAACTCTCGATCGTGCAAACTTCTCGAGCATAATGATCTCACCCAGAGCTGCAAGATCCGGTTACCTCCCTGCTCATATTGTTTTCCAGATACGTTTGCGATTCGTGGAAGCACCGCTGCTCCTTACAATGTTTCTCTTGACGGCGTTCTTCGCTCTTCCGGCAGGCTCGAATTACGTTGTAATATCCGCTAATATTCGCCACAACGGACGAATTTAGGTAATATGGAATATATGCTTGAACGGATCTGCTGGTTTTACGTGGAGGTCTCAGTTTTAAAAAGGATCGGTCGATATACGCCGTGTTTGATCTGCCCGTTATCCCACGTGTTTTGCACGGAACGCTGTTATTTCTGATTTGTGCCGGTTGTGAGTTTGCAAAGGCGGGTTCGTATTAATTACCGATTGCCGTTGGCCTTTATTGTTACCCAATATTTACTCCTCGCTCGATATCGAGCACGAGCGTCCATGAGCTGTCCGGTCCGGTCTGTGTACTTGTACTTCTGTGTTTGTGGGGCCAACGGGCGAATCCGAGAGCAGGGTTTCGGGGATTGAAGGATTGGCGGCCCGGTAACCGTAGAAAGGGGTGGCTACATGCGATTTTACGAGTCGACGGGAGAAGGCTTTGTTCTATTCTCGTGCGAAGCCCTCCCTCGCGCGTCCCGAATTGCCGAAGGCTACTGAAATACGTTCGGAAGCTGCCAGACCGCTCAGAATCTATCCACACTCGCGTGAAAGCCGCCGATTTCCCATGCCAGACACAATTTCCAAACACCGCTGACAGTTAACGCGTAACGCATATGTTATGTGGGAAGACGTCGAATTATCGGCAGAGGATCGAGCGTAGCTATTAATCATTACTATTGATTTTTTTTATTTTTTCTTACACCATAATTAAAGTAATAGTAAGTAACATAAGTTACAAGGCGGTGAAGGATTGCTTAATAGAGATGTTGAAACAGAATTATCAATGCATCTTATTTGTAACCCTTCAATATTGTAGCAGTGCAAGTTGTTTTTATAAATTTAACGCACAACTGCTGATTGTTCGGCAACAATGTAACGCATGCCTATTGCCAACGCATACAATGAACGTTTGATGACCACGTTTGTTACTTTTTTTTCCTCTCGCGAGATCGAAGTTCCGGATAATGAACGCGCGCATTGATCGCCGTCGTTCCAGCGCGGCTGTATACCGGCGGCGTTGAGAAACTCGGGTTCCAATTGAATAGTTTCTTTAACCAAAAACCACCGAACTTTCTCATTATGCCGAGTTGTTAGCTCGCAGTTCGGGCCGAGTTTGGCTTAGCCAATGAGGCAATTCCGAGCGTAGTTCTCCCTGCGCCGCGCCGCCGCGCCGCGACCCCTGTCGGCTCCTTCGGCGCGATCTGCTCGGGGTAACAGAAGCTGCTTACAACTTTTTCGTGTGCTACTTTAAAACTGAACCGTGTGCGATGTATACAGGTGCACATGGTCGGCCTTGCACACGTTCGCGCGCTTCGCTTGACTCGCGCTCGTTCTGGAATCCGCACGATGGAGGGCAGTTCTTTCTCCCTTCCCCTCTCTGTTTTTTCCCCTCGAACCATGCCTTTTGGATTATCAGGAAAGTTCCAAACCACCAGCCGATAGGTTGGTTTAAACGAATCGCCAATGTCTTTAAGCTCTAAATCGAAGGACAAGCGCGCGCGCATTAAAGTTTGCGCGGCTTAATGCCGTGCGCTCCGTTAAACTTCGTCCGCGAACGTGCGCGCTCGCTTATCCGCTATCCGGAGGAGGAGACGCCGCGGAATTGCTTTCGTGATCGTGCAAGAACGCGGAATACAGATGTCCCGCTAATTGGGTTGCGGTGCCGGCGACGAAGATAACTATCGCCGGCCGGGGGCGTAGACATCGATTATCGAGTTTAAGCGATCGAGTTCCTTTGCCTGTTCCGTCTCGCTCGGGTGGCCGCTTCGTCGGACGGGTTAGGAGATACGAGATCGAGCGAGACGCCACAGACAGTGAAAGCGGGAGGGGAGGCGAATGAGTGGAAAGACAAGTCATAAGGTCTCGGGAAATAATTAGCGCGTCTGAGGATTGAAGACTCCAAGACTTTGTTGCCTTTGACCTCGTGACGGATCGATCGCATCGCACCGCACCGCACAGAGCGCGACCGGACCCTCCAGTGCTCCGCTAATATGGTAATTCTCAAGCGTCTTTAAGCGCTTTAAGCTTTGGGATGCTAAACACCCGGTACTCCACGGATTCACGGTAGTGACCTACAAAGGTTCCGCTTCGGCTTTAACGGCGGAATATTACGCGAAATCGCCGCGAACTGAACATAAAGCTGCCAACAGTTGATTCCGAATATCCGGGGATATCCGATGGTACTATCCGCGGATTTTGCTTAGATGCATTTAATAAGTATCAAAACGAAACTAATTCAGAGATTGCCTCTTAATTATTATAATAATTATTATTCAATGCGGAAAGAGAGAAGACGTAATGTAGTAATATTAATAATATGCCGACTGTATGTAATAAAATTGTTGAACAAATATTTACTGTGCTATTATAACACTATGAATAATAATCGCATTACTTTTAAAACTATGTGTAATGCATATAATTATTAATTATATATTAGTAATTTTATACATATTTAATTAAACGGTATATGTTTAATTTAAACCAGTGTTTGCATTGTTGGTATAAAATTACATGTTTAATTAACATGAGCAGAGTTTCCAATGTGCATATGCAATTTATGAAAAAGTATACAGTATAAAATAAATTATACGAAATTCTCCATAAAGAACATTGTTTTTAAATAACAAGTTTTTTAGTTTACTATAAAGAAATTTCGAAAGTTAAAAAAAGATAATTTTAAATGTTGGAATTAGATCAAGGAAATGATAAATAGATATTCATTATTTAACCGGTTATCAAGTATCATCAAACCGAATGAATTTAATTTAAATAAAAGTCTATTGACACTTCCAGGATGCTCTTTAGACTGTATGTAATGTGCATGTTAGCAACCTTGTCCGCAGAGAGAGAGAGAGGGGGGGGAGAGAAGGAGAGAGAGATTAGCTATCGTAAAATATAAAGTTGCGAAAATGTCACACATTATTATATATCTACCGTATTATTAAACGCAGTTGACGATTTTGCCGACGCCACCGGCCTGATAAAACGAGCGTGTTAAATCGATACGGCGCATCGGATCGTAGGTAATTCCATGCTGTTACGCGGAAGCGTGCTAAAGAGACGATCGTGTTCGAAGGAGAGTCGCTCCGAAAAATGTCTATCATGGCGAGCGTAATACCGGTTGGATGGCAATGCCTAGTTAGATTACAGACCCACGCCCAACCCTCCGTCATCTTGTCGGCGTATCGCCCGTCGTTTCCTTCCTTTTTATAATTACATCGGCCGTGCTCCGGCTTGTCTTCCATGAACAAGATATCGAAGAAAGACGGGGGTGGGAGATTAAAACTAGCGACAAACACGGAAACGCGGCAGGGGGAGCATTAACATCCTTCTTCCTCCCCGCACCTCCTTTTCCGGCTCGCTCTCGCGCAAGTTCTCGTTACTCATCTAAAGTAACTTTCGCGCGCTACGCACTCTGGTCTACCGCGCAAAACAGATAAGAAACAGAAGTTTCGTCTGTGATCTCGTGCCGTCGTGCGGAGGGAATCGAAGGGAGAGATTGCAGGCGAGGGTGAAAGGGAAAGGGAGAAGGTGGTGCGGAAGGAAAGCAGGAAAGTCAATTGCGAAACTGTGTAAGGAGCCACGCACTTTCTCGTTGACTTTATCTTTCTCCGCTTTTCTCTCTACCTTTCTCGCGCCTTAATCCATGAGGATATCGGGAAAATTTTGTCGTCGTAGTAACAATTCGGCGAAGCGTGTAGTTACACATTTGCCATCTAATTATATCACTGATTGTATGTAAATGAAATGTATAATAATGATCTCTCCAGTTTTGATGTTTCAGGTAATATTGTAGTTATTACTAATAGCTGCAAAGCTTCAGAATATTAACGTTTATTTTACGTTTATACTGGGCGTAATATGTATATATTGTTATTACTAACAATTCTCTCTCGATCGCATATTATTAATTTAATCTCATTGGGTTAATGTGCCCAAGCCAATGGATGAAAAAGTGTTGAGAGCATTAATATTCATCGCTTGATGCGATAATCGAATAGCAATGAAACGAGAAAATTAGGATTCTTCGAAAATTTATCGTAGCGTAAAAAGGGAAATTGGCTTAACTAAAAAAAACTGGGTTTTTAAACTTTATACTATTATCTTTTTTTCCATCGTCAAAGAGAATGATCTTTCTATCGTAAATCTCGCAATTTCGATTTATACGAAGGAAGCGGAGTTTACGAGCAGGGATCGAACTTGTGCGTTCTCATTCGCATTTTCTCCTTTACGATGCCACACTTCACGAGGTTGGCGAGTATTTCGCTTCTACTTTGAATGCACGGTATAAATAAAGTATAAACGAAGCGACGAACGCTTTTTTCGGAAACTGCAGTCAAATCTCCCGATGAAAAGCCACGCATGCGTCGAACCTGATTATATTTCGTTCATATCTGGAATTCATGAAGGCAAACACAAAATCAGCGTTTAAAATCAACGTTTTCAATGCTCGGCGCGATGTGTAGGCATACTCCGAAAAGTTTGTCAGGTTCGTCAAATACGTTTTCGTATTTTTGAGACTGAAAAGAAACAAAGCTCTCGGCAGATTGCGGTCCTCGATCCTCGGTCCTCGATTTCGGTGGCAATCATCGCGAAACGTCCATACGTCGCTTGGTGCATACTATTTCCTCTATCTGCTTTTGACCACCTATCTCTTTTTCTTTTTATATCGTTCTTCACATATCGTGTTTATTCTTTTCTGCGCGGATATTTGTTCATGAATTTAATCACGCATAACTCTTTCTCTCTCTCTCTCTCTCTCTCTCTCTCTCTCTCTCTCTCTCTCTCTCTCATGCTCTCTCTCTTCGTGTTCCCACGCGAAAACGGAGCTTTGCGATGGGGAACGTGTATATCGTCGGTCTCGTAATCTGTCTCGTGTGTCTCGCTCGATTTAGCAGGTCCAGCAATTACTGCCAGTCGTAACGTCGCCGAAACTCTGCGTTTTATAGCCGATGCCGGTTCACCTCGTTGCTGCGAAACTACCTGCTTTTGACGTTTCAATGATAGCATGAACGTCGAAAACGAATGTTCGCTAGGCAACACCGTGGGTTTTTGGGATGGTCTGCTCACTGGTTGAAGGGAGCTAATCTCCAATGTCAAGGTAGCGAATCAGATCTGATACTGAGTTCCCCTTGCTCGATCCCTTTCAGATAGACCCCGCTTTATCGTGCGTGGTACTCGCTAAGGTCGTTTTTGGTTTCGACATGATATGTTACATATATTGCGAAAAATAACATAGTGACTCTGATTTTTAATTTTATTTAATCTATTTGAAATATTTTTAGTTATTTCATACTATAATAAATAGTAGAAATATATGTTTTTATTATTTGAATAATTTATCATTTCGTTAATATAAACAAATATTATTTAATAATAACGTAATATAGTATATAATGCGAAGTGTTATGAATGAATATGAAAACTTATTTTTCCCTGAAAGATTATTGAAGGTATTGTTCCTGGATATCAAGTTTTCGTTCACATCGATAACGAAATTAATTGTACCATTCTTCTTTGTGTGCAATTCGAATGACTTGGAGTACTCGAACTACATGAAAAGTTTTCAATATTTTTTTCATGAAACAATCAAAAATCTCGTTCGTCTAGCGAGCCATCCAGTACACCACGTAGATTGTACGATCGCGCGCAAAAGTCGCGGCACTTTGTCAACAGCAGTGCGAGAGAAGAGCCTTTTCTCGAGAATGCTCAAGCAACCAGTCGGTACGTTATCCTCGCGCCGAGTATCGCCGGCACCGCCAGACGTAAAGGATAACGTACAGCGTCGTAAGAAAGTCGATTTGGCGATGTGTTACACGTGGCCACCCTCTCATACGTTGCTCTAGATTCCGCGCCAGCGCGTCCTCGGAGGGAAAAACGTGCCGAATAATGCGATGCGTAATGTACGGCGTAACGTAGAGTCACGACGCTGAGACCTCCTCTGCAATGAGAAGACGATACGAGGAAGAGACCGTCGAGATAGTCTGGCTGAAGGCCCAACTGACCCCGATGCTGTCGACTTTATAAATTCGGAATATCGCTCGTTCCCTTTAAAGGAAAAATACCGCACGGCCCCTTTAAGGTCCCACCCTCTCTTCGCTGGTTCTCCCCTCCCCCTCCCCTCCCCTCGACTCTCCCGGACCCCGCGAAAACGTGGTTATCCATCGATTCGACGTCGAGTACCGATTGCGAATGAAAAATCGTGCTCCGTAGCTTTCAACTCGATGTGTCGAGCCACTCGAGCGACGATTTCTACGCGCTCGATTAACCGAGTCTCCTGCGCGCGCGGATATCAATTTCCGGCTGCCTGGTGGACGAACGCCTTTATTCCTACTTCTACCCACCCTTAAAGAGAGCTCTTGCGAGAACTTTATCCGCGATTTTTATTTTATCCCTGCGCGTAACACGCGTCTCCTCGAACGCGTGGATTTGCATTTCAACGTTCGGCTCGGTGCGTGAAGGAAATGAATCCCGATGGCGATGTATTTCGAATTTAATGCCCCGCTCGCATGGGAATAATTTTCGCTAAAGCGATTTTGAGAGAACCTACGCATTAGCCGGAATTATTAGTCTACTTTCGCGCTATGAAATTTCCGGCGTAATTGAATACTGAAATTTGTCGAGCGGTTTGCGCTTAAACGAATTTGTTCGCCATGTTGAAGACAGGTATACACGTATACGTTGTATGATATCTAGGTTCGTGGCACCGATTATGATAGAACGTCGTTACGTCGCGGTCGTACGGCCGACGTATGTAGGCTCCTCGTCGTTTCCGCGAACGTTTGCAAGAGGCTACATAAGTGGGACCTTTTGCGAACTTTTCTCCAGCGTATAATTACACCTCAGGTAGATTAGAATTTCACGATCGACGCACGCGGCCGTCCATAAAGGAGCCGATGCTCGGAGCGAGATCTCTCCGTCGCTCTCGCCCGGGCACGTGCGTGACTTCTCGTCTCGCGTGATATTCCGTGGGTGTGTGCAGCACGCGTTGGCATGAGCGCCGGCACGCAAGCGGCTACGAAAGGTTACGTTTACCTACGGTTAGCCCGCGGTATTTTTTCTTTCTCCGCCTTCCCGTGCTTCCTCCGCATATTCTCTCTCTCTCTCTCTCTCTCTCTCTCTATTCCTTTCTCGCTCTCATTCTCTGGCAATAGGATTGGCCGATCGTTTAAGTGCATCGTCAGCGCTACTCGGCCCTGAAAGCGTGTCACGTCGCCTGGCACAATCGACCGAATCGCTCGCAGTGGACATTGCACACGACACGGGGTGTTAATATGGAGATGATAAAAATAAGCCGGCGCTAATATAAAGCCGCGTAAAACTATAATGGATTGTACATGCGACCCTTGCCGGTCGCTCAGGCAACAAATCGCGAATTCGTTTTCGCTACCTCCTCGCTCGCGCTTTATTTCTCTTTCTCGTTTTGCTTCTTCTTTCAGGCTCCTGTCGCAGAAGCACGCGATATCCTCGTCGTCTTCGTTGTCAGGGTATTCTCGTATGTATATACGTTGTACGAGATGCGCATCGACGTGCCCCGTGTGGCGGTTGCCTAACGATGCTGAGAGGATCGGCAAGGTCGATCGTTTAAAGTCGATTATGCTCGGGGACTATCGAGAGGAGCTAGCCTTGGTCACTGTCCAACTCGATCTCTGACTATGAAACGTCCTCGTTATCCGCGGTTTCTTCGTCGTTCGCTGATCCGAAGTCGTTGAAAGAGCCGCTTGAATATGTACTGGGAAAGATGGTCGAATATCTCGTTGAAGGGCTTCGCGATACCGCATTGAAATGTTCGCGTTATGATTTGAAAAGCTTGGTCATTAGTACGACTGTCCAATTTTTTATATCAAAATAGATAAAACTAAATTTAAGCATTTTTTAATCTGAAGTAAAAAAGATAATCTCGTTGGTTTGATCTGGTAAAATTGCTTAAAGTAGTTTGATGTTGTTGCATGCACGACAATACGAATTTCAATACGAATTTCACCTAATGTATATTTCCGTTGCGCGTAACCGCAAAGTCCATTGTTCTGTCAAGAGGGTGCCTCTGCTTCACAGTAAAGGTACTGTGAAATCGTAGAAAAAAGGATCTCGAGGAAAAGCGACAAGGGAGCTCCCCTCTATTTACAAGAGAGATCCTCCGCACATCGGGGGCCAGATATTAAATTTCAATCGATACAGCATCCGCTGCTCGCCTTTTCTTTGGTCGCGCACCCTCCCTCGCGAAGAAGATACATGTTTGATAGGAAATTAAGGGTGGCAAGATAAACACCCACTCGGAACGCGCGCGCGCACGGAATAAATATCGGAGCGATCGTAGAAACGAGAACATGAAATAAAATTGTATTTGCTGAATAAGAAGCTGCCGTATATCCTGGAAAAAATTATGCGAATTTGTGTTATATATCATACATAAAAGTAGTCCTTATTTTAATACATGTTTTCTATTAGCTTACAAAGTGGAATATGTTTTTTTTTTCTATCAGAACACATACGTGTATATGATTTCGATAAATATCTGTCCCGTTCCGATATTTTCATGAACATTTCTCGTAAAACGAGCGCCATCCAATTCATAACATCGATAAGATGGAGTAAATATGTATGCACATATATAAATATACATCTAAAGAATATTTATGCGAATCTTGTATATCTGTTTGCTATTACCGTGATATTTCACCAATATTTTCGATCGTTCTGTCATGCTATATCACGTTATGCTATATCATAGTTTATGGATATACATATATGCATATCCTGTTTTGATAACAAGTAATAGAAATACGTTATTTTTATTTTAGTTAATTTATAAATGTCTCATTATTTATTTACACGGAAAGAACAGTTTTGCTGAATAATTATTTTTATGATGCAACAAAATTATTTTCAGATCTGTATCTGGCTACATTTTTAGATATCGATTCCCAGGTTTAATGTACCTGTGTGAAGTTAGCCCCCCAATGTCGAAAAATAAAAAATTTTCTTTTTGCAAACGTTTGACCATCGTTTGCCCACGAATGACCCGTTGGAATTTTTGTTTGCCCCCCCTCAAAAGTTATAAGCAATTCAATTTTGGGGGGGGCCAACTTCACACTGGCCCTCCAATGTTAAAAAATCAAAAATTTTCAAAATTGAATTGCTTATAACTTTTGAACTAGAAGGGGCAAACAAAAATTCCAACGTGGGTAAACGATGGGCAAACGTTTGTAAAAAGAAAATTTTTAATTTTTTGACATTGAGGGGCTAACTTCAGACAAGTGTTTAATGTAAGTAAAACCGTTATTTTCGTGATATTTCATTTATTTTCTTATGTTTTTTTATTTTATCAGTTCACGGAAAGTGCTGAAATATCTAAAAATTTGGCCGGATTCAGCAAAACCGTTCTTTCCGTGATAGAATCAGAAATAGAAGACGAAGTTAACTGCAATTTATTATTTATTTAGCTCTTTAATATTTGTCAGCGTTTGTCTACTTGCACTCGTAAAATGTAGGAAAAATTTCAATTTTACGTAATCTCGATTTGGTTTATTTCCTGGTATCGATTCCTGGGTTCAATGTCAGTTTTATTCGAGAGTTTCACAAAGACTAATAACTCGAAGTAGAAGTCGGTTTCACGGCGCTTCGGCGAATGGCGTAGTAATATACTCACTGGTCGAAGTAAAGCGAGATTCGGTGGTTTTCGCGGATGGGATAGTGGTATTCTAGTATACGAAGTAAAATTGCGGCGAAACTTTGTTATTCTTGGCTTTCCGTTAACTGTGTCGCCGTGAGAGGGAACTCTGGGATGCCGATTACTGAATGGAAATCGAGAAATTGATGCGAGATACGTGTCGTTAAGAAGTTATGATACTTGATATACAGATATGCATATTTACGTGATACTTGTGCCGCGGTGTCTCCCCATTTGCTACGTCATTGCACTGTTCCTGGCTTTCGGGGATTTAACAGCTTTACAGTATTTTACTAGCCGACATCAGTTTTATATTTCATCAAACTCGATATCGCACTGCGGTTTTGCGGCCGTCTGTCCGTCGTTACCACGCTCGTGGAATATAATGCGCAAGAATAGTAACAATGTGAGGTTGACATTTTTACACAGAATTTTAAGAGCGCAAAATGGTGGAGCTAGTGTTTAAATTTTGATGAGGATATAAAAGTAGGACTTTTTGACTTCGCGAAATCTGTAAGTCCGTATTTTGCGTTTAAATATTTCGAGATACATTTGCAACTGAAAGGACAGTCGCTTTTACCGCTAGCAATAAATCGACACTTTCGTCTTATAAAAGAGATTAAATGGAAATATATGCAAAATTTATGTCCTCCGTATACAATCTCTAAGAACGCTTTACCTAATGACATTACGACGCGTCAGTTGTGAATTATTTCCTTCTACCCCGCGAACAGTAAATGGTAATTTCGTACGAAGTATCGCACTTCGTTCCATCAAGGTTTAATCATAATACTCATATCAGACGAAACCTTAATTCAGAGCTTTACAAAATGACAATATATGCCACTCTAAGGTTATGTCACTTTTTATTGGTGACGAAAAGCATCGCTGGCTCAAATCGCGACTCGCGAGATATGTATGGTCGTTCTGTCGAGACGACGTTACGCTCGATCCACGATAACCCCTCGTCTGCGTTCACCCTCACGCCATCAGGCTTACATCCCACCCTTACATATATTTCGAACGTCCCGCGGATACGGTGATGCATGAAAGCATCGAACGCGATAACTTATGTCACTTTAGGGAAGGGAGAGATTCTGGAAGATAGAAAAACCGTTCCTGTATCCTCGTTTGGACACTTTGCGTTACGTGACACAACGAATGTAATCCATTTCGCACGATACTTTCGCGCGAGATAATGAAAATAAATGTAATGTTATTTTATCGTTAATCGTTCTTAGGAAAGCGTTTGTTATATTTCCTTGCCGGCAAATTTACGACCGAAAGACGCTTCTTTAATTTGTCTAGTGTAACGACACTGTTAGCTACTGGAAGAAATGATGATAACACTTACGTGTCTTTCGTTGGCTGGCTACACGATATACTCTCAGACTCATGGAGAGAACGACGTACAGACGGATAGACACCCTCGGGAACCACTCGAGCTCCCTTCCCGGATGCACCCTTATTTTACATGGAGCCCCCGAGGCTTAATCAATAACGAATGCATCACACATGAAGTTTTCGTGCTCGTTATTTAATTTGAAGCTTAAGAGAAAGTCAGAGTCGACTGTCAGTATCGTAGCTGACAGTTGGCTTTATAGATTATGTAACAACTTGTTAAGTTTTATAATTATATGTGTTTATTTTAGAGAAATTATATTAGAATATATAAGAAGCCGAAATTCTGAAAAGATTGGCAATTTTTTCTTTTCAATTTGCACATGTAAACAAAACGTGAAACGGAGTTATAAGTCGTAATCCGTTTATGAAGCAACTTCGATTCTTATTGTCGCGAGTGGACTCGTTGCAGCATCTGTTGATTCCTTATAGACATCTAGGGTAATAAATATTCCTTCTATTAATGCAAATTGGACCGTGATGCGGTACGTATAGTCTTAAGTCCCTTAATCACGTAGATAGATTTCGAGATGTGAGTGAACCATTTGCGAATGGAGGTTCCAGGAAAGGCTCCATTTACATGAGTAAATATTCGTGCCGGTATATAGCGCGGCGTTCTCTGCAGACTGCATTCCGGAGTTGCCCTTTAATTAGTACGTCACGTCCGGAGAGGGCTAACTTCCAGATCGGTCCGATCGGTACGTGCGCGGTTTAAATTCGTTGGCCGGCTGTTGGAAAGGACTTATAGCTCGTTAATTGGTTCGCGTTCGTTATGTTAACACGATAAGACGCTGACTGTTTGATTCGAAATCTGGATGCATGTTGTGGAACTCGTGGCACGCTGAAATATGTGAATTTAAACTGGGAATTCTGTTATGGGTTCCATAACAGAATATTACAACATTATTACATCATCAAATTTATATTATTTTAACTGAATCATGTACACTACAGTACATAGAAATTTGCATGAAAAAAATATTTTTTTATATGCAGAAAAATATCTTAATTATCTAGTCGTCTTGTGTGATAATTTCTGTCTTCCGAAAAACGTAGACGTTACATAAATCTCGATGCACAATGGTTGGCTTAGCACGTCGCTAGGATAATACATTGAAACTCGCTGAAATGATTTCGTAAAAAATAATAGCTGATAGTAGCATAATGCGATTCCGTTTTATAAAGCTGTGCCCCCGGATTGGAGAATCGATAACGACGTCGTTAGAGACGCTGCCGCGGTGACGAGCACAGACGAGCGACGCTTTCAATCGACCCCTGATGGTCGCCGAAGTGAAAACGCGAATTAACTTTCGCCGCGGTTGACCCATCTATCTCGTACGCTACATTAGGTACCACCCCTTCGTGTCATGTGGTTTTTCATCCTTTGAATATTGTGTAATGATGGTTGACACCGATGCCGAAGATGTCTTTGCAGACGGTTCTTGTTGCGTCGAGCCGAGGACCGTTCGCAAAAATATATTCCCCGCTGCGACGAATATGTGCGTCAAATTACCTCATCTCGCGGCAATGCTTATCAAAAGATGGAACAAAAACATAATGCAAGCTGTCGAGGAAAAGAAAATTAGTATCACGTGAGCTCGCAATTTTTTGCACCAAATGAATTTTTTTAAGTTCGATTTTTCGAGAATTTAAAAATATCTTATTAATACGCGATATTTATAATTATTTGCGAATTTTAATTTTGTTCCTTTTAATTCCCTGCGAATTCCAATATTTTTCTACATTGTGCTTTATATTTTAAAATTGCCGCATCTCGCGGAAACAACCCTATGATTTTTATAACAAGCACATCATTCGGTTCAGTGATTCAACCAACAGTCTGAATTCAATTCTCAATTCCGTTCCGACCGCGGTTGGAAACGGGAGGCATAAACGCCCCGACATCTAAAATAAAACCACGTGGACGCGTGAGGTTTCTAACGAACGGTAATTTTTATTCCCCGTGTATATGAGGCTGACGCGGCGCGCAAATTCGCTCGGATTCCGCCGAGCGAGATAGAGACATCCATTCCGCGCGTTTCCCGATTTAGATTCCGTTGCCTTTTACATATGGAACGCGAATTGCAAATGCTCGCGCAACAATCACGCGCCTCCGCCCTTCCGTTGACGGAGACCCGGCGCTTCGCTCGCGTCTCGAATCGTCTTCGCATCCGTCTCTTTCGCTTCCGCGCGTGTTCTTCTCATCATCGAGAAAGAAAACTCATTCCGTTGACGTTCGCGGTTGCATATCCCTTGCCAGCCCGCGTCTTCTTGCGAGTTCCGCGTGCCCTCGTTTCAACGGAGGAAGCTGGATGCTACTAATGGAAAGCAGCAACGGCGGGAGGGGAGCGATGGAAGGCGCCGGAGATGCGGGTCATATAAACAGTATGGTAATAAAGACGGCGTCGCTTATGGCATAATTATGGTAATTCATTAATAAAGACTCTCGGCATCTTTTGCCGCCGCTGAACGGCCGTTTCGTCCCCCGTTTACTTTCTTCACGGATAACTAGCTTCGAGGGCTACGCAGTTCAGAATGAATTGGGCCGCGCGTTTTGAAGGAACCAGAACAGAAGACTGCTAAATAGCGACGTAAACAGGTCGAGTGCACGGCTATAGGGTGATTGGATGAACAGGCGAATTAAGAACGGCGATAAGGCCCACTTTTCCCTTATCGGGATACTGTTAAAAACCAGTTAGATGGTATGAGCTCGACGCTAATATAAATTCTGCGGAGAATCGCCGGATTCTTAGATGGTTCCGCGCCGTTTACGGGATAATGGGGTGGGCGAACGCTCGCTGGTCGAGAGAATTCGCGATTAGCTTCGACGGAATCTCTTCAACTCGCTCTGCTCGACGAAAGGGGCTCCTGAATGACTTGACCTAGATGTCTTTGTAATTCTTTTCGTTTGCGCGCTTCTCTAGGGAAGATCGACTAATGCAATTTGTCTTGTATCGCACGGGAGACATCGCCGGATAAAAGCCAGGAAGACGAGAAGCGTGGGGAAAATAGGCCGAGACGAAAAGGCGCGAGTTTCTCGGGTCATTCTGCGCGGGACACGCCATTAATTTTTCATCGGTCCTGGGAAAACAGAATCGATAATGTTCCCCATCCGGGATGCGGTACGTGGCCCGCATGTCGTGCGGAATTGAAGCACGAAATTCACATTCGTTTGCCGCCCATTCGGGAGCGCGGGACGCTCGAAAAACAGAGTAAGACGACGTCGCGTCGGGTGGACTCGCCATCATGGCGGCCGCGAAGTGGTCCATATATCGTCGCCACGATAACAGTCCAGGAGACTAGCGCGAAGTGGGTGATAAGAGTGAGTTTACGATTATTCCTTCAATTAGGGTGATACAACGAGCCACTTAACCGGCCGCTGATTTTTACCCTCCCTTGCGCCGTGGTTAGATTTTATTGCTGTGCGCCTTCTCTGTCTACCCTCGCCTTCATTTCCAATTAAAACGACGTTCTGACCCCATTTTCCAACCGCGACCAGGCTTTAGCCTCTTTTTTTTAACGCTTGCGATTGCGCTCGACGATTCTCGATGTCGAACCGCTACGACGGTTTCAATCGCTTTTTTATGGCGTATTGGAACGAATCGCGATTTATCCGATTTATACATTGACGATCTTATCTACGATGCACCGAGAAATCTTTAATCTTCGAAACGCGATGCACATGACATTGGAACAACCGAGATTAATATATGATATGTGTTATTATCTTTTTCTGATTAAAACATAGATGTAAATAAAAAATCATCGTGCAAGTAATTATTTTATTATCGCAATATTTTGCAATACTATTATTATAAGAAAAGTTCTAGTTTCTTAGCGTTTCAATAGATCTTTGTCTAACGAATTATACATATATCGCAACTCTTTCACGTTTATGTCACATGAATCTAAATGGGAAACAAGAATCGTCACCGAGTCTCGGTAAATATCGATATTTAATTCTCTTATGTGTGTTTTATTTCTTGATTTAATCTGAATTCAGCATCGCGCTTCGGATCACTTGGATTTTTGCGTTGCAAGATATTGGACTCAACTATAAATGGAGGATATGTGGAAAACTTTCTCTTTCTTTCTCCTTTTTGAAGAATACTGAAGAAGCAGTGACGGGAGGAAAGGCAGAGAACGCGGAGGGTACTAACAATGCGAAGAAAACGTTATTCGAGTTCGGACCATACTATGTACGCGAGTAGTTTTCGGCGCGCGCGCCAAACTCCGTAGCGGATTTCATTTTATTTCCGGTCCACCTTCGACCATCCTTTTGTGGAGCGTCATGGACTTTCTGCCTCCTTCCCGCTATCGCCTGTCTTTGTCGCCGAATGTGTACTATACACAAGGGGTTGGTGGATGGTTACAGGGGGGAGGATCTCGGCAGGGTAGATATTCAACTTGAGATACTTTCGTCCACCATCCTTGTCCCTTTCTTTCTTGCTTTTTCTCCGTATCCTCTCTTCTCTTCATTCCCTTTGCTACGTATCGCGTCTGGTCCTTGACCGGCTGGATCGCCAAGCTCCTCGATTGGAGAACCCTAAACGAAAATGTTTCCGGTTCGTTCGAGAGGCCGGTATTATCCTTAGCCGCGTCTACTGGCTTGCTTTTATTCCGCGAAACTTCTTTCTGCGCTCCTGCAAATTGTTTTCCATGAAGATTCGTTTCATTCCTGGCGGAAGGTTTTTATTTCGAGTGATTGTACCGAGTGAATATTCGCGGCTTTCTTCTGTTAGTGTTGGGAGTACTATGATAGTTTCAATCTGGAATAAAACACGTGACACACACACACACACACACACACACACACACACAACAATCTTGGTTAAATAAAAATTTAATTTAAATGAAAATCTTGCGCGCAGAGTAAAAACACTTTAAGGCATGGATCAACTAAATTCAAATATAATTGACGGAGAAAAAAGTCGAAATTGCAATTGCGAAATACGAGAAATGTTGAAGATGAAATCTTAAATATATTTTACAAAAAATTTGATAACTAGACATTTTATTATAGAATTAAAATTAGGAGAGATTTTTGTAAAAATTAAAAATTGTTAGGCTCGTCCAGATCTTTTATTCTTTTCAGTGAACTGATAAAAAGCGGATTGCCTGGAGCAATGCAGCTTGCTAAAATTACCCACGCTTATCGTGCATTCTCCTCCTTCTGCGGAATAAAATTTTCGTATAATAAACTTCATAACATTGCGAATTGGAGCATACTGACTAGCGATGCTACTAAAATTTCCGTGATGAATTTCTGTTTTGCAAAAATAATTAAAAATTCTAATTTATGCATTAGTTTCAAACAATCAGACGCCGTGCAGCAAAAAATAGCAATGAATTTACTTGAAATTTAATCTCACGAATTAATTGCTTCATGCTAAATATATTCTTCTCGATTATAATATCACAAAACATCATTATTGCTTTGCAAATATTAAATATCTGAATTTTAAAAAATTACTTTATGAGAGGTGATATAATTTTAAAATAATTTGTGTGATATGGCGCGCATTTAAAACGTTGTGTGGGCAAAGGAACATACGGAAATAATTTCAACAATTCTCTTGTATTGGAACTACTTTCGCGAGTTTGCTCTTTGGACTTTGGAACTTGCGCATAACCTTGGTTTGAGCAAGGCCTTGAACCCAGGGGACGCGTGCTTGCGACCGCAATGCAAATGCGTAATTCGCGATTCGGAAAAAGTCCATTCTCAGCGGCGAGACCGGAATGTACCGGTGAAAGAACCGCATGGGGCGACGAAGGACCGAAGGTTGCATTAACATAACATCAAGTATAGCGTACCGTAAACCTATCCGCTGAATTTCGACGAGCTGCAATGTTAATGTGGCAATATATATTCATGCGAATTCATACGACTTACGTAGCAAGTGCTTTCGTAATTACATTAACACGGTGGCCAATAGCACACACGTGTGGCAATTCAGAACGTCGCGATATACCTACTTAGTTCAAGGCCGTGTCCTAGTGAGTATAAAAGAAAATTGTAATTTATATACATACGCAATATATTTATTACATGCAGCATGTATTGAATGCCGTAGTACGAAAATGTTAGTTTCTTTATTCACATAAAAGTTTGGAGCTCGGAAAAAGAATTTGTTAGACAGGTGTGTTCATAGAATTTTGTTAAATTTCGCTTTCTGAATTACATCTCGTTTTCTGAATCACATATACCGTTATTCTATATATTTTTGCTATAAAATTTTTTCCTATAATTGATGTCGACAAGCGTGTTAATGCTGATTGTACCGTTAATTGAAAACTAGCAGTAAAATAAACTGGAACAAATTCTGCTCATTATTATTGCGGATTTTATAACGTCGTTATCACGAAGTAATATATATATTAATATATAATATTGTTAAGCTTGCGTCTCTTTTACATAAATATTGTTATACACTGTTTCACTTTTTAACGATGAATAAACCGAAAACATCTGCTATAAGAAATAGACAGTCTTTCTGCCTTTCGTTAAAACTTCAAATTCCGTACACTTTTGATAATTATGTGCGATAAAAATGACTTGAAATTAGTGCAAAACTTTGTATACACATGTTGCTATTAAACCGATTAGCTGTAGATATTTAATAGTTTGACTGAAACTGCCAACTCCGATATATTTAACGTCGATATTACGTTGATAATTGTTCATCCCATGCAGAATTAAAACGCAATTTGTCTGACGCATTAATTTTTACAAAGCAACAAAACGCGAATATTGCGTGTAATTGAAAGGTTGAAATTAAAGTCCAAAATTACGCGACCGGAATAAATTTCTGGCGCACTAATCATTTTCTCGTACACGTTGGAAAAATTTCTGTTATAATGATCTTCGATTGGTCCCTCTAAAGCTTGTGCATGTAAAATATACCGTTTGAAAATGCAAATCGTTTCTCTCTTTGTCACGGATCAGCTGGATACTCGATGCAGCCTCACATTTAAGCGAGTCTCATTTAAATGAATTTCATTGCGCGACTGGCGTTATGTGCGGGCGCGACGCAGATTCAATGGGTCGCGCCGGCTACATAACGTAACACAATTACCCATCGAATTTCCGCGATGCCATCCACGGCTTGTCCGTGAATGAATTTAATGGAAACTCGCATCCAAAGCGGCCGATCGGCGTCGATCGGTAAAACGTGCGTCGCGTCTTCCGCGATGAAAATCCCGACCGAGTTTTTCATCGCCACATCGCGTCGCGTCGCGTCGCGTCGCGTCGCTTGCGCATACACAACGGGATAAAAAGCGGGATAGCCGTGGTATATTTGCATAGGTAATTGCCCGTTGCACGTGGCGCTTCGTTGTTGGTATAATCGAATTCGGTCCATGGTGATTTTATTTCTGATGCGTTGACCGCGATTCGCACTGTTTGTTCGCGTGAAGCCGGCAGTGTTCGTCTTCCGCTGTTTGATAATTGGAGACGTGGTTTAATCATAAATAAATAACGTTCCGCGTAGAATGCATTGTTTTCTCACAGAGCGGAGCACGAAATTCTGTAATTAACATGTGAAAAGTCATAGAAGATTAATATTTCACGTTATATCCCATATTACTTATCGTAGGCTTTATTCGTGTGATGTCGTTTTAATAATGCAAATGGGACCCAGATGCGCTTTTTGCGAGTCATTATTTCAGCGACGTTGCGCGATTTTCAGAACGTATTTATTGCATAAAATTTATAGCTACCTTTGAAGCGGGAAATGTAGGGAACTACGATACGGTTTACATTTCGTTTACTGCTTACCGTTTAGAACAGATTTGACTTTTGCCATGATGCAGAATATATTCGCGAGAGTACGCTCCGATGATCAAAACAGTTTAGTAGAAAGATACGAGAGATGTAACAGAACGAGTGGAAGAAATCGGACGCATAGCAAAGCTATGGAGACGAGATTTCTTTACGTGGTTCAGATAGGGGATAGCTTTTCACGATGATTTATACATACGTATCCTTACGGACGAATGTAAAGTGGAAGTACTTAGAAGCGTTTTTTATAACATTATGTTTTTTACTGAAACTCCGTATCTTCGGGCATTTAATATGCAAATGCAGCGCTGCGTATTTTTGCTGGCAAGAATATCTAAAAAAATAACGTACATGTAATCTGGCGTATAGTTCTTGTAAACATGCACAACGGGGAATACTCATTCATCACTTGTTAATATCTTCACGATTCTCTTAAATCACTCGAAACGTAGGGATTAAATTAATTTGGTTAATCAGGAGGCAACCGTGGCTTTTCGTACAAAACCACTTCGCGTACGGTGTAATTATCCGTACTTACGCATCGCCGAACGGGAAACGTCTCGACGTCAGTAACGCACGTCGAATGCAGATCTCGATCGGCGCGGTAATAAATGGCACGTCCGTGCGCGCGACGAAGGTACGATGGCCCGAGAACGATTAAGTACCCGCGCTGAATGCAGTCAACCCCCAACGAAACGACGACGGTCGCATCGCAGTCACGCGAGATCCCGCCGCTCGTTCCCGGCCCCGTCGCAAATTATCGAAGATATCCAGCGGTCGCTATCGCGATAACGCCGGGCCGCGCCCGTTGACAGCGACAGGGCCCCATAACGTGGACCCATTGTCGGCGCTCGCCGAAGCAGATCGCCTCGGATCGCCGCGACGCGGAGCGGAAACTAACGCGTCTTTTGTCGCATGACTAATTGAGGGCGATAAATAATATGCCGTGAAAAAACGTCGGCCCGAGAGAATCCGCGGCATTCCCGAGATGGAGGCGGTCTGAGCGCGGTCAAAGGTCGAGGACGAGAGGGGGACCGCGCTTGAGAGGAGAAAAACAAAACGGGCCATGCTAGGAGGCGGTGGACGAGGACGCGTTCAGGTGCGCGACTCGCGGGATGGTAAAGGATGGAGGGGACTTCGGTAATGCGGGGCTTTACGCCGCGAATAATCAATGCGTCCTCGTGTGCAGTCTCTCTCGGTGCGGCGGCCGGTTACACCGAGATAAATGTAAAGCGGCGGACCTACTTATTCGCCTCGCATCCACCGGGTGTTCGCGAAGTACCCGTATATCGCGTCATCACGGTAATGGCGATCGAGTTTATTAATGTGCTCCATAAGTTGCTGATGCGGCGGGTTTCCGCGGTGGAGACCATGTGGGCTCCTTTAGTGCTAGAGAGAGAGAAGCACCTCGAATAAACGATATATCATGCTAATCTCGTGTTTCTTGTTCACGAGTTGTTAATGGTATTTCTTTACTAGATAATTAGCGGTTGTTAGTGTCATTTGCATCCGATAAGATAGATGCCTAATGACATCTAATGACGGTTGGTGTAGAAGCAAAATTACGTAACTGATAATTTATATATACTTCGTGTTATATATAGTTATTTTACAGTTATTTTACTTTATGCAAAAATGCAGTATAATCGATTACTTTATACAAAAATGCAGTATTGTCGGCAAGATATTTGCATATAACCTAGAAGATTCTTGCTGGTCCTCAAAGTACAGAAAAGTCCGTAAAGTACAGAAATCTTGGATGGTACGCGGCTTGTTCTTCGCTATCATGCTTGTCGATGAGTTCTGACAAAAGTATCTGCTCCACAGTTCAGTAGATACAAGTCACAATACATGTATACTCCGCGCGCACGCGGTAAAAAAGTTATACTATGCGAAAGTGTGCAATCTCGGTGTTCCGTCGCGCCGCTGTACGGCTACGCCGAGCGAGATTCCTTCGCTCTGGGCATAACTGCGAAGTGGAAAGAAAAGAAAAGAGTCGGCGATTGTTCGAAACGGACTTAGGGATATACGAGCGGCAGCACAGGTTGCCGGTTACTCTCAGCGCTGAGAGAGATTTAAGACTCCCGCTCCGGGGGAAGGAAGGAAGGATGCCGGGAACGGTGGTAGGAATTTAGCGCATTATGGCGCGAGTTAATATTGGGCGGACAGCGGGTGGAGTCCACTGCCACTAAATATACTCACACTCCCGGGTCCAGACGTTCTTTCTCGCGAGTGCTGCACTTGAAAACCCTCAAAGTCGCGACCTCGTGCAACAAGACCGACGTTTTATTATTGCTGTGGCT
Source organism: Aphaenogaster ashmeadi (assembly GCA_003063805.1). Taxonomy (NCBI): domain Eukaryota; kingdom Metazoa; phylum Arthropoda; class Insecta; order Hymenoptera; family Formicidae; genus Aphaenogaster; species Aphaenogaster ashmeadi. Next base: position 746,267 of record NJRQ01000056.1, on the reverse strand, counting down.
CTCGCATCGCGGCCGAGATAGGTGCACCTGTCCGGCATTTTCTGCATCCCGCACGTTTGCTGCCCCTTGCAATTTATGTGGCCTTCGGTAGACATACGATGCACGTATCGAGTATCGATTCCACTCGGGCATGTTGCGGCGGTTAAATCGCAGGTTTGATTGGATAATTTTGGTAATCTCGCGCGCGTGCGTGCGAGAAAGAGAGAGAGAGAGAGAGAGAGAGAGAGAGAGAGAGAGAGAGAGGGGATTTACAAATCGAAACCGTAGTTACCTATCTCTTTTCATAGGTATGGAAGTGTTCTAATCTGCAAAAGATCGCTAAACGCCCTCGTACTTTCATACTTGAGGAACGCTTGTATAATAGAGCGGTACGTTACAGTATAATTTAAACGTATTTTATGCAAGCTAGCAGCGTAATAACGTAGAGCCTGTGTAACGGAAAAGCGATTTAATCCTAGCCGAGCAATTTGGCGAACCTGCCAAGTTCGCGAACTTGATGAGAGCACGTGCTTTCCATACGCGAGCGCGAGAAATGATCGGCGCCCCTCAAATCCACTTCATCCATTACGAAAGTATCTCGATGCACAAATCTATGGACTATCCCCCGGCTGACCTAACGACCTGAAACACGTCGACACGTTTCGAATTTGCCCGATGTGATTAGTTAAGTGATCTAGGCAATAATTCTAGCACGTGAATTAAAGGTACTCAATTCGCTCTGTTATATTCAACCTCCTCTTTTATATAAATCGTTATCCATGCACGAACTGATTCATTGGAACACGATAATTATTATGGCTGTAGATATGTGAATTACCACACTTCATTATTATATTAAGAAATATACACGGAAAGAACGGCTTTGCTGAAATATTAAAAAATTTGGCCAGATACAGATCTGAAAAATAATTTTGTTGGATCATCAAAATAATTATGTAGGACGCCTAAAATAGTTGCTAGAATATCAAAACTTTTTGCAGCATTATCATTATGTTGGAGCGTCCTACATAATTATTTTGATGATCCAACAAAATTATTTTTCAGATCTGTATCTGGCCAAATTTTTTAATATTTCAGCAAAACCATTTTTTCCGTGTATCTATATGTATATATATTTTTTAAAGTAATATTTGTATTGATATTACCAAATTTTAAACGGTATCTAAGAAGTCGATAATTGTCACAAAGTTTCGTGAAACTTTAAAGAGTTCTTGTATGCTTGGACTAAAGTTAAACGAACCATAAGTAACATAACTGTTATTCAAACTCCGAAAATGTACTTTGCATTCTTGGTAACTTTATGGATCGATATCCGCGTGTACCTCGCCACGCGAGGCTTTACATCGTGACTCAGGATCTCTTAAAAGAAGATAGAAGATCTCGTTGGTCCTTGGACTCCGTTGTAGTATCGCAGGGTCATCGACGAAGATTCGAACAATATATAGCAAAAGTCGCAACGTCTGCGAGTGAGAAACTTTTCAATGGATTTACTGGTTCCACTTTCTTTCATTTGATCCCTATTCACTCGATTCACTTAGTCAAGTTTTATTCGTTCGCGAACTTACGACGCCCTGCCGCCATTCGGTCGATTATGCAACTTCGGTATCCCTATCTCATTTTGCCTCTTTCCGGCCGTTTTGCTCGCTGCAGCAGTTCATCTTTCGCGATAACTATCGTTAAAACCTAAATGTTCAACCACTACGAGGCAGAAATCGGTGAAATAATTTTCCAAGTCCATATCAAGAATATGAAAATTTAATATTAACGGGATATATTATTGCAACATGTTATAATATATGAGTCGTGGCATAACATTTTAATTCTCCATTAAAACAGTTTTATTTTAATGCAGTTTTATAATGATTAAATATATTTTCATAATGTAAAATATGTTTTCAGTTACGTAAAATTAAATTGATTAATATTATATGATATTAATTCAAGTCCATTCCGATTAGTAAAAAATTACAAAATTATATAAAAAGTTATTTATAAACGACGAGCAATAAATTAGTGCTCACGATGGATTATAAATGAGAATATACCGTTATCTCTTTTACATTTGATCTCGACGTGGATTTTGACTTCGTGTGAATCTTGGCAAAGCGATATCCCGATTTGTAATGCAAAGTAATATTACTTTTTAAGAGCCACTAATCGAATATCGGTCTTTTATGTAGCGCGATTTCTCCGCCGAATGTATTCAACGACGAGGGCGGATGAACCGTTTCACGACACGTCTTTCAATAATCCGAGTTCTCCTTTTAAATCGAGGTTTATGGCTTCTAAAAGGAATGAATCCTATCACAACGGCATCGGAGTAAAATTTCCGTGCAAATGGGTTCTGGCACGAAATTCCGCCTCGGTTATATCAGTGAAGATTACAAGTGCAGCGCGAATGCACCCACTGCCGGCTATCATTTTGCGAACTCCTTTCTCCGCCGCACAATCTTCTTAGGTCACGTAACCGTGCGGTTTTGGGCCGCGCCTTTCGAGAATCTTTGGAGAGGTGGTTGAGAAAGATCGGTGAAAAACTTATTAAATATGTACGCGATATTAATTTTAGAAAAAAGACTACCCCTTGAGGGTTTTATTGGTGAATTTTACATTGATTAAAAAAACTTCTGCTCCTTGCAATCTTTCAGCTCTCTCGAATTGTAACGTAGACATAAAATTTACAGCATTTCATGATCGTAGTACGTGACGAGGCCGGAAAAAAGTTTATTTTCAGATACGTGTATGTCGAGCAAGGCTCATTATCACCTTTCGTTATAACTAGGCAGCGTTTTATAGGGTATATAAATATGTTACGCTAAGAAGTTACAATAAAAATGTTGGTTGCACTGCGTGTGACTGTAGTGCACTCATCCCGCCGGAGGCCATCGAGAGAAAAATAAGATTTACGAGTTACTTTAAGCTGTAAGCGGCCAGAAGTTTTCAAGACGGCTGTTTCTCGTTTCGTCCGCGCATTATCACGGTCCAGCTTTTTATTCGCGACTTACGACTTTATCCGGATCTAGCCCTATATAATGAGAATAACATCAAAGCGTGCGTAATTTTACGGATAATTCTATTAGCACATAATGAAGTTAACAGTCTTGTAGACAATACGAAATCAATTACGAATGCAACTGTTTTATTATTGTTTATAGATTGCCCTGCATGAATGCGGTGAATGACGTTAATAATTTGCAAGGAACAAAATTTAGTCGGGGGGTAAATATAAAGTTATTTGTCAAGTTTTTCGACAGATGTGCCGTTGAGAAAGTTCGTATTTCTTCCATTGCGCGACATAGGTCGAAGTATTCTTTGCTAGCTCGTACAGCTAGATCGATGCCGCATCCTATCCTATAATACTGCTTGTAGGCACGTAGTTATCATACGGAAACTTTGCTCCCCCTATCGTTAAATCGTCCTCCTAGAAGTCAAGCTTGTATCACAATGGCAGCGCTGGTCGACGACCCTTTTGAATTGTACGTCTGGAGGAAATGCAGATAAGAATAAGTCCGTCTTGCAACCCGTTTTTACAGACAACTTGGAAAATATTATGCATTATGCGTGGTGCACTCTCTTCGTTTTACTGTATACTATGATTGCACGCCTCAACCATAGATAGTATAATTGAAAAGTAGGAACAAATATCTCGGAAATATTTTTTCGTAACACAGGATCGCTCTATCTGACATATCTCGTTATTATTAAAGCTTCATAACGTAGCGCGTATTTTACCATTCGTAATTTTTTTAACCATTATATCAATTTGAGAAGTGAATAATTTTAAATTTTTCGAAAAATAACATTTTAATGATGAAAGTTTTAAGATTATTACATTTATAATTATAAAACAACAGTTGTGACAATTTTTATTTACTATGTGTTATTGTGTGCAGAAAGAGGAGTACGCACGTACTGACGAATTAACATTTATTAGTCTTGCCTAAAACATCTGCTATGCATACTTAGTATAGTCAGTATACGGTTGATGACCTTTCGCATCGCACGATCGCGCAAAACGTAAAGGAAAGGGAGTTTGTCTTTCTTGCCGCTTCTTACAACTACACACGTGAATAGTAAATGCACGTGCATCAAGGTACACGAGGCGTCGCGGCGCCGAGGACTCGCGGCGCCAAGAACTCGCGCTGCCATTTGTAATAATAGATGAAAGTAAGGCGAGGAGCTTCCCAGGAGCGGCAACTCTACCGTCCGGCCGCTTTGCAGACTAATTTCCTTTGCGGGGAGAAGTTTAACTGCGACGATGTAGCCACGCATTCCCCTGTAGCGGTAGAGCGGCTGTCCGCATACACGATTATGGTGATAAATGAAGCACACGCGCCATTTAATTGTCTCCGCTGCTGATTATGATGAATACTCTCGTCCGACGTGCTCCATGCTCTACCGTTAGCGAAGTGATCGACTTTAAATCCTATGCCTATAACGTTTCATCTCTCTCGTCTAATACAAGAACGTCGTGACAGTCTGAAGGAACGTTTCCTTAATGCGTTTCCGTCTCCACGCTCGTCTAAGTGCTAATACGGAAACATATAAAAAGAGGTTCACGAGAGAAACGCACGCTATTACGCTTTAAACGCATATATCTCCGCAGAAATATGGCGAGCGCTATGGCTGCGTTATTGCGGCACATTTTGGATACGAGACTCGATAACATGTCACGCGTTATTAATTCGCGCGATGCAGGTGCAACTTTTCGTCAGTCCTCGTCGCGCCGTAACGTATCACCACCATGAAAATGCGGAGCATCTCTCCGCAACGCGCTCCGTGAGTCTGTGTCACGTTTAGGGCGCACTTACGTAGTGCGCTCGTAGATCTCGCGAATTCGCGCCTCCGTGAGTATCAGGTGTCTCGTGTGAAATTCGTCGTCCCCGGATAGTTTGCCGCGGGATCGTTTCCCGCGCCGGCATGTCGGCGTTGCGTATTTTCGAAATATCGGAGTGCATCGAAGAGGATGGATGCGAGAAATTTGCTGTTATAGAATGTAGTAGGCGGGCGTTCCCAGGATAGTTCGATGTAAAAATCTCAATAATTCGCCAGCACAATACAACTCGTACAATATGCGATGCGCGATATCCGGAAATATAACCATATGAGAGAGCACGCACCTGGGATTTAATAGGAAATTCAATTCGTGGCGAAAAAAGTTCCAATAAAAACATGTTTGAAAACGTTTCCTGTATTACGTCACTTCTCGATTATATCTTGTATACGTGCGACGTTTCTCTCTTCGCGTTTCCTATAACGTGATTTCAGCACTTAATATTTTACCACGCGTTTTCGATTTGAGCGAATTTTACAAGTATGTTCAGTAGCGAGACACGAAGCACACGGGAATCGCATTACTTGCGATAGTACCTTTTTTTGTGATTCCCCTCTCGCTTATCTGGCTTATCTCTTCTCGGAAGCGAACTATGCGAGAATGCTCTTGATTATAATGCAAGCCCCGTCGTCATGCTTATCCATGCTCTGCTTGACGATTATATCCGTACACGTATTTTAACTTGCCAGACTTTCTGGACCGTGCGTAAGGCGAACATTGTGGCACGATGACAAATTACCTGGCGTAAGACGTAAATAAAAAATGCGGACCCTCCTCGGAACCTACCATCGTGTCAGGTCGGTTGATGTAATGTCCTGCTCGCGAGCGCAACGACGCACGATCAATCATTGGACAATATTTATTTATATGAAACGCGGTGAGAAGAGAAGTGAGAAGACAGGGACTTGTTTGCCCCTTCCCTGTATCTTCCCTGTATCCCCGTGGAAGGGTGAGTGGAGGTTTGGTTCATTGTTGTGCAGGCGAGTGCAGTTTGATCGGCCGGCAAGATAGACCCGGATTCGGAAGAACGGAAACGGCGAAGCGAGGATCGCCTTGCCTCATCAGGGATTATCCTTGAAACGCGCGTATCTCCCTGAAGGCGGCGGAAACGTCGTTTTTCAGATCATAGTTATGATTTTTTTAGCAACACAGGAGTTCGATATTTGCCGCTGCCCGGCTCGTGGGGATAAAGATTGATTGACGGAAAAAGAAGCCACGCTTTTTGTCGATTAACGGAGTATCGTTTGTGGGGTTCGCTCGACTTTGAACGATGGCACGAACAGTTAGAAGCGTTTTTGGCGCGTGTAATGGAATTTTAATAAAGCGATACGCGGTATATTGAATACGATCGTTTCAGACGTTCCCGACGATTGAAAAATTGAAGCTCGCGATGTACTAAAGATGTACTTGAAGCTACGGGGGTAAGCTAGAAGAAATCAATCATATTTAATGAAGATACGCAAGTTGTACACGCGGAGCTCGCAATTTCCTTCTCGTCCGCATACGGTTTTCGCTGCACGCAGCGCAACTCCGAGCGGTGAGCACTCAGGACAGGTGTCATTAAGATTTCGTTTTCAGCATGGACAACTGCAAGGCGGTTGTAACCGAGCGTCAAAGAGATGGGATACAGTAATACGAATAAAGGAAAAAAAACAGAGCAGAGTCAGGAAGCAGAGTCGTAACGAGGTGGCTCGAGTTCTCGTAGCATCAATCATCCTCCTCTAAATACCATTTTTGTGTACGCTATCTTCATCCCCGGTCGTGTGTGCGCCTGGAAGCATATATATGTATATTTATGTATGTGTGTGTGCGTGCGTGTGTGCGCTGAACATGTTTTGATGCGCGTGGTCTGCAATCTGACCGTTCCAAAATGCGCCGTCTGACTAACAAGCATCGTTTTGCTCTTTTTATTCCGTATTCGATGTGACTACCGGTAAATCGATTCAAAGTATAAAGAAAAATATACAACGATTCACCGCAATAACTGTTTTCCGATAATCAGAAAAATTAATAGAGTATCTTGAGATGTGGATGGAAAACGAATCAGAGAGAGAGAGAGAAGTTTCTCGACTAAAATAATTTTGCAAATTGCATATTACTTTGTCACTGCTTGTTGAATTTCGATTAAGCTGCATTACGAACATGCATGTGCAGGAGCATATTATACGCGCATGTGAAATCCGGCATTAGACCACTCGTCTATTATTCTGCGCTAAGAGGCCACGAGACTTTTATCGCGGTCAGTTTGCCGTTAGGGGCAGTCGAGGTTGACGCTAATTAAGTTGGATTAAGGTTCCCAGATCGGCCAGAGCTTTGAGGGCCTGGAAATGATCTTCTAAACGGCATACGATTCTGTAATTGTACGGATCCACATATCGTCGAAATGGCGATTCGTTCTCTGACCAGAGCGACTGGTATACGCGACTCTACATAAATAGATAGAGCTCCGGCATTCTCGCGCTCTACGTGATTCCCGATTGAACGCGAAATAGGATTGGATGGCTCTTGGCCGCATGAAAATCGGAGTTTCGTCCCACGGAGTATCGTAACGATTACCGGGAAATTCTGCTGACTGTTTTGGACGATGGGCTACAGTCAACCAGTTGTATGTAATTTTTGTGATTGCAATAATTTCACATATAAAAACATGCCGACGTAATTTAGGGAAATAAATACTATGGATTGGTTCTCGAAAACTTTTTCTTAAAAGTTAAGAGTATTGACGAAAAAATTTGAGCAAAGTTTGCATTCCTAAAGAAATTGTAAGTTTCTAAGTAATCATAATTTCGTTTGGTTCCATTTTTTAAATCTTGTAAATTTGTTTTCTGCATTTGCGGCTGTCGATCTATCACCCTGGAATTTCAATCGAATCTTTTTTAATCAAAGATTCGCGTCGTGCTCGTCGAATCGATTTTTTCTGAATTACCGTTCGGTAGTACCAAACAAACAGCGCGTGCGTGAAAACCGTGAAAAATCGTACAGAAGAGTGCCCAGGGTCGCGCAAATCTTCAATAAACACCCTTCTATGGGCCATTAGTCATCGTCCTAGGCCGACAGACAAAAACTAGCTTACGTACAAATGAATACGAATACGTACGGTTTTTGTGCGCTGACCGCAGTTACCAAAAAAGATTACGGTAAATCTAATTTCCGTAGAAGAATAGCGTTCTATATGTATACATATATGCGCACGTATGTCGAACTGTTCGTTAAAGCGCCGTATGTTTCTGTCCGCGTGGACAAGGCGACGCGGTCGCAAAACGATTCACGTCTTATTAAACGGTCAGAATAATATTAGGGTAAAACAATAAGCAATTTGTAGCTTTTGTTGAACGAACGGACTCTCGTATGTCGGCGGGAACTACAGCAATGGCCAAACTTCGCGAAAGTCTAACTTCATCTCGTCACAATGGGAGGGCGAGAGGGAAATTTGGAAAGTGCAATAATTCCGTAATGGAACTTTGCTCGGTCGATGAGCTCGGGGCGTGTGGTTGAAAGGGAAACATTTTGGTGGGATAAGTTGGTTTTTGAAGCTTTCCGGTTTCTTGCGAACCAGCTCGTTTTTCCATCACGGTTCCGTCTCAATATTGGCGAAATTCGACTGACTAATCCGCGAAAAGCCGTCGTCGTGGCAAGAACACGGAGGGGAGAGAGAGATAGAGAGAGATTTTAACCCGTGTTCCGTGCCAATAGTTTGCCAACTGGTTGACAAGTTCCGAACCGAAGTAGGTGACCAAGTTCGCGATAGCGCAGCGAGATTAAACGAGAAGATTGACCTATAGATCATCAAACTCGCGGTACGTGTTTCGTAATAGCACTCGCGCGAGGAGAATCGATCGAGCAGGCCGGATTGCACGGCGTTTCCGTCTTCTGAAAAATGACGATCGCCGGAACCGAGAGCCGTGGCATCGGCAGGAAGCAAAAAAATTACCGCCACTCCCGACGGTTCGATTCTTCTAATTCCAGCAATCATAAAGCGCACGGGTTGAAACTTTAATTCGAAATCGGCCGGAGAGTCGGAGAGTCGGCGGTTGCGTTTGACGGATCGTTATTAAAACCGAGACCAATCGTGGCGGGCTCGAGGGTGACGCGCACAATGAAATTTCAATCATGAAAGTATTCGGTTTCGCGGTCGGTACTTGCAGTCGTTATTCGAGCTAAGCGGCGACAGAGAGCGGCGATAGAAATGGCTGTATTCACGATTATGGATAATAAACGAAACGACGTCGGCGGTTCCGGGATGCAGGCCTTTGATCGATATAATCGGTCTAAAACTCGGGTGCATCCCCGTTCCTAGGGTCTGGCTAGGACAACGGGATTCGAGATCGGGATCCAACTCGGGAGGGAGTTTGAGCCCCGCCTGCACGGCTTGCCGAATCAACGGCGAAATGCCAGCCCGGTTCTCAGATCCCCGAATGGTCGGTTTTACGCGCGGGAACGGTTTACACTAAGCCACGAGGATCATGCCCGTTTAATAACGCGATAACATATCAATTTCACGCAAATGCCGCCCCGTCGAGAAGCGTCGGTCTTCCTCTATCGACGAGGTGGTCGCGCTTTGAGGCTCGGCGAAGACCAGGAAACCGTCCTACCGAGAGACGCCGTCGCCACCGCACGACCGAGGAAAATGGCCTCGGATAATTAATGTCGGGCTACGATCGTCGGGGATGATTAATGGCGACGCTGCTACTCCGCGTATAATAACGCTTTCCTCGCAAATTAGTGCCCTCGCGCATTCAGTTCCTGCTCCGACCGCTTCCTTCTGCGATCGATTTCTTTTTTCCTCGCGTGGGTTCTAAACGTAAGGATGTGAAGCGTGGAGGAGATAGAGAGAGAGCATGGATTTCCCTTAGTACGGGCTTTCCGTACCCGAAGGGGTGAATACGTTAGCTAGAAATTCTCGCTTAACGTCCGGAAGTGCGCGTTTCATCTCTCGAGTATATCTTTCCTGTATAAAAACAGGTACAAGAACATGGTAAAAAAGAATGTAAGGGCAGTTTTAATTTCATCAATTTAAGTTTGCTATATATGACGTGCTTTCTACTGTAACACATAGAGCATTACACAGGTACGTGAAGTAAATTAACACGTAGAATCATGCGAAACAAAGTTCTCCAATAATTACGACGTGACATTACGGAGTTGTGTACAAGGCTTTCCATTCACAGCGTAGCCGCAACTAAGAACAATCGATCCAGTTGCGCGTGATCCGCTTTTCGGCTTTGAACTCTGGCTAGTCGGATATGCTCAACGTCTTCCACACCGTTGCTTAGCTCGGTTCGATGTTACTTCGGTCATCTCACGCGAGACTACTATGTAATTAGAGTATTTCATCGACCGATGAATTTGGTAGTTTTTGATATTCTTCGTACGTTCTCAATTATATCGTTTCGTTCGTATTTTTGTCTATCTGCTACGATTGCAAATTAAATCTAAATGCATACCTAGCCAACTGAAGATTTAATAGAATTAGATTTAATAGAATTAGATTTAATAGTAATTTAAGTTTAATCAAATCATTGATTTAGAAAGAGAAAATCCTCGGTGTTTCTATTCGATGCTTCTATTATTTATATTCGCATGAACATCAGCGTGGTACATATACGCCGAGCTTTCCGAGCTTTGAGACGAACTTAAACGCGATGCCTAGCACAGCTTGACAGCGATTTGATCCTCCTCACTAGTTGAACACGATATGGCTGACTGCTATTCCTATCCCATCTCGGCAATATTAATAATGCTAGGAATTTCATTACGAGTTTCACCAGCTATCTAAGCCCCTGTACCATCTCAACTGGCGCTCTACACGTACAGGTGATTCAGCTTGGTATTGGCTAAGAAGTCAAATATAATCATACACAGATTCCAATGTGTGCAATTGCGACTGTTGACGACATACAACCTTCATTACAATTTAGAATGCGTTCCCAAGGATAAACGAGTTCGGCAAATCTGAAATTGCCTGACGTGAGTGAAAATCAGCCGGGACCCACACGTAATCCAAATTAATCTAATTTTCAGAGTAAAGCCAATTAAAATTTACCATAGTGTTACGTTGAATATTTAACATAAATATTTAACGAATCTATCTGATGGTATAAAGTTGGAGACTTTGATTTAATTTATTTTCCTACTTGAAGAGGAAATCTTCCAAGAAAGTAAATTTAATTTAATTTTGCTTCTGAACTTAAATTGTCATATATTTGTCGTTTATAAAAATAATTTAACAATATCGCGCGTTATTATACGGGTTTATCTTATAAGCATGCAGCGATAGTTCTATGTATTCTTCCAGAACTCATCCGACCATGTACGATTCCCGCGGGAACGCGGCATCTTTACGAGACTTTCAAAGCTTCGTGATTTTACAACTCGTTGATCTCATTTCCTTACCGCCGTAACGTTGCATAACTTTGATACTCGATTTCCACCACTTGCCAAAACTTTTCACGAGCACGTGCATAAAATTATTGCGAAACTCGTGTTTCCGCGCATCAACTTCTTTTTCCTCAACATAATAATGCGTGTTTAAAAGCACATTTTGTGCGATTATATAGTTTACAAAATTAACGTTTAATTATCAGATTCTCTCATAACTACTTGTTACATCCTATGCTTGTTGTCACAATCTTGTAGCGATCTTTTAAAGCCGACGAATAATAATTAGTTATTTCGCTATTTGGACGTGTTGAAAATGTTGGAATCGCGTGGCAGTGTCGAATGCCAACGTGGTGCTAGAATTGGGGCAATCTCACAATGATTAATTAGAGCGTAATCAACGTTAGATTGCCTCTTCGAGTGCCAGTAAGCGCCCCAGGTAATTCGTGGTAACCAATTGCGATGTATGCGCGTACTTGAAATTCGGAAGTGGCACGGTTACGCGATGATCGATGACGAGAGGCTTCGAATCCGCTTCGTCGAGCGTAGACACGTAGCGGATAGCAGTCGCTCCCGGAAACAATCTCCATGACGTGCGATTGATCGCAGAATGATCGATGAAAGACCCCGGCGAAGACTTACCGTCCCGCGACTGATGAAATAAAAATATAAGGCCGTTGTCGCGTACACCGAATGCGGGATCGCGCGCAGGGCCTGGACTAAAAAGATAAGGTTTCGCTATATCGAGGGTGTGCGCGGCTTTCGCGTCCAAGATTACGTCGCGCGATCGATCACTCCCGCAAATAGAGGAATCTCTTTGTTTGTTTAGGTGAAATTAGTTTTTCCTTCGTGCGCATCGCACGTCGTCTCTGGCAGAGTCTAGCTGCGCTTCGGTAACCATCCTCTTCTGTATTGTGTGTCTGTGTGTGGGTATGCGTGTATGCTTCTGTTTTCTTACATATTTGATTTACTGCACGACAGACGACCTGCTGAATATTCCGAGAGATTTATGCACGTTGTTCGAGAAACGGCATTTCTATTTCAATACGTCGCACACGATTTAGCAGCAATTTCTTAGTCGATCTGAAGCCATTCGGCGTGTTCATCGAGCGATCATTGCATTATTTGATAACGATGCCGATCGTGGGCGACGAGAAACTTACCCGCGCTCGTTGCATACCGAGAAAGTTTACGGGAAATAATAGCTTGTCCGGGTAGCATGGATCGCTACGATAGATCGAGTCGATATCGATATGGTTGCATACTTAAATAATACGCGTATTGGAGGGTATATTCGTGCTATGCAGGCGGTTGCTGCTGTGGCAATAGCACTACTGCTGTGCCACCATTATAACGCACAGCTTACATAGCTTCAATGCTAGGCAGCTACAAGCAGCGGGCGCCCTATCCCCGGTGAGCAGAAGTTTTCACGCTTGAATCGAGCATCGTGGGGTGAGCAACGAGGTGAGGGAAGGCATATTTCGTCTCAAGGAAGCTTACGTCGTGTACTGACGCTTTCGCAACCATCAAGTTCTAACTGTGCGATCTCGCCAAAAGGGTTGCGCATGTTGATAAGCGCAAATTCCAATTCACCCTTCTCGACTAGAGTCTAGTTGAGTCGGCGAGATGGTTACGCGTTGAAAAAACTCGTAATCGATACAACGTATTCCTCGGAAATTGCGATAGAGATTTAGCTGTAAATTAACATCTTATATACTGTGCAATTCTTTAAAGGCAAAATTATGTTAATTTAATGCTTTACTATTTTTTAAAAATTTAATTGACGTCCCTAATCAGGGTTCTAAAAGTTTTTGAAAACATATTTGCCAATATATTATGCTCTCGTTTTAATAAACGCATAGTTAATAAGCGAGACGTGTGTACGTCGAGCGTATGTTTGACAAATATTACGGCTTGTGTGCTGTGACAACAAATAGCGATCGTTTATTGAGAAACAAAGTCTACTTTTCAATTAAATAAGCTTCTACATATGCCATCGAAAGTTTTAATATATTTAACATTTTTATATGCATTTAAGATATCACATTTACTCAGCGAATTTGTAAGGGAAATAATATTATCGTCTAACAACTATTCGTGGTAATATTTCAGTTGGATATCGGTGTTATTTCCATCTGCAAACAATCATTTATCATATCACATGCGCTATATAATTATCAAGTATAATACATAATATGTGGATCTTCTATGTATCAACGTACAAATAGCAATCAATTGTTGCGTGAGTAATCATAATATTTGGCCGCAACCGAAATTCGTTCCATGATCCCCATAACACCCATTTCGCTACATAAATAGTAGCCACTCTGCAGTTTGTGTAGCTTCGCGTAGTCTCGGGTAATATTTTTCGGAGAGGAAAAAGGTTCTTCTGACATCCCGGCAACGGCCATAGTTACATAGCTGTGTCCACGTGAACACGACGTTATTGTACTTACTTCGGTACTCTCTCTTATACGGGTCATAGAATAATAGAAAAATACGGGACGCGGGTCCCGCGGTGGGCACGATATTACCTCGCGCTCGACACAGGTAGTGAATGCGCGAGAAAAAGCGAAAGACAGTCGGGGAACGACGAAAAGGCAGACACACGGACAAGACAGGGAGGGAGACAGGGAGAAGAGGACAAGAATGTTGATTGGCCTCAAATTGAATCCCGTCCATTTATCACTCGCCACCTCTCCATGCCCTCGGCCCTCCGCACGGCCGACTCCTTCGGTTCGGAACTACTGTGAACAAAAATCGGAACGATCCACGGTCGAACTCCCCTCCTTCCTCTTTTCCACCGTCGTCTCACCCTCCGTCAGCACCTACGTACCCACGAATCGAATTCGTAGAACGGCTGGACCGAGTTTCTTGCGGAAAAGACTCTCACTAGTTCGTGGAGATGTACGTAGATATATAAGTGTAGATTATACGTGTTTGAGGTATACGCTCCGCCGAATGGAAGAGCTTTTTAGTGACGCGAGGCCAGTCTGGCCGTTTTACGGGGATGTAAAATTAATTAGCGATTCGAGGGGGTGTAGAGGGGACAGCGGTTGACAGGGCAGGAGAAGGTGATGGAGGACGGAGACGCTCGGGTATTATACGATCGGTCGACGCGATGTCGAGCCGGCTGAAATCTATTGGCTGCTTTTTCTCGTTCGCGCGCGAGAGTAGAAGCGGAATTGCTCGGAGCGCATAAGACGAGGCAATTACTGCCCCCGGCGGAGAAAAGAAAAGCGACCCCCGTCGCTTTGCATTCTCCGACATCGTTAACGATTATGATTTTATGAATGTGTATTCGTGGCAGCAAGAGAGAGAAGAGGAAAGAGAGGGCGAGGGATAGCGAGAGCGCGCGAGCGGATATCCTCTTCTTAAATATAAAAATTATGCTAATCCGGTTTAATCGCATATCGCACGATGACGGCGGAATCGCTTGAGACGTACACGGCTATTGGCAATTACGGTTCATATAATGGCGGAAGGAAGGCGACCCGCGTGCTATTGGGAGGGAATCATTAAAAATAATTCTTAATTTCGCGAATATTGCCATCAGACATGCACGCGAATATTTTCGTTCTAATAAAATATTATGCAAATTCTTGCTATTTTTATCGAGATCTGTATACACGAGTGTAGTAAAAAAGTTTTGCACTTTAAAAGAGTTGCAGATTTCTTAACGAATTTTAACTTAATCCTTCTTTAAAAATTAATTAGTCACTTTTTCACTACTTCTTTCAACATTAAATATCTCAGTTAATGAGGCCAAAATGAAGCAACTTTTGAAGCAAAATCCATCAAGGATTAATCGATAAATATAATTTTATTATCCATTTGCACATCTGAAGTTTAACATGCGAAGGGTTAATCTTTAGTTAGAAACAATGATCGATGCCTTGGAATCAAAATAACATTCTTTTTAATCTGATCTGTAATATCCGCATATATCGGGAAATAACTATAACAACTTTTTATAGATCTTGTTATTGGATATAGTGGGAGAGATGAAGAGTGATTGTTATATGTATGAAAATCCACTAGCGGGTGGCGTACTTCATTTGCGTTTTAACTTCTCTACTCTAACAATTATATTTGTTTCTTTGTTCCAGGTGAGTCTACTTCATGCATATTTTAGCCGACGATGATCCCCGCGTACGTAGCCCAACACTAATAAGCGCGGATTTGATGAGTGAGTCCATAAAAAAAAGATTCATGATCATTAATTTTGAGCGTCTTTTTTTGCGACCGATACGAAAAATTACAGAAGTAAAGCGGCCAGCGCTTTTACGAAATTTTATCGAACCATTATGCACGCCAATTAAATGTCCTTTATCATCGCGCTCGCAATTTGCATGATTGAATGATTTTAAATTGCGGAAGGGTGTGATGCGACGTTGCGGTGCTCTCATATAAAATTAGTAATAACGGTATAATTAATTTACGGCGGACTTGTACGCTCCGTTTCGTAACATGATACGATTGTACCGATCGTGCGGATCTTGACGTTGATTTTCAGCGTTGCAGCCGTGCGGCGGCATTTCGGCAATCTCTGCTAAATTAATGAGGTAATTCCATATTAGGCAGCATTCAGTGCGTCGGGTGTGAAAGAACTCGTTTTCGCCAAATTGTAACTCGTGAAATGGTCCATTCCGCGCGCACACACAACGTGGCTGAGGATGCGGCGCCGAGGTAATGCACCGTGCGATTCATCTTTGCGTCGACCAGCTCATTTGTATGTTCGTTCGTAAGATGCGTTTAGCGACGCATCGGTAAGCCTCCGCGCTTTTCGCACCGTCGGGGTGTGCTTCATCTTCCGCTTAATCGACGGTATTTGACCAAGTAGCATCGCAGCGTCGAGTCTTTCTCGAGTAATTAACGGGGCAATCAGTAGTCCTAAAAATATTGCATTTAATAATAGAGTCTCCTTAGAAGTCCGGTCTCGAAACTGTAGATTACATTGAGACAAGGTAATTGGTCAGACCGGTACAGACCACTGTGTATGGAAGCAGCTGCGCCATTATAATTGCAGACTACCATCGTTCGGTGGAGAAAGAATGCTGGAGTAATTCGCTCATCGACGCAACCTCTTATTTTTGCTAGTGACGGCCTTCACCCCGGTGCCTATGTAGCGACCTGATGTTCACTAAGAATTTCGTCTGTGAGCCTCTCACTTAGTGAAACTCACAGGAGCCGTACTTTCACAAAAAAATAACGAAAATTTGTTCACGATAATTTAATGATTTCCGCGTACGAATTGTTATATCAGACATAAGAATGCAGAATAATTAATTTCTGTGTAAATGCATATATAAAGGAAACGATAGCGATTTATATCTGCTAGAATGAAGTTTCGCGCGAGAAAAACCATGCGAAGATGTCGAGCTTAAGTTCCGGGCAATCGATCTTCGCTAATGTTCCTTAGGCCGGAAATGTTCACCTTCGCTCGCCGCGTCGAGCTCGTCCTTATCGGGCATCTTTGCCCTATGTCGTTGATAGTTAAGACTTGGATTGATCTGCGCTTTGCGTTTCGTCGCGTGACGACTTGCGACAAAATAATGGACGAACCAGAGGAGATGATTGATAGCGCGAGCAAACGTATTTAACCTCGTCAAATCGTCATACGTACCTTTCCCGCACGCGCGAATTGCAAATTGCAAATAATAATTAACGAGCGAACGCGTGCATACATATTGATACAATCGATCGTTGTGAAATTAATCAACTGGCAACAAAAGATATACGGCGCGATATTCGGGATATTCGGGGCACGAAAAATGGTGAAACCCGTTACCGGTATATGCGAAAAAGCGTGCGAATGGAAATGAGGTAGTTAGCAGTACCAACTTTCGTTGTGTTCCGACTTTTATTCCCGATTTTCACGGTCGGCGCGACGTTTCTTGCACGCGCTTTCGTCGAATTAACACTCCACGCCTGCGTTACTTTTAATTTTCGACATAATCTGTTTTACCCCACTCCGTTCCGTCGTCGTTTTTCTTCCTTTAACGATGCGGGCCCGCCGTTCGAATCATTTGTAATTGACTTGGCGATTCGGAACGAAGGTGTCGTCGGGAGAAGCGAGGAGAAGCAGGAGCCAATTATTATTCGCTCGGCAATCTTTTTAATATTTTATTATATTGCTTTCGCTCGGACCGTAACTTTGAATTAGCTCTGTCGGTCTGACGGGGGATGACTAAGAAACTCTTTCCGATGCGATTGCATACGCCGGATGACGTACCGAAGGTGCATGGTGAGAGGGAGACGGGGGATGCATTTTTCAGAATAATACCAGGTAAACAACCAACGGAGCTTCGAGATATATAAGAGATACCAGCAAACTCATCCTTTCCTAATTGGTTTGTCTGAACCAATATCTCTTTCCATCTCTTTCTTCCATTTTATATATCTGCATATACAGGTAGACGGCTGCTCGTAAACGTTTACTCGTGCTATATCTGTAGTCTGCAGGAAAATTTCTGGTGATTCAACTTTTAGAGACAGAACGTATAAACTTCCGATATTTGTTTGGTCTGTTATGATTTTGAGATAGAAATACACATATTCTTTGTGTATTTTCTCGATTGCTAAATTGATTAATTAAGAAGAACGAAAGCTCTTAGGTAAATTACATTTGTTATTGTTCTATTGAAGTTTAAATATATCTAAATGCATGCGATAAACTTTTCGTTGTAGCCATTTTTCGAATGGAGATGCATTCCGCACAGATTAGAGTCAGATATTTGATATTTAGATTTGCCAGTCATTTCGAAACCAGTATTGTCATTTTGCAATATCGCACGTCGGTGGATATAGAAAATTTCGGCCATTCGTGATATCGCGAGGACGTAAATCGAATCGATGTCTCGTTCGAACGTACTTGGCTTGTCGTCTACATTTTTCACGCATGCATGACATTGCAACCATATCTCACGATACGATGGAAAACAGGATCGTAACGTTCGATGGTAAAATCTGTGTCCCGCTGGTAGTACCAATCATAGAGTATACGCTTGACTGATCTTGCATCGTCTCTCAGCTAAGAATCGAGAAATATGACAAGCTGCCGAAAGGAGGAGTCCTAAAGCCAGTGGGATAGATTGACGGTGAGACTCGGATGAGATTAACCTAATTTAAAGCGGAACTTTTTAAAAATTTCCCAGAAAGTTTTATGCATAACATATATTATTTTTAGTCTCTTTATTTTATACATTTTTCTAGGAGAAGATAAGGGATAATATGCACAAAGTAAATCTTTAGCTCCACATTTTTCCGTTTTATATTTTTTATTTTTGTTAAAATACATTTGTCGTGTTATTTAGATATTTATCGTGTACACTTTCGCTAATTCGGTAAAAGCAAAATGCGGACAGGGGTTTGAAATAAATCGCAGAAAATATCCCTTGAGATTTATTCTCGTAAGATCTTCGCGATTTCACCTGTGAGGCTTGACTCTTAGCAACCTGTGAAAATCTGGGGATGTAACGCTTTAAATGGGGCGCGAGAGTTTAGTACGATTTAATCTGGTTAGTTTCGTAGTTCGCAGGAAAGAAGTCCTCGGTTCTTGGGTTAAGTGGTTTAGTTTTACGAATGGATGAGATCCGTAAGAGGCAACACTTAATTGGAACGTGCTTGTCCTCTCGAGGAAGGAAGCTGCAACCCACGCGGAGAACGACCCTCGTAGATCTCGCGGAAGCACTCTTGAAAGGGCGACATTTCGCTCCCGCGCACGATTCGAACTCCTAAACTGGATTTCGACTATCGAGTAACGGGGTAAGAGGTGCTTTTATATAAGTTCCGTGCTCACGCCATATACAATGGACCAGGAAAGAACGAGTTAGCTCGTGGAGGGCTACACGTATTGCAGGGTTTACGCACGCATCCTTACAATCGCACAAGGATTCTATCCTATTCAGTTCCCGTGCCAAATCCGAGAAACAAATAGGATAGGATATCATTTTCCATACATCAATCATGTGGCATAATGCAAGATTATTTAGAGTTGTACGATAATATCTATATTTTCCATTTCGAACTGGTATTACATTTTGACGTAATATAATGCATGAACCTTCGTTTATTCAAAGCTTTTTGCATTGATTATATCTGCGCATTACGCCACCGACGGTGGCGTAAAATTCCTGTGGTAATTTCTCGCGTTTATTGCATTATCGATTGCCGGATTTAAATGTGTGAAATATGATTTCAAGCAGAGGCAGCTGAAGCACTAAATGTGATTATCGGGCGTGTTTTTGTTTCGTACCATTGTGCAAATGTGTCGCGATAAGATAATACGTGTGTATGTTCATAATATTAACGGTATCGATTCGTGCAAAAGATTCATGATTATTCCAATATTATTTTATACCCAAGCCTCATCTGCTGCATATGATATGGCATTATTTTGCATCCAGAACGACTTCTTCTGCGCTTCCCAAATAAAATTTAACATACAATTGGGAAACATTAAATTAAATTAGAAAACGTACGAGTGTAATAATGGTAATAATTGTGAGATTTACGGTAATTTTCTCTTATAACTACATTTAGGTATTATCGGAAAATGCGCTACAGTGCTTTAGAGATTTAGCATAGATATTACAAAGTATTGTTTGAAGTAGCGATTGTTATATGGTTTTATCTTTACATTTGACTTGTGCATACTTGAAACGTTGCGAAATTCCTTAGTCCGCTCAAGAATCGCGAAGGAAAGAAACTATGCTCGCGAATCCAAACGAAGTAGCAAAAGCGCCGCAAATTATCGCGTTATATATCCCATCTGGGGAAGAGAGATCGGGGAATATTCTCGTGGCGTGGCATCTGCATATGCCCTAGAACAGACCACCCGCCGTCGTCAGTATCAATTTTCCCGTTCAAGCGCGCACCCGGTCTCTGGACCCATCTACGGCGCGTATCTCAAAAAGCGGACTGCAACGTAAAACGGAAAGAAAGCCGGGAACAAGTCGCGAGAGACGTGTGAGGGGGGGAGAGTAGGACGAAGCAGGATATCATTTTCCTCGTTTCGCCGGCACACAGGAAAATAGGCCAGACACAAAGTGCATGCAACGGCGGGTTACTTCGATGTATCTCTCGTAAGCTGAAAAAGCGAAGCACAAGAAATAGTAAAAATAAACGAGACGTGCTGATGAGCAGCAAAAAGGGATCGAGGCGAACGAAAAAGAATGGCGCATACGGTTTCCGATGCAATTATGTAGTAAAATATATGAAAGTATTAAATATTCGCTTAACGTTTCTATCAAAACCGAAAAAGTTTTACGTACGAGAGCGGGAATCATTATACTTGTAGTGTTTAAAAACAAAATTCCCGGTCTATATATCAAGTGAAAAAGTTTTGTTTTCGATAGTCTAGAATATATATTAGAAAATAGCGTTTGTTCTCTCTTGTTTTTTCATCTCGCAGAAAGTCTGTGCGTAGCACGGATACCGAGACGATAAAAGTTAACTTCGTACCGTTTGAATCTTCTACAAGTGAAAAGAGAAACGCGGGAAGTTATGAAAATAAGAAGATACTGACCCACTCCTGATATCGAGCGTTCTTCTCTTGGCATAGATTCGCTTGATGCACGAGTAGTCAAAGGATCTATAAACTTCGGCTGCTTCTCGGAAGGCGATTCTCTGTGAATTTACGTGGAACAGGTTAGCTCCCATCTCAGCAAGCTAATGTTTCGTTTTCTCGAAAGTTGCCGGTTTAATCTTTTTACTTATTGTTAGTTTCGAGCTAACGATACCAATGTGTGTAACAGCACGTGTATAACATCTGCGAATCTAGAAAGGTTTATCGTACACGAATGCGTTTGACGTGAAGAAGATAGTATTAATTTACATAATTTTAATGGAAAATGCGTTCTCGTGGCATCCTTTTTACCCCGGAATACGCTTCTCGTGGGATTTCCTCTCGAAACGCATAATGGTAGATGCACTGCTAGTCAATCGATGCATGCAGCCCGGCAGCTTCGCGCGGAACCGACTTTACTCGAATTTGCATGCGGATCCTCCTTCTCCCAGGATACCCGTTCCCTGGCTGCCCGCAGGTTGCTGCATCGACTGGTCAACCTATACTTACTTACGTCATAAAATGTTCCGGCATAAAGGAGAGGATAGCGAAACCTATGATACACGCGCGTGTAGCGTTTCTCGATCGATGCGCCCGCGGTTGGTATCAATTTGCATTTTGTAATACTAACTTTTAGAATCTTTTGCGGCGGTGCAAGTTTGCGTTATGAAAAGGACGTAACTTTACAGGCCGGCGGACTGTAAGCGATGCGATTTGAAGGCACGTGGAGGAGCGTGAGTGAAACTTTACAATGTTATACTTGAGCCGGTTGTATTCTTGTTGCACGCGACGACGCGGTTTTTCAACAGATATCTGGTAATAAGATATTTTTTCTTATATCTCTTTGTACGCGATTGTACGGATTACACAAAGATATATATAATCATTTCCAACGCTCTCTCTCCTGGTCTTCGGCCGTAGACGCTATAAACGTCGTAAACGTCGTAGCCCGAGGTCGAACGCGTTACCGATCGATTGATCTATGGACCTGACGGTATCGCAGTAACCGCGACTTTATCTGAATTTGCGTGCAAACGAGGTTAACCATCGGGTCTTCTCCCACCGCCGAGCTCTTTCCCACCCCGGTGGGATGACCGTTTTCTCCGTTGACCGGAGCTCGCCGGGTCGGCTCCGGTTCGACCCGTACTTGCTCGCCCTACGCCGTAAAGCGTACCGGTATAAACGAGAGGAGGACGATGCACACCTACGATACATGGGGCCGGACCGAGACGCCATCCCGAAGGTACGGTCGCCGGCAAAGAGGCGAACCCGTCTGGTTCTCTCTTCGCTGTGGCCATTCCTTACCGGGACATTTTTATGACCGACATTTTCGCCGCCGCCGACCTCGTCGCCACCCTGCCCGCCTCGTGCAAGCCTCGACGAAAAAATCTCGCCTTGGGTGGATGCCGTACTGGGCGCGGTGTAAACAGGAGCCGACAGGAAGCGATTATTTATAACGGTGTGGTCCTTTAACTCGCAGGAACCACGCGCACGAGTCCGCTGCTGTCTTTTTGTTGCGCACCGGCGCCGCGGAAGGACAGGTATAATATCGCCGCGGCGACGTGTCGAATGTACGCGGGCGAATGTTGGAAAAGACCGGTAATCGATATTGGCGTCTGCGAGAAGTGTGGGCGTTACTAACATTATTCGTCGCACGATGCTTGCGTGATAAACTGTTGATAAGAAGCAGTGGCGTTTTATGCGTCGTACAAGTATTATTTTCAGATATACAGCTTGGATATAGGAGTAAAACGAAAGACCGGTTTCATAAATAAGTCCGATCGTATGAGATAAGTAACATCGAGTAAGGGCAAATCAATTAAGAAATATTGTGTTAGCGCCGTTCGAGTTTGCGGAACGATTACTACAGCTTGTTAGAGCGATATTTAATGGAATTGCGTATACATATATTTCTGAGGGCTATCACCTCGCGAATGGTCACGTTCTACAAATCAATAGGACGGGAGAGTCCTTTCGACGAACGAACAGGTAGGTAGGGCTTTCTCGATTTGTGAGTCTGATTTCTGATCAAGAAATCGATCTCGACTCATTATACGCCGGTCCTTCTCATTATCGTGCACACGTTTGTTGTGAGAAATGAAACGGCGGGGTCTCTGGCCACGAACTTGCACGCGGCGGCTGCACGTTCTAAGGACTCGGAGTCACGCGACGTTTTACCGAATGCAACAAACGAGTTATTTATCCCCTTTCTGTGTCTGCCGCCAATTTGAGAATTAAATCGTACTCAGACCGACATTATCTAATTACGTTCGAACAACACAGTCCGATATCACGCGATTTATCTATCGATACTTCATCGAGAAATGTAATAAAGCGTTAAAGATGGTAACACGAAAATTACGAGCAGAGGTGACAAATATCAAATACAAGCGATGAAGTATCAAGTATGGGAAGAAGAAATATAAGACATTATTGTTCAGAAATAATATAGAGATATTTGTAATGAGGCGAATAAACATCGTTCTGATGTATCGTAACGTAATAGACGACAGGCCAGCGAAATGCGGTTTTTAACGAGGCTGTTGCGGAATTTCACTGAGCGCGAAAAACGCATCACGTCGTGGCCGACGCGGCGCGGCGTGGTGGACAAAAAAATCCTTGGCCCGATGAAGCGCGGGTGCCCGATTGCAGCAGCCGCGTGGAACGCGAATGCACGAGAAGCGCGGGGAAAGAGTGCTAATACCTAAATAATTGCCGGCTGAACCTGATATGATTTAATAGCGTTCTTTGTAAGGGGGAGTTCGGGTGGCACGTGAAGGTGGAGTGAGGGCGGAATGTTGGGCGCAGATGATGCTGCGGTGCCGCTGGGTGTCCCTTTCTCTCTCGCGTGGCCCGCCAGTGGGCAAAAAAGGAGGCTGACCGTGGCCGTTCGTGGGCGATAAACGCAGCCGCGGTCACAGGCGACGCCGAAAATCCTCCTCCTAGTTGTCGGCCCCTCTCGGAGCCGACCGTTTCCACGAATGCTAGTGAATGCGCCACGTGTTCGCCTGCGGTCACCTGGAATCACCTGTGCAATTTGTTTTATTACCCTCAAGTTGGCACTGTACGCGATCGCGGGAAAATTGCCGACGTTGCCGGCAGTAATGCTCGCTTTACGGTTTTTCAATGCCCCTGCCGCAGGACAAACTGCGATATTACAGATCGCTTAAAAGCGATAGCGGCTATTTGCATGACTATCGAAAATGTGCCCGATTCTGACAGTTTTTCGAAACCGATAGTTACGATTGATCGTGAAAAAAGAAGACAAATGCACATTACATTCTTTCTTCTCTTTTCGTTTGAAATCGCGAAGTCGAAGAAATAAGAGGCTTAAAGAATATCGTAAGTTTATGAAATTTTGTGATAGACTCTATTCGCCGTACGAACCATTTTCGATGTCTTTCTATTGTTATATTGCATTAGTTTATTGGATAACGTCGCCGTCGTGATATCGTTAAGGTAATCAAGTTGAAGACGTCTCGGCTTACGTTGGATACGCCACGCCGATGTCTGACAGCTACGACGTACTAACCATGATGCATGCATGCGTGAATATGATATACCTTATACGACGGAACTCGCGGAGATAGAGCGTGAAGATATATATCTCCCGGCAGTCACGCTTTATTTGAAATATTCACCATTTTCGTGAATAACGTACACCTACGTGCTAACGTAAGACATATCGTATGGTGACTCGTAAGTGGTGTTGCTGTATTATGATGTTAGATATAATAATGCGCGGATAAGAACATCTCTTTCTCTTTGATTAAATAACAGTTATATGATCTTCCTCTTTATGCACGAATAAAATATATGCATATATGCAGCGTCTTTTTTAATTTCTTATTCAGAATTCAGAATTTAAATTTTAATTTTCTCTTCGTGTAAAAGTATATATATATATATATATACAATCAAGATTAGATTAGTACGCCCAGGCAACCATGGCTGCTTTTGTAGGATCCGTTGTTTTTCTTACGAATGTCTATAAAATCCCAATTCCTCCCGCGTTTAAGTAGCGAAGTTTCTCGGAGTTCATTTCGTTCGTGGGGAAAGGACGGCTTTTCGCTTGCCTGAGCCAAAGTAGCTGGCTTTTGTGCTCGAGAGCTACTGTAGGATAGTCACGAATGTTTACCCGAGGTATCCGACGGTTCGGGCAATACCGAAGCAACCGCGGCGACGTTTGTTGAGCGACGATAATTCGATCGTTCTTAAGAGCATCGTTACATTGTCCATTTATTTAGTTAGAAGAAACGGTGTGTGTGCATATATATATGGAGAAATGCATCTACGATACAACACACGTAGAAGTTCCATTTCTATCATTAAGAAAATAGAAACGGAAATAGATATGGAAAGGGTAGCAAGGAGAGAGAAAGAGAAAGAGAGGGGGGGGCATCCACTAGAAGTCTACAGACCATAAGAAAGAGATAAAATGGATCCGATTTGTCGGATCCAAGGTTACTAAATACTCTCCACGGCATGGCCTCTGGAGTATTAGCAGGTAATAATATCAAATAACGAGTACCAGTACGGTAGCTCCTGCCGCACGAAGGAAAAGAAGAGCGGTATACACGAAGCATCTCGTTTATCCAGAGAGAACGAGACGAGACGGTTTGTGTGCGGCATCTTAAGTCTCGCATTACCGACTTCGTCTCGTCGTTTCCTATCGCGTAAATTACTTTGAACGGTTCAAACAGCCTCTTGCTGGTTCACGCTTAATGTTGCTCTTGGAATATGCAAAACGTGCAATTTTGCGCGTTTTGACCATGATAATTACTGGTTGATCTATTTCTTTTTTCACTTTTCATGTTCGTGCGAATTGTAAATCGGCGATAATCGCGTCTCAAGCGATAAACCAGTTTACCGCAGCCGAGATTGGTCGATTAAATTGAATTTGATTCGCATGTGATTTCCAGTTCACGTGGCGTGTCTACCACAGCGCCGACCATTTTCTTCGTGTTATATTGTCTTAAGCGGTTTTTAATGGATTAGTGACGCGAACTTGGTAACGTACGATTGAAAGTAACCACGTGGAGGAAATAAATCGGCTGGATTTAAATACAGTCTCTCATTACAAATAGATCGTTGGCTGCCGCGTTGATAATTTCATGTGGATTGGCCGTAGATTGTCACTTGGCGGATTGTAATCTGTTAACGGATAAAATGCTCGTAGAGAATTATATGCTGACGGAGGAGAAAGCCGCTAATGGCAGCAATGAAAAGCGCGGCTCCGTCTGCATCTCGTAAATCGATGATTTCGTTTCTGCCGACGCATGCATATGCAAAGAGATGCAAAATTTACCAAGTGCAGAAGCGCGTTGGCAGATCCTTCTAACAGTCGCGGTGCATGCGGTAGTAACGATACGCAAACGATCTTCTCTCGGCTCGATTTCAGGATACTGCTGTATAAACTGCTGTATATCATTAGATCTTATTGCCTTAAGTATACCTACATGGCGTAAACGTCGCGGCATGATGTTATGACATTAAGCGCCACCCGCCGTCTTCTCACATCCGTACTAAGCCGCGTTGAATATCCGGCAATCAAAGCCAACGAACTAGGGCAATATATCTTCTCCCGGTTACTCTAATATCCTGTCTTTCTATTTTTGTTTCTGCTTATTTCTATTTTACCAGCGCCATGCAGGATGCTGCTGTCAATATGTAAAGTGGATTTTCAGATAGTTTAATTTGAAATTCGTTAAAGAGCATTCACGAAAGAAGACTCTTCACTTCGAATCATATTTTTGGTTCATCTATTTTTATTTTTTACGACAGTTACCAAAATGGCAGTACCTAAAGAAATTGATTTAATATTACCTTCTTTCAGCATATGAATTCTTAGCCGTTCAATCTTTTTGGATTATTTATTATAACAAATAAACGAATCGATATGCAATCTGGAAAATAGCACGAGTGGTTCTTTCCTTTTAACATTGGCAGACAAAGTTCTATAGCATCGAGAGTTTTCCGTTTACGGCCGAAAAGACTCGTTTTACCGGGGAGGATTGACCTTCAAAGAATATGATCGATACATACTCGAGAAACGTCAAAGGGGGCTGTACTATGACTGGGGTGAAAGAGTCGTACGTGGAAACGCGAGAGACGAGCATCGTTTAGCGAGGATTGGCGATGATAGACGACAACGTACAGAGACGGGCCCTTGTTCCTCGCGATTTCCAGGAAATAGCTATCGCCAGATAAGTATTGTCGATCCACCTGCGTCACGCGATAAGAGGCGACCATGTCGAGTAAGGAGATCGAATCGACCGATCCCGTCTTTTATTTCCTCCGCGCCTCGTCTTATTATCTCCACTTCTCTCTCTTCTGTCGCTGTTCTCTATCCTTGTACATTTTATTAATATCCATTTATTCTACCGTTGAAATTTACAACTTGAAATTGTGCGACGACGATGGCGAGCAAAGGGTCCATCTTTCGCGACGCATGGAGAGGTGGAGATCTGAACTCGTACCGATTGCGCTAGTCGTCGGGTTGGAGCCGAGTGCTCGGATGCTCTCGTATTTCATTGGGACCAATCGAGTCCCGGGTTTCCGCTCTGATCTTCGCCATTTCGGTCTCGGTCAGCTCCTGAATCCTACAAACGTCGCGCTCGCTCTGCACTCGTACAACGCGGACGTACATGTTCTCTAATTGCGTAGTTACGTAACGAGCCTGTAATCCAGCTCTCGACCGGCTTTACTTTTGAAAGACGAAGCCGCCGCGGTGCTAATCTCAAATTGCTAATTCCGGATGGCTAATTCAATTAGGAGAATGGTTCCGCGCGGCGTCTGAAAGGCGGTCTAAAGACCGCGGCAGGGAGACGTGGCGTTCCTAAAGGGCCGCGCGATATTAGTAGCGCTTTCTTGGTCGTGCACGTTTAGATGGTATAATGGTAACGTAACTGACTACTTATCGGTGCAACGCGGTTCGGACCGGGACCCGGCCAGAACAGAACCGACTTGGCGGTTCTTGCGGTAACTACTGACCAGAAGGCGCCGGCTCGCTTCGGTGCCTACACGTTCGAATCATCGGCGCTTGATAGGAACTACCAGCGGAACGAGAGAATGATGGGCTATGTGGCTCGGGCAGGATGTGCGCGAGATGCAAAGTAGAACGAGCGCGAGACGGCGATCCGTGAAGAGAAACGGCGGCGCGGCGGCGATGGTCGACTCGCCAAAGGAGAGCTGCCAAATCCGCCGTTTATTTGCCCATCGATTCGTCCATGTCAGAAACCCAGGAACTGTGCAAACTCAGAGATGTTCGAGCTACGGTTAGTCGAGGAAAATTGCAATGTCTGCGATATTACTGCGTTTTTCAATTAGCGATAAATTGTGGAACCAAACGTATCTTTTCTTGGGTTTTAACTACATTGTGAGGAAAATAATATTAAATGATTAAATAAGATTTAATGGAATGAATTTTATTTGTGGCAATATTTATGAAGGCTATAATTTCATGTAAGAATTATGTTTTATTCAGATATTAAGATACTAAAAGAAAAGTGAATCTTACTGAGACAACAGGGTTGCAGTTGTTAATCACATTAACTATCATAATAACGACTCATTTCTGTTTTACTTTTAATCGCACTTTAATCTCAACTTTTGATCAACAAAATGGGGACAATAGAATCGATATTTAAAAGATGCAACTCTTCGGTTCGTCTCACGTCTGAGCGAATGCCGATGTTAGAATTGCCGGCGGAGTCGATGTTAATGACATTAAAATACCGGACAACCGATTCTCATTAAAAAGTTTCGATTAAAATGAATCCTTTTAGCACGAGAGTTGCATCTTCGTTTACTAAGGTCCTAACCATCTCCCTTCAAAATGGGCTCGGCCGCTCGCCCTTACGTCGAGCCTGACAAAAAATCTAATTAGAAGTGGATTAAAATTTAATCACTCGCTAAAGGAACTTATCCTGGGCGCTATCGGTGGGTGGTGTCCTCTTCATTTAATTGTAGCTCAGCTGCTTTACCCCCGCTCTTTCCGGTTTCGCCGTATCCCTCGATTATACCAGACTTCGTTTTTTCCTCTTCTCCTCCTCTTCCGCCTTATCCTCGGCACTTTTTCGAGCCACGATCGGGCTTCGCCGGGCAACAATTTACTTTGCATAGACATTAAACCCTGTTACTTAATCGAGCTACCGTCGTCGTCCCGCCTTAAGCGCCATGGATGGCAACACTTTCTTGCGTGGGCGGAATCTAAAGGCTCCCGACTGAACCCATCCTCCGGGGTAATCCTCTTTTGACCGGTCGCGTCGCGCTGATGCGTACGTATACGAAAAAAGGAGGAATTCACTTTGCAAATTTACCATACATGATTCGAAGTGGACGCGTTTGTATTTGGCCATATCGCGTTTCATTGCCATTTAGCACGCTTGACGAGTGGCTCGTTTTGATTTTCTGCGAAACGAGGCAAAGGGTATTGAATACCGAAGTTGGTTATCAACAATATACCACGCTTCGCTAATTTTCACTCACTGCACCATCGTCGTAATTTTTTATTTTTTATATTTGTCTGACTGCGTTTGCTCACTGATAGTCAATAATTGGTGTCGATGGTATTATTGATATTTTTACATTTACGTATATTCGCGAATGTAGAAGAATATTTAAATGACGAATTGTTACATATGCTTTGTATTATAAAAGTGATAATGCTTTTACAATGGACGTCTTTAGTATCAATTTATTGATGAGCTGTTCAAAATTTTACACTTACATATTTTATTTCAAATCTTTTTTTACAAAATTATAAAATATTCTTGTTAAATATGTGCTAGAACTTATGTAATTTTGTTATGTCATCTGTTTACTTTTCAAGCAGAAAATGTATTTCTTCATTTTATCGTTGTGAAAATTGTTTACACATTTCTGGAAATAACATTTGTGATTGGTTGAATGCCGGTGTAGGCAGAAAAGATACGTTGGATTAGGTCATGTGGTTTAATTAAAAAATCGATTGATCGTTTTTATTTTACTTTGTCGAACTTTTCATAATACAAATTGCATAGCGTGGTCACCACATCGCCACAATGTGTGTCACAGAATTAATAGTCGCGTGTTAATTCTCGCGGAGAAAATTCGATTTAACTGCTTTTCTCATTGGACAACTTCACGGTCGGTGCAATCCACAACCTGCATGGTCCCTCGTTACCAGCGCACGTAAAGTTTCTTAAGCAACTGGGTCACTCTTCAGACGCATCAGTGATGATGTTTACAGGAATCTCATCTCATCGGCGCTCATTCTCCGGATAACGAGAGAGTAATTGGGGAGAAGATTAGATTTTGCTGCGGAGCAACATGGGGGTACGCGCATTCAACTCGGAGACTCATGCGCTATCCGAGCCGCCCGTAAAAAGATGACCTTGTTACACCGTCGCTCTGTTGAGCAGATATGGTCCACAGTAACGGGTTACAGCCGCGTGTCGTAAGTGGAGCTTCCGGCGTGGCCGGTCGCCGCTTAACCGTCGCCAGTCATCCCGGAGTCCTCATGGGGAAATTCCCTCTGGTACATAGGAAGGGGTGAGCGCCTGACTCTCGACCTCCGCCATCAAAGATTCAGTTGCTCTCGCACGCACCTCTGCGGCTCGCCCACGACCTCACGCCAACCCCAAATCCTGACCCTCTTGTTCGTATCTCGCGACTAAGCTCGACGTAACTGCCATGCGCTATTATACCGCTGTCGTTGTATCGACTTCGACGCTTCCTGATCTGATCTCCCTCGCACCTATTAATTTCGTAACCGCGATAATGCTTACGCGATATCGCACAAATACATTGCGTAACGTCGCCGGATCGCCCTCGTTTTTTAACTTGCCGCTGCTGTTTTTGGTACGATAAATTCAATGTTGTGTAATACTGTATAGGAGGCATAACACATTTCATTCCATGCTTGCGCCAGCTTTATTAAATATAAATGCATAATGTGGGACTTTTGATATTGCTGCATGATCAAGTGTGCTTTGAAATTATGAAGAATTATAGAATTGTTCATGTTATATTAAGTTTTCTGGCGTTTATTACAATAGATTAAATTATTCTCATTATTCTTACACATTTTCTTAAAAAATAAGCATATTTTTTACAATTAGTAGGAATAAATTAGTTATCTTAAAGAGAAAGAAAGAGAGATAGAACATGATAACGGAAATTCTCGCGTGTCAACGTAAAATGATATTGTCTTTAAAATGAAACGTTCGCAGACGTTTCCTAATCCGGGTATAAGCGGAGCTTGTCGTGTCATGATAATCCCATGGAACGATAGAGGGTGCGAACTCCCTGAAGTTGAATATACAAGGAAGGGTAATTAATTGACAAGCCTTATACGTCAACCGCATGTTCACTAATCCACCCGCTGTCAACCCTGAAAGCTTCTTAAGAAGATTTTTCGGTAAACCTTATTCATCGCTAAAATTAATTCGCCACGTCTAATATCTTGTTATTAAAGTATTATAATTGTAATAATATTTTTTCATTACAATTAATTGTATGATAGACGAAAGAAGATGGCAACTATTAATCGTGTAGTACACCGTAAAAAACGATGAGCGTATAAATGATACGGCTTTCTTTGCAAAGCAATATTTTTTTCTCTTGCACTGTGATTTGACAGGATTGATGGCGAGCATTGAGTTTTACAATTACGCTAAGTTTCGACATATTCGTTCCGACGTCTTGCTGAGCGGGAGAGCGAAAACGGCCGAATACGTGGCGTGGGTGGTCGACAAGGAAGCCGCGAATTCGAGGCGCGAATACATCACTGAGATCCTGTGCGTGTAAACAGCCTGCAGCCTGCAGCGGACCGCGAATTAACTCTCTCTCCTGGAGATACCCGAAGCCACCGTTGACTTATTCTCCCAGAGGGAATTCTCGAGTAGAAAAACAAGATTATCCCTCCTGCGGGATATAAAAAAGAAGCTGCCGCCATCGTTCTTTTGGGACCGTGCCACTGCGGTGGGATATCTTTCAGTTACAGAAAGTGAGTTTGATTTCGTGATAGTTGTTGAATGAGATAATAAAAAAGTGCTTCGATTTATTCATATGTCGATAATGCATATGATATCGGTATTTGCTTTTTCTCTCTTTCTCTTTCTATTTTTAGTTTGTTAAATCTATGAAAACTGTATTCTTTTTTATTGAGATTTTCATAAAAAGAGGTTTTGCGATAAATTGGAAAAAAAACGCGCGAATTGTCGATCGATGAAACTGAACAACACGCGTTCTGCCTATAAATAGAATACAAAACTCGGTGTGCGAAACGAACACCGTGCGATGCGTTTCGATGCCGCGTAAAAAATAATACTCATAAAACATTGCTCACATCGTTAAAAGCGCGCCAGAGCCATTTGGAAATTTCAAGTCCGTTCCGGAGCTCGAATAATTGGCAATGAAAAAGAAGTTTTGCCACATCGAAAAAAATGGTATCTGCTGCCAATTAGATTTTTAATTACGACTCACCGTTCACACACGATCCACGATGCCGCACGCTGCGTCACGCAAAAGTAACATTTAGAAGCTGCTTCGTTGTGCAAATCAATTTGAGTGTTCAATTTTTCGCGTATTAATTGTAAAACATAAAAATGGCTGTTACATTTAATAATGTTGCAGCTATTAAAACTTTCAGTTCGATCGCAAACTACGCAAATTTGCTGTTAAATTTCACGCGACGCTATCGAAATTAAAGATCTTTGAAGTAGGTAGAAGAAGTTTGGAAAGAGCGAGGAGAAATCTCCTTATGTCAAGAGTAGTTATTCCAGAAGAAGTCGAAGGCATATGGCGCTTAAGTTTCAAGGAGTCAACATCGGACCTTTTGCCTCCCTCTCTTCGGAGTGTTTATTTAAAAATTTCGCCGCAGCGATTCGATCTGGCGAGTCCTACGAGATTCTGCTCGCAAGTTAATGCAATGCGCAGACGAGGACGGAAGGTACGCGAAGACGGTAGGGAGGAGGAAAATAGTTCCGGGAGTGTCTTTTCTAACTACCTGCGACGAATTAAGGGAGGCCAGGAGCGAAATTAAAAGAGTACCCGAGAACTCGAGGTGTTCAGCACGTTCCAATTATTTGCGCGAGGCGCGAGGTGTGAGAACCGACTGTGGAGTCGACATTTTTTTCTCCGTCTTTCCTTTATTTCTCCATCGGACCAGCTTTCGCCGTCTCATTTTCTTTGTCGCGTTTGCCGTGCGATGCGGATGCGCGACGGGCAACCGAAAGGGTGGAAGGGGACGAGCAAAGAGAATTATTTTGGATTACTTTTTTGCGCTTGACTTTGGCGTGCGATATCAAGAGAGAGGAGCAAAACGAGAGGACAACGAGATGTGGAACTCGCGGAACTCAATACGGCGCATAAACTACGACACGAAGGACCCTCGTGGAGTGAGACGAAGGGCGGGCAGGAATTTAATTTCATTAGCCAATGAATTTCTTAGTAAATCGCGTGTGAGTCGCCTGATGTAGGATCCAGGATCCGGTGATATAGAAACGCAGTGGTGGTCGGAAAAGAAATTAAACGAAGAGAACGGCAGAGGAGAGAGAAGCGGAAGAGCTCGGACAAGAGGCAGACGGTAGGCGGGCAGAAAGAGAGAGAGAGAGAGAGGAAGAACTGTACAGAGAAAGAGAAAGCTGGGAAACGTTCCGGGAAAAGGATACACAGAGACGGATAGAAACTCTCAAAGCGCAGAACCAGTTCGACATCGGCATCGATCCGTATTCACGCAATGTGAAATACTTGTTTGGTAAGATAGTGTCCGAGAAGCAGGCGATTAGGGTAATAACTGTGCTGCTAGTTACTTTTATTTTGTTACTGCGCCGACTTCTCTTTATTTTTTCACGATTCGGCGAAATTATCACGGGAACGTGTCACGAAGAGTCTCATCTCGGATCGCGGAGGCTTTGCGGTTTGCCGTAAAAAAGGTAAGACGTAAGAAAGGGTGGGACGTTTTTCTATACGTTTTTCCAGGCGAATCGAGGCGCAACCACTTCTGGTCTCACAGCCGGTTTTCCTCGTTTCGATCGTTAAAAGTCGATATCACGGGAGAAAGAAGCGCCAGGACGTAAACCTCGGGTAAGTGCAACGTTATTCGAGCATAGAGAACGTCCGGGAGCACCAACGGCAGTTACACGAGTCATATAGCACCGACGAAAGCGAGAAAACCTTCCCGATCGTTCCCGGTTCTCTTTCGAGTACCAGAAAACGAGACTTTGATGACGGCGCAATTCGAAAACAATCGTGACATAAGTTACGTCAATCTAAGATGTCTCTTTGCGCCAACTTTTCAACGCAAAGGCGTCTGCACAATTTCGTGCTATTCTACAATTCTGCGTCGGGAAGCATTTGTCGAATTTATTTCGCCATGTAAAAATTTGATATGTTTTAGAAGACACGATACGCCGCGATTTTTGACAGATCGATCGCAGCGTTTTTTTACCACCCGACCGTGAATGATCCTGACGTTTCCTCGAACTAATATCTACGGGACGGGCATCGGTTCCTTGCGGATAAATGAGAGCGTGTTAGTCAGCAAAGGACCGGAGACGAGGGTGGCCCCCGGGGGTAAATGAGTGCGAGCTGGCCACGAGGGTCAGAGGGGGTTACAAACGATCGAGCGAATCGCCCGCATTAGTCTTAGTCAGAATCAGAGATAAGCCAAATGAGGGATAGCCGCATGAAAAACATTGGCCCGTCACCGCGCAACCGGATTATTCACCAGCTGCAAACTCATCTGAATAATTTGCGTGCCGCTATGAGGCCTATTACAGATCAAAAAGCGTTGATAATGCATAACCGGATCAAATGTAAAATTCGAGAGAGCCGACAATTCTGTCTTCGTTTTGATATTATTATTATTAATATTATTATTATTATTAATATAATTTATTTTTATAATCGTTAAGATGTATTTTATGATTGACATTTTTAAACTAGCGCTCATAAATTCGCAAGCATGAATAAATCGAGGAGTCATTAATAACAGTCAATTTACTGAATTTAGTCAAGTTATTATTATTATATTTTTTATATAAATTTATATCAAGAGTATAAAAAAAGAGAAAATATTATTAGAGATAAATTTTCGAAATAGTTGTGCGGCGCGTAGAATAACGTTACTGTATATCTATTCGTATCGTTACATTCTCGTGATGTCACAACTTCTGTCATTTTATACATAATAAATCTCGGGGACGCACATTTGTCCAAGCTTTTTATTTAAGGGAATATATGCGAGGGTATAAAAAATCCATCCAATACCATTATCTAGTGTCACCAGACGAACGTCGCCGTTAGGAACCGACAGTATTTACGATCTCTACGGCAGATGAAATCGAAGGTCTCGCAGAAAGAAATCGCCATTGCCGCACCGTGGAATCCACTCCGTGCTGTTTCACCACTCGCGTGATATCGGTTGGATGTTTCGCGTAATCTAGGAAAAAAGGATTCTCATAATTCCTTGACCGAAGTTTGTCGGTCGTCTCCTCCTTTCGAGCGCTACGACGGATCGACAGTCGACGGCCCATCCATTCGGGCCACTCCGCAAATAACGTCATAAGATAGACCATCGGGAACGTTCTTCTACACGTTATATACCGGGTGTATAAAATATGGTGGGGAGGCTGGGAACGATCGTCGTTCTCATACAATAACATCCGCGGATCTCTTATGGCGCTATCCTCGGCGATCCAGCGGCAAAACCCGGCGAATGTGGGGGGAAGAAAATGGCGTAGGTGAGCTATCGGCGATTCCCGGACATAAATCGACATGTACTTACCGAATTGCTTCCGAATCGTTCCTTTATATCCCTTGTTCCCCGGAAGCCTGCCCTCGAGCTTTTTCTCTTCGATCCATGCTGTTCTTGGAATCCTGTTAACTCGTTATAGAAATGTGAACAGTTACATATATATAAAAGATGTTTTGTACTAATTGTGCCAAATAGCAGATCTATATTTTCTACGAATTTAGGATTGACTTTTTCGTATAAGAATAAGTATTTATATTATAAAATCTAACTTTATTCAAAAGCATTAAATTAATTAATTATAATATAAAAGGATATACAAATCCATGAAATAAATCTGAAATGTTTTATTTTTTTATATTCATAAATAACAGATAAAATTTTGCGAATATTTTCATAGCTATAATGAATTAAATCGTGAAAATTCCGTATTGAATTATTGCACAGCTTTTGAAGGTTTATATACTCCCTGTTCTTTACTCAGCTGCTCCTCCAAAACCGTGGTCTTCGAACGGTCCGCAAATATTAGACTTTAAACAAATATGTGGTTCAAATAAATGTACGACTATTGGTGGTGCCTCACGTTGGTCATCGAAAAATATCGTCGACCCTGTGTTCGCGCTTTTTCATATTGTCAAATTTACGTAATCAACGATCTTAGTTACTCGTGACAATCTTCATAGAAATGTATTTTTGCTGTAATTAGTGTTTTTATTGGATTACATTAAACATATTTTTTCATTTGTCAAAACTTGTTTTTGAGATTATTTAAATGTAAAGTTTAAAGCCAGATACTCTCAGTACTCCAGTCTAGTATTCTATGACTTTCTGTTTTGCCCATTGTTCTCGCGAACGACCGATGCGCAACGCTATGCAGCTGAAATTACTTTCTCAACGTCGTCAAATAATCGAATCGCGCAGTTCGGGAACGCTTAGGTTGCTACGGCAGTCAAAGGACTTTTTCGGTAGCGCCGAAACTATCCGTCGGTTGTTGAGCATCGAATACCAGCATTCGCGATCGCTTTGCGTGGCGCAGTGATTGATTCGTCTCTCGGCTGCGAAACGCAGCCGTTAAACGTACGTACGTGTACACATACCATCAGCGATGCGGCACGGTCGCACGCTCGGGATTCCAGCCCCGTTGAAATGAAACTTCGCCGCGGCGTCGACATTCCCCCGGTGCCTTTATTAAATTGGAATTTAATTGCTCGGCCCCGCCGCTCCATTACACCGTATGTATCATGCGCCGATGCAAATCATACGACAGACGCATGTCGCGTAGGCCGACGCGCATACCGCGCCGTTTCACGCACTGATTTTTCGCAGTTAATTCTGCGTACTTAAGCGAGAAAGCGTATATTTACACGTGATAATAGAATATAACCATCTTTATTACTTGGAGTCACAATGAATCACGAACGTATCACTCAACTACTCAATTTCCAACGTATTAAATACATAGATGCTGATTAAGGTCGCGTAATTTAGAAACTGACGATCTTTGCAAGTAGTTAAGCAATAGTTGAGCAAGAAGCCTTACGGCAAGCGCACGAACATTGAACTCTGCAAGGCGATAGCGCGTGACTCCCTCTTATCTTATCTAGGGACAGGGATAGGAGAGCCGGCGAGATCCCAATGTTTTGCTCGTTCCACATCATTTGTGCGGGTAACCATCGGAATTAGGAGTCGTGGGAGAGGCAGCAGAGTGGTAGTAGAAAGAAGCGGGCAATCTCGGTCCGCGTGACAGGCGACTCTCGAAGCTTTCGTTCATCCTATCTCTCTACCCTCTTTCATCATCCCCCGAAGGAAGAGCAGTACTTCCGTTCGGTCCACCTCCGTAGATCCTTTTCAAGAAACGCTGTGATGAAAAACACCGTGGCGCTGGCGGAGAGGAACTTCCCTCGTCGGCCAGGAGGGAATTTCATTAACGACCTTATCCTACCTACTTAAAAAAACATAGAAGGTTCCGACGACGAGACCATGAACGGACCAGGAGAATGGCTGAACTCATGAAGGAGAGACGGCGCGCACTTAGCCTCATAGACTTTGAGAGGGCACGACGAAAGAAAGGAATTATAGGTGAAAGGCCCCGTCGGGAGGATGAAGACCGAGGATTAGGCGAAAACGTGAGGCGTAGGTAGTACATACTCGTAGTAGACGGCGGAAGGGACGGGAGACATGGGCATCCTCGATTCCGGATGGCGGAATGACGGGAGAATTCTCGGGGGAGGGAGAGGGTAGAGAGTAGAGAGTATCACTCTCGGTGTCTTCGAGCGTAATCAACGCAGTTGGCTGAACAGTTTGCCGCTGTAACTGCGCGATCCCTCGGCAACGGCCGAGAGCGATGCTCGCTGGAACACTGTAATGCGGCAGGTTTCTCCTATCGCCGCTATGCCCGCAGTCAATCTCAGGCACCATCCGCTCATTGCTGCGTCGTCTGCGAGTCAAAGTGGCGAAACCCATCCGTGATTACCGAACGCGACCACTGATGCGACTACCTGACGTTCTCGGCGAACTATTTCGAACTAGCGCGTATGTATACAGCTCTAGGCGACTTCGTCGACCTAAATGTCTGCCGGTGTATGGAATACGAGGAAAATGTATCCCTGTTATACCCTACATCGTGTACAATGAGAGTTTTATTGATCCTGTGACATCTTATCGGTCAGACAACTGACTCAAATTTAGTAGAGTGCTCGTTTTCTCACTGGATATCCAGTTCTCTTGCGTCGTAGCGATACCAAGAGGTGCTGCAAATCAAGGCGTCAGTTTCCTGGATACACCTCATATAGACGCCGGTGATGGCGAAACGGTCGCGCACATGAATGGAAATTAAACAGAACGTGATATACGAGGTCCTTACGTCCCACCGAGATGGATCGTAAATAGAGAGCTCGCCGCGGATGGAAGCGGAACGATCCGGCAACGCCAGTGCTCCGGACGCTGCGAAGTGTGTTTCGGAAGGGGGTGCAAAACGGCGGCCATCGCCAGTGTGTCCCACGGAAGCGATGATTCATCCGGGAAAAATTCAGCCTTGCACATTTTTGACGTCGTTTGCATCGAGTCACGATTGATGACCGCGCATCTGCCGGTGGATCGCGCGCTACTGTGCATGATCGACGGTCGGCTGCAGTTGAAGAGGAAAGCGGGATTTGATAAAGGGCGAGCTTTTTATTGCGCCATCCAACGTTGTGATATTTCTCATAGATGCGTGTTCTGGTCATTACTGTCACGTCGACCCTCGGCGTAGCTCTTTTGTGGCAAAGTAAGGTCCCGAACGTCCCATTTTTTACCCTCTTATCCGTTTTAAGATGATTTCCCGAATGCGAAACTGTAGCAAAAATAATTTTTTTTATTGAAGGCAAAAGTAATTTATTTACTTAATTACATAGAGCTTATGAAATCGGCAATATCTAACGAATAGATGGAGAATGAGTTGTATCTTTAAGTGAAATATATTTGTTATGTTATTAATTATTTTGTGACAAACAAAACTGGTATTACCTTTTCGAAAATATGCGAACGCGCTTAATGTTGTTCGTGGCTAAATCCTTTTGCATAAAGTTGCGAACACTGCTTTGTTACTGTTATGTAAGTTTAATCAGCGTTATTACTTACTTGAGGTATAAGCTTCTTGTCATAATGACTGCGGTCTTAGATATCTTAATGACTCTCTATTCTCGTGAATTGTTTTCACGTCACCGTGGCTGCATTCGGAAGTAAGTCTCCGGCAAGCTGCGAGCGACTTGTCGTAACGCCAACATAACTTCTAAACTTGGCCGCGACTTACCGGAATTCTGGAACTCGCTTCCGAGGTTTTGTATTCGCTCTGCGGATAAGACCACGCTTTGTAACTATATTACTGAGCACATCAACGTCACATTATGCGTTTCTCTTGCACGGATCAGTCATTAAACATTGCTTGAATAATTCGATCTAGCCACAGCTTTCCTAATATTTAAGCAATATAACGATAATTATTATATTATTATTTGTTCTCCGAATCCATTCTAATGTTTCTCATTTTTCGCAAAATGTGATGAAAAATTAAACTAAACAACATTAGATTACACTATTTTACATGATTACGATCCGCGTTTCCACTTATCGGACGTTTATCTATTTTCAATCTGACCACGCGTCCGCCATAACTCATTCTCGCGCTGATACGCGTAATCAGTACGTACAAAAGCCGAGGATCCGCCGCAGTGACGAACTCGGCGTAACAAGGTTCGGGCGTTTCATTTAGTAGATGAATTGCGCACCGGCGACTGCCCGCCATCATTATAAATCACGACATAATTACACGACCGCGGCGGCAGGGTGCAAGGGATATCCCCACCCCGTGGCAGCCCCTGCTTGCACCCCCTATTTCACTTACACTGATTTGCGCGCGCGCGATGCATGTACACACATGTGCGTGTACACGCACACGCGTCTGTAAACGCTCGCGTCGTGTAAACGTTGCGCGGGTAGCGCGCGATTTATTTATCATTTTTCCTTTTTTTTTTACGGCACGTGCGTTCAATATGTCCGACCTGAGCCGGCTGGAATTCTCTGTCGTGCCGAGTTGAGCGTCAGGATCGCGACCCCACGCCGTTTTTCTTCTCGCCCGTAATTAGTACCTTGCACAATATTGCATTCTATCGTCCGTATGTTTGTATGCACGCATTTGTACGATACGGAATATTTCCCCGGTCGGCTTGGCGATGCGTTGGTGTCTGTATGTATGTGTATGTGTTCATGCGATCGTAGTCTTTCAAGCGTCTCACTTTTCTGCGCCGAGCCGTGCGGCGCAAGGTTAATTGCCTTGGGATTTTTCTACGTGAGATCATTGACTCACGGTGTTGGAGCATGCGGATTTCCACGAACGCGGAATTATCGGAGGAAGGTTCGACGTTATTGGCATCGTAATCAACGCAACCTTTAGCTCTTATTAATTCAGGCATTCCTGCAGGGGATCTCCATTTGGCGAGAAGATCTTACATGCAGAAAGGTATTTCAACTACAAGCGAAATGATAAAAAAAATTAGAGAATAAGTGAGAAAATCTTACATGCAGAAAAGTATTTCAACTACAAGCGAAATGATGAAAAAAAATAGAGAATAAGCGATTCGTGTTACGTCCGTTGATTTTTCACTCTGCCATCAGAATGCCATTAAGTGTACTTTTAAGCCATTTCTTGTAGTCAGTTTTGCTATGAATTGTTCGCACCTCGTTCTATTTTTACAACGAGGTCGTTGCTGCGAC
Source organism: Aphaenogaster ashmeadi (assembly GCA_003063805.1). Taxonomy (NCBI): domain Eukaryota; kingdom Metazoa; phylum Arthropoda; class Insecta; order Hymenoptera; family Formicidae; genus Aphaenogaster; species Aphaenogaster ashmeadi. Next base: position 705,500 of record NJRQ01000056.1, on the reverse strand, counting down.
ACATGGCAGACTATTATGGATTAAAAAAATACTTTTGCCAACAAGTTTCGGTTTTATCGCGTATTTTGCGACGCATAGATATCATTACACCGTCGCAGTGACACGCTTATCGCTGTAATGTCGTTTTATATCCTGTTTTACGAAGATCGGTGTTGTGCCCCACTGCCCGGGGTGCCGTATTCTTCACGAGAATGCCAGGTTTTTCACGACTGTTCGTTTGCTTCCCTTCGCGACTTAGACCGTTCGATAAAGCGCGATCCGCGCCGCGCATTCCGAGATCCTCCAAGTTATCCATTAGCCTTAAAAGCTGCGCGCCATTTGATCGCGGTCATTTTTCATCGCGCTCCGGGAAGGATATAAAATCCAGAGTCATCCCCGTCCATCGATTTCCGATCTAACGACGCGCCGGCCGTAACAATGTGATCGGCGGCACCGAGATATCCCCGCGAGACAAGATCGTGATGTTTGCACAACAGAGACGCGAGTTCGGCTATTTATATGCATATCTTCTCGATGCCTGTCATATCACCGATAGCGATCATCCATTGGTTATTGAGCATGTGCGTACGACGGCGCGGGATCTCGGATATCATTCCCAGCCACGGCCACTTTGATTGCGAATATTTCTCTCGTAACGACGCATCTTCGACGTGGCCGACCGACGTGGTCGTTAAAGAGGACACCTCGCCGCCTTCCAGTGTGAGAGGAAAGGAGAAGAAGAGAGAGGCTCGTCTTGTTCTCCTTATTTTCCTTACACGCGATCGTCCCGCAGGTATACCGACGGCGCGACGGTGGACTAGCTATCGCTTCTAGATGTACCCGAACACCCGAGTATATCTTCCCGACACGACGTGCCATGAAGATATTATTGGCACTTCGTGCTACCACGTAGCATACGCTCCCTGGCCCGTTTCTTCCCCATAACGTCCCGCTCCCCAGCGACGACGAGGTCGTACGTGTACTATAGCGATTCAACCCAAAGGGTATCCGAGCGTGCCGTGACATTACCGGTACCTGTACTGCCTATCGCGGGGCTACTGATCCGTAGAGGAATTCCGCCAGGTAGGCAGGTATATATTCGATCTTCGAGATGACTGCACGCCAGGCGTACACACGCCGTGTCGGCGCGTCGCAATGAAACTCCGATCGGAGGCTTACCTTTGTGCGCGAAACTGGTTGCATTTTACGTTATCTGTCCCCTCTCCTCCTGCATTCTCGCGTGTACATTCGTTATCCGATTGTGACGCCCCGCGCTATTGTCGCGCGGGATATTAATGCTGATATACGACGAGGACTTGCAAATATATGTCTCACTGCCGTGTGTTTCTTACACGTGCGTTCAGCGATACCGAACACTTGCACGGCGTTAAGAACATGGAGGGAACGAGTAATCAATTGGAAAAAGGAAGGTTCGTTAAATGGGATGTCTTGTTAATGCGTCAGAAGCAACGAAAATAAGAAATATAATCGGCCTTTCTTCGGGTACCATGAATATTCGCAACTTCGTTATGTGGAAGCGAAAGTAACGATCGTTTTAATAAAAAGTAAAATAAAGAACGATTTAGGTGAATAATCATATTTCGATTAAAGCGTATATTTTAATTTTTAAGCTATAATCTATTTGTATATAAGTTACAGACACACGAACACAATGTAATGACATTTATTATCGATTGGATTCTGTTGGACGAAGCTTAATAAAACTCGGACGAGAATTCGGACTTTTATTAATCTGTCGTATCTCCCGGCACTTAGTCGCAGTAATAGCCGAAGCGAATTCCGCTTTGCGTACAGGAAGTAACGATTTATCGCGATAAAATTGCCCATTTCGTTCGTATATGTAAGCGACCGACTTCGACTGGCTACAGAGCCATTACGGATTTGATTTCTACTTAAAACCTCTCTGCCGTGCGGACGCTAGGAGTAGCTCTAAAACGTACGTCGGCCTCAGCATTTTCTACACCGTCGCACACGAACATTAGACGAATGGCGAGACGCCGAAGTAATCGTACGAAGAGCTTTTTTACATTTTGGCGAGGATACGAATGTTACATAAATACGAATTGACATTTCAATTTTCGATCGACCATGCGGCAGTAACTACCGATCTACAGATAGGAACATTTCGTCCCTATATTACAGGCGACCCAAATGTGTCACAATCGATATTCGACGCTATTACGACGAAAAAATGTTGAATGGCAAGAATTCTCCGACATTCACTGCCAGATATATAAATAATAGGTCACGCAATTTCGTACATCGATTATCTTGTCCAACATAAAAATAACGCTGGAATACGCGATATGGCGCGATAACGATGAACTCCGATGTAATCCCCGAAAACGAAAGTGTTCTCCGTATCGATCCTTTCGAGAGTCAATCCGACGTGGCGGCTTCCTCCCATCTTCCTCTCGCGATACGTCGGCGCGCCGGATAAATATCGGCTGTTTGAAAGTTCGTTCCTTAATGGTCCGCGATTTCGTGGTCCTGCAGTTGCATTTGAATCACGTAAAAAATTGAGTGCTTTTTAGATGCGATAGTTAAACGGAGTTAGAGGGTACGAAGCGTCGCGAACGACGTTTGCACGGTTTACGAGCGATTCGCGCCACAGAACCGTACGCTTTGTGGCCGGTTAATGTACCGGATTTCAAGATTCGACGATCCATACTCTAACCGATTGGAATCTCGGTCGTAAGAGCCTTTGAGATCCTTCGTCCTCCCCCCGAGAACCCTTCGCATCGATTCCAAAACCCGGAGTAAGATTCTGTTGATTGTGAATTGAAATTGTCTTTACGACAATTCATTATTTCCATTAAACAATGACTTCTTCGTCTTATTTTATTAGAAGTTACTATTAAAACAAAATCTTCGTTTTTTTTCGATATTTTTAGAATTTACACTTTTATGAGATTGTAGATACGTAAACTCGTAAAATGAGATGTAATAACGTCCGTAGAAGCTTACATTTGAATATTTTTCGAATAGAACGAATCTTTCTAGAAACGTCTGCTGCAACGACAGCATGCTTCACAATGTCCTTTATGATTTGCACGAATTGAGGAAGTAGCTACGAACCGTAAATATCTTCGAGTTCGCGCGACATCGGTACGTACAGGAAATTGATGTTTGTCGACACCGGTATCCGATAATCGCGGGCATCCTGAATTTGTTGATCCACCGGCTCGGTGAGCCGCGTTTGCTCTGCATCTTGCCGAAGTCCAGAATGACCACTAGCCTTAGCCCACCTCAGTCGTAGCCTACGCCACAAGAACATCAAGTTTGCGGGTTCCCGCGGGAAACCCCGAATGGGGCTCGCTATAACTACCGAGACTATATACGTCACGTAATTGCAGAGGCGTAGATATTACGCTCAGGGGCTCGACTAATTATTTTCACATCTCGACGCAATCTTATTCTCTCGTATTGTTAAAACGACGGTTAAAAGCACCTCACAAAAGCTTTAGTAATTACGTATCGCGGTAATCTATTAATATATGGTTTCGCAATTAGGGAGAGTGTCCTTCGCAATTAGAAAGAGAGTATCGTATAATTAAATTGCGTGTTAACATTGGTATTTAAAAAATGCATGATTCTAGTATGACGAAATTATGTATCACATTTTTTATTTTACATTGTTATATCTTTTCTAACCATGATGTTATTTTTGCTGTTTCAGGTGAGTACTAACGCTACCAATTTACTTCGAGCACATCGCCCTATCATGTTTGATATATCGTTTCGATCCGCGCACATCCTGGAGGTAAGGTTTATCTCGCTTCCTCTTCCAATGTTTCGATAATACTGTCAGCCGATCGATCCTCGTCACCTTGTCGAGATATCTACCGACCAACTCTCGGGGCTGACCGAAGGGCGCTAAGGTCTTCTTTTCGCGGCGCACTTCATAAATCCGTGTCTGACCGCTATCAGGGCGATCGCGCGTCACGTCGCGGTGTAAATAAATAAAGCATGAAACAATATCGGTGCCATCTCGGACTCTTGCCCTGGGTGGTGACCGTCCGCGGATAGTGCCATTAATAATCACAAGGACTGCGAAAGATCGAGGATGAGCAAAGAAGGGAACGAGGAGAGAAGTGAGGGGCAACAGCCGCGACTGGGAAAGATACCGGACCGATGGTCCCGCTATTAAACATATCATAAAGGCGCTCCCAAAGGCAGGTTTCGTGTGACGTGGCACGCACGCCCGGTCCCGGTTCTTCGGAGGAATGCGCGGCATATATGTAGCTCGCGTGCTTTATGCGAGAAGGACTCCAGGTTCTTAAGAAAATATTATCGTCGGTGAGGCGCGCGAATTAACGAAATACGGCAAACCGAGATTGTTCTTGACCGGGTGTAATTAATATTACACAGTGGTTTATTCTTACACGCAAGCGGAGTGTCAATTAAATTACTGTCAGTAAATGTAGTTTATATTTATGGATTCCGGTTTGCGCTTAAGGCATGTATTTCTTTCTTCTTGTTGCAGTTAAGTGTGGAAACGTAACTTTATCATGCTAAAAGTATGTAGCTAATATTTATTTATTTCTTCCGTTTTATTTCTTTTTTACATTCAAGCTTGCAATTATAGTACCCAACGTGTTTCGCGATATCTTTTACATCAGTAAAACTCCAATAATGTTTTTCGATACGGTAAAAATATTGCCTTGGTAGCCTACCATATATTACCATATGCAATATTTGTTAGAAATGTGTCTATGTTATGAGCTATTTTTATATTGCTTTTATGTTATATCTTATATGAAAATTGCGAAATACAGTGAAATATCGGCAGAAACGAGGGATAAGAACGCGGGTAGAGTCCATCGAGAAGAGTCCGTGAGCGGAATGCGGCAGATTATCCATTACAAATACAGCTTTCGAATTGTTTCCGTATCACATTTATTGGACATGAGTAGTAGTTTGTCATCACTCCATACGATGCGTGGCGTATTTAACAACTCGTATTTGCCTTGGTATTAATCCGATCCCGAAGCTCTTCGGGTTTACACGACGATCGTGCTTAAGGGATTAACGCGTAAAGCCACGCGAAACGTCGGCTCGCAGCGAGCCGTAGCAGTGAGCTATATAAAAAAAGAAAAAAACATTACAGGGTGCACGAACGGGAAGTAACGCGCACCCCAGCTTCTCTTGTCGACTAGGTTTAATCTCGGGGGTTCACGAATTGGACGATGCATGCGCACAATGTACCGTTTCCCTTCATCCTGCGTTATAACGGTCCTGCGGGTTTCAGATAAAAATTATAACAGGTGTTCCCATTCCGAGTTTGTCACGAGACGTACGTATGTGTTGCTCGTTGACAAATCTTCTCTTCGCGACTGTGAAAAGAAATTCATTTTCTTAGAAGCGGGTCGACAATGTTCTTTAGTCAACTAATCATAATTCGAATATTCATATCATGCCGATTATAACATTTTTCTAATTTAATTTGTATATTTATAGACTCAGAGAAAGTGTTTTTATAAGAATAATATGACTATTGATCACGATTCCCAATTCAACGCATATATACATATGTATAAGACGCGCTTCTTGAGCTTTCCGCCCTATATCTTCGCTATAAATTTGACTTCCGCTTTTACGCATTTAACATCCCCCCGATACAATATATAACGCGATACACGGATGATATTGCGTCTACTTATCCGAGACGATCATATCGTATCCATGCCGCGTCGGTCGTTAAGGTGCGTCCCCTCGTCGCGTGGTTACGCATTACACATACGCTGTTTACCCCTTCCTTCCCTCCATCTACGGAGCAGAACGGAACATATAGATGTATAAATCAAGCAGGGCACGTTGATAGAAGCAATAAGGGCTCGAGGAATGGGAATGGCAAAGAGAAAGGGAGAAAAAGTTCGAGGTGAAAGGAATTTCGCGGGGAGGAGAAAAATCGGGGGGGGGGGAGCGGGATGGAACAAAAGTGTACGTGCACGCGCGAGTGCACGGATGTGGGAGGGAGAAGTGGGCTGGGAGGGAGGAATTGACGGGAGAAACAGACTTATATTGCGCCATGTGTAGTTCCGACGTTAGCCGAGGAATTCGGACGTAGGCTAAGGCCTGCAGAAGAGAACAGGAACGAGAGAGGGGCCCAGTGGGCGAGTCGAACAACGGCTGCCAAATTAATGGCACCCCCGTCCCACATTTCTCGATTTCTCTCGACTACGAGGCTCTCTCTCGATCTCTCTTCTCTTACTCTTACCTCTCTCTTTTCTTCGCGTGAGCCTCCGCGCCAGGTCGCCCACCTGGCGTTATTGGAACGACCACCGAATTACCGATAAATAACTGGCTATTGAATTATTATCGGACATTCCAGTGACTGCACCGTTGGCCGGCCTTATAACCCGGGATGCGTCGTTGTTTGCGTCGATTCGAGTATTGCTCCCATAGGAGATCGTTTTGCTCGGCGCCTTTCGTCGTACGAGAATATATCGATGCCTCGGAACGGGAACTGAGAATGTCGCTCTGCGGCTTGTAGTCGATGGGTATTTGTACGGTTACGGGACACTCGTCTTTTCACTTCCGACTCACAGAATGACGTTTGTTGTCTCTCCTGCCAAAGCGTTCGATGGCAATGGTAGGATAAGCGATCGTAGGGAAGAAGATTTGATGCTACCACCTTTCCTTTTCAAAGCAAACCGAAAACGCGTTTATGACGGTGGATGCTGCCATTAAAACTTACCATGATGTAAAGCATGTACTTGCACTGGTGTATATGCCACCGCTTTTAATTGGTAACATAAATCGCATGGTCTGAAAAGCAACCTTCCGAGCGCGAGTCGGCGCACACAGTCGTTAATTTGTTAATAAACTTGCACGGGCGAAAGACTGAGCGAATCGAATGTTAACTAATTGCGGTTATTAGTGCATCGGGCATAATATCCTGGTACGCAGCATTCTCAGCAGCATGCTTAATAATCGTCTTGCCAAGCATTACAGTATGGCGCAAAGAATACCTTCGCGGTTAATGTATAGGCGTAGGAATTGCTCCTTGCATCAATCACGAATTTTATTTCATTAATGATGCAACTGCAACATATATCGCTCGTAATAATAAATGATTAGCATTACCAGAATTGGGAATAGATCGCGAATTTGACTGAACAATTACATTAATCGCGTTATTTGCGAATAACCGATGTGGAATAATGTGCAAATCATTAACATGCAAAACAATATTTACAACGTTTCTGCGGTAAATATTTATTTACGTTTGGAGAACAGTCTTTCAAACTGGAATTATTGAATGCTCTCGTGACGTTTTATTTGCTACATCGTTTATTTTGTACAGCACTCGTTATGCACTTTGCGCACTAAGTTAACACGTAATCTTGACGCATGGCTGGGCTTGTTGGAAAAAAATTTGTATTTTATACTCCCACGATGTGTTGCCTTCCAAATGCCCGATGGAGCAAGAGCGCACCGGACCCGCGCGATCGGTTAGTTATTGCCGGATTCAACCTATAAATATGCGTGGCCGTTAACGCATTTATAAATTTCCAAGAGAGCGAGGGAATCCGTAGAAACGTTTTATTGAGGTTTAATTAATGAACGCCATTATTACCTGGAGCCCCGGCAATAACCAACCAGTCCTTTCATTATCGCTCGAATTTTTACGTTGCTAAAATCAACGTGTCAGATTGGCACGGACTAATCCGCGCGGACCAGCGCGGGCGACTTGCTGTCCCGGGAAAAATTTTTACTTTATGTTCGCCTGCCGCCTTCCGAAGGTCTGAAGGTATTTATCGAAGATGCATGGCCCACGAGTGCACGTGGCCTACATAGTAGGGCAGTAGGTACCGATATGGTTGGTATACATTATCCTATGTATTCCCGTATCTACAATATGTAACTCACCCACCCCCTTCGCCTCCGTTCTTCTCTCTCTGTCCCGCTCGCATACATGCATATACGTGTTCGGATTCACGGACACACAGCTGCGAGTCACTACGAATGCTCGTCCACGAGCATAGTGCATTATGTACCATGCTCGAGAAGTTCGGAAACCATAAAGAAAGATTCATGACGACGATCGGTCCATTATCAGGCTCGCGAGCAAAGTTAGAGTTTTCGTTATAGTAACACCGCGGGACTATTTTTCCTTAGTTAATATCTCGAGTGAGGAGATTCGTCTGTAATTACAGTGATTCTGATGAAATTAAACAAAGGGGAAAATTAAATTACATTTGAAAATACGGAAAGTACGGTTGAAAATATATACGGTATGATACGATTCAGCGAGAATTGTTGTTGCAACGTATAATAACATTATCGGATATTCTCAACATATATTTAGAATATATATTGCTGCAGTGGGGAAGGAAAATTATTTCGTTGTTCTCTCGTTGCGTCACGGTCTATAATTAATTGATGCATAATTAATAGAAAATTTGAATTCGTTTACTCTGTTTCGGTTTATCCCGTAAAAGGGAGCGCTATACGTTGCGGCGGTGTAATCGCTGGTATTCGATTGGTATCGCACATTTCTCGAAACAGTTTAACCTGTTCTCCGGGCGAAGAAACGGATTCCGCAGTACGAGCCTCAAACACCCGATACACGATTTAGCCGAGCGCGAAGCGATAGCTCCAACATCGTAGACCGTGCAGGAAGGGCAGGAAGGATGGGCCGATGTTTCACACTCCATCTCCTGCCACTCCTGGATCGTCTGTTCCTGCCTCTGGCGGCCAACCGGTGTTGGATTCCCGGTACTCGCTCCGCGAGCTCTTTTTATTTCCTTTAACCTTATTCCGCCTCTTCACCCCCGTAGCCGCGCCACGCCACCGCGAGATCATTTCCCGGCAAAATAATTTATACCCACTCACCGAATGCACCGGCGAGAGAACTTATCGAGCGACCTTCGAACGGTTATCCAGGGGAGTTGCACGATACTGACGAAGGGTCTGAACGTCTGTAATGCGCCAGAGGCTACGATCGGTTCGAGTTACTGATGCAAAAACGTGAATCGATGACGAAAGATCTCGCAAGAAGATACTCTGTATCTTACGAATAATATTTAAATAATGAATAATATTTATGCATATTTCTATAATATAGCACATAACGTTTATGCATATTTTTAATATAAATAATGTTTATGCATATTTCTATATAGCACACAATTGTTTGTATATTTTTTAAATTTGTATGATTACTCGTAAGTCTTTGTTAAAAGAGTACGGCTGTCGAGAACACTTCGTCACTATCTTTTTTGACATCGAATACGATTCGATAGTATACCAATGGGAATTAAATCGCGCTCGCGTGTGAAAGTTTCGGTCTCCGCGTGCAAGGAGTGCAAACAAAAAGTTTTAAATCGTTCAAACGTGATCGCGGCGGAGAAGTACAACAGCGAAGAACGAATCTTGCTTGAGAGTTCCAGGTGTCCCTAGAACTGGGGGAAGGTGGAGAAGTGTAAACGATCAAAGAGTAACGCGTCACGAACGACACCTGCGGAATTTCTTGCGGTTTGACTTCTGTGGATTAGTAAGAAACAAAGTCACTTCGAAGAAGAAGATAATAGACGGTTTACCTGGCCTCCGGTAATAAGATAACGTGTTTTTGCCGTAATCCTGAGAAATACGGGGGCACGAAGACAAATTGGATAATTGAAAAAGCATTCGGTTCATAACTTTATGAAAACTTTATTCATTCGCGACCAGCAAATGCCGCAATCTATGACTTTTATCTAGGAAAGAGTTTATTCGGGTCAACTTTCTTTCGCGAAATCAGATCGGGGCGCATTGACCTGAGGGAATGAACACGATGGAATATCGAATGAGATTATTGATAAGCGCAATATTTGACATTTCTTAACATGGCATAGCGGAAATATGGCAATGAGGAATATACGGTAAATATTTCGAATAATTTATTCTCCTCTCGTACGATACATATATTATGTTGTATCACTTCGACGTCGTATCACTTTGGTATTTTCTCATGGTCGTTCTTAGCGATTTTCCGGGCGGTATGCCGTACGCCGGAATGCAACGGCGGATGGTACAATTAAAATTAAAAAATACAAGGAGGTCTTTCGCGAGATCTCGCCTTCGTTCCCTCTCATTAACGGCGCGAACAATGAAGCATGCGCCGCGGCCTGCAATAAACACTTCTGAAATTGGTTATTTTCCTAGGCGCCTTGACGAAGGTAATTGTACGTCAACCGCAGAGATTACCATCGTTACGATTGCTCTTTGTTTTCGTACTTCTCGTGCCTCCTACCCTCTTCCTTTATTCCTCCTTTTGTTTTCATCTTCGTGCGTTCTTTTATCGCAATTCGGAATGATCCGCGCGGAGAAATCGTTTTAGCAATTTCTCGCAATTCTTCGCGCTCCAATTGTCAGAGGTGTAATCGGCGATGATGTTCGATCGAGAAGACCGTGACCTTAATTGAGTCGGACGATCCGGCTTTCGATTGGCAAAATAGCGGTACAACGAAGTTGCGCATCGTACTTCGCCCGGTGCAGGCTTAATGCGTTCACGAATGTCCGGCTTAATCCCTTGCACGCGGTGTTTTATTCAGGCGAGCGTTTCGTCTTGCCGTGTATTTGTGATGCACTTGGATTAATTGCATCGGATGTATGAAATGCAGTACGGTGAATGCAGCATCGTCGGATATAGCTCGGATTGAATCGCCGGACAGAAACGAATAAATAAAGCCATTGGACAATCGATATTGTCGCTCGGGACCAGTATAAGCGTTTTATAAAATATGTTTATGGACGATAACCTTATGGACTAAATCCTTAAGTAAAACTCGATGCAGTTCCCTTCACTCGATTTATCCCTTCAGCTCTTTCTACTTCTTAACAATTTATTTATTTTTTTTTTTCATTGAACAAAGTATTACTCATTAAAGAAAAGAAAGATAAAAGAACTATTTATCTATGATTGAAAATTCCTTTATGTTTATTTACAGTTTTAGAGTTTGACAATTAGCGGAAGTAGGAGTATTGGATTGTAGATTATTTTTATTGTTCAAAAAAGTTATTGCTTTGCACGATTGCTTTAGAATTGTTTGACATGTTGCCGTCGTGTGCATTTTTAAGCAGTAATTACAGCGTAAAGCGGCTTTGCTGAAAATATATACAGTACAATTCTCCATCACTGGTGTTTTTCCAAGAGGAAATTACCCGTTCATAATAGATGGCATTGGCCACTTAGAAATGCAGCTTGAAATGGACAAGCGTGTGTTTTTAGGTAGATGATCGTCTGGTGGCCGACAGCTGTGCCGTAATAAAACGCTACGTGGATGTCGTAAAAATTAGTAGGAATTATTCATGTACTCGTAATAGTAATAATGAGTCCTCCTCGAGTTAAAACCGCGGTCGGTCGTGCTTTCGCCAATGGCAATAATAATCCTCCTCCGCGGATTATAATTCCCCTTCGTTGCCACGCTGCCGTCAACAGCGATGGGTACTTTTACGTTGGTCATGCCGCAATTAATTAGAAGAACAGCGTAAAAATCCATCCGGTTCTCATTCGCAACAAAGTATGAGTATGGAGCTCGTAGAATCATTTGTAATACTCTTCCAAAAGAACTATAACTAACCCACCTTTCTCTTGTAAAAGAACCGGCGATATGGCTTGCGATTATCGAGCAGAATGCGCCCGTCGAGCTTGCGACACGTAATATAGCGGCCGTGATTATCTTTTCCTTCCTTTGTTGCGTTCTAATTGGAAAAACGTACTTATTGCAACAGAAAAACAAAACTCGCGTTACAGAGAAAAAAGAGAGAGAGAGAGAGAAAGATGTGATTGTGAAATTCTTCTGAGATCCGCCAGAGATTCGTTATGCCGTTGTAGGGTTAATGAATGAAGGATATAACGACGTAATGGATATATTCATTGTATGTTATTAAATTCCGTCGTCGTCTTTGTACTTCGGCGAGGCAGCTTTCGCACGCTTCCTCTCCCCAAGTATAAGAAGAACGCACCGACAATAATATATGCATTATCGGAGCGTTGGACACGGTTATCACGCGATACCGATTTCTCATTCACCATCGAGCCAACGCGCTGCGCCGCGCCGACTCGCGCTTGCAACGAACGCGAGACGATAAATCGAGCCCGCGCGCTCGCGCCGAAGGACGCACGAGCGATTCATTAACGGACCTCGTAAAAATCAGGAAGCTACCCTCGGCTCATTTGCAAAGCATCACGGCTTTCCCCGCAGCGGGCGCGCGGCCGTCCTCCTCGCGGATCATTTGCCTCTCCCGTGCGCGAAGGATTTCTCGCTTTGACTTCGTCTTACGCGTCTCTCCCGCGCCGCGAGTAAGCGACGGAGGAAGAAGGAACGCCTCGTGAGGGCCTGAACAAAACGACTCCGAGCGGGTAGGGTGGGTGCAGGTAGGGGGACTCATCAGTTAATGGAGGCCGCAATTAATAACGCCGGAGTCGTTTATCACTCCGATCCGCGACTTATCCTCGCGTACCTCGCAAGCCGGCCAGGCGGGGGTTCCCTCTGCCTAACCTCCTGTCCCCGCTCATTTCATCCTCCCTTTTGATCCAGCGATACGACGCTTCCCAAAGTGAGCCCCGAAGACGGCCCGGCCGCCTTCGCGGAAGCGCCGTGTATACTGCACGCTGGTAGGATCTTTGATATCTTCGAACGAGTTTCCGTAATACACATCCGACAGATGCGATAATAAAGCGTCTCACACTGTCGAAGGAAGGAGATATACGTAACTGGTTATAGAAAGGACGAGAAGGAGATTGATAGAGCTGGCGGGGTAACGTGAGAGTGAAGCGATGATGCAGTAATCGAAGGTAGTTTGCCGGATTCTTTTCCAGCATGTTACTCTATTTGTTTTCAAATATCAAATGTATTCCACACGCATATCGAGCGGAAAAGCCTGATCTGCGAAAGTGAAAATGTTTTCCTAACCGTTCTTCGCGAACGGCAGTATAAGTCTATGACGTCGACGAAAATAATGAACGTTGAACTGCGGAGGTATTTATCCGCGCATCCGTCTACATTAATTTTCGTTGAGCGCGCTTGCTTTGTGTGTGTGATCTTCGTTATTAAATATTTAATATATTCTATAGAATTTGCTATACGTAACTGCAACGCGTTGTGCAATTCTCTGTCTAGATTGTCGCATGTACGAGATTTTAATCCACATACCGCATCGGACGCGTCAATTTGTCCAGTATTTTTCGTTCCTCCCTTCCGAATATTAAATGTTTTTTGCTGATTTTATTATATTATATTAAACTACGAGATGTGACGGCGTCAAACGAGAGCGTATAAAATCGTCGCTCAATGGGATTCTTTTCCGGCATGTTACTCTATTTGTTTTCAAATATCAAATATATTTCTAGAGATTTTATTATGTCGTGTTGAACTGTGTTATATTGCAGTACCGCTAAAGATTTAATATCGCGATCGAATGGACTTTTTGTCTCGCGTGCTTGTACGTTATTTACTTTATAATATTTAATATCTGCCACTGATTCTGATTTTATCGTGTCGTACATAAAACCGGACAATTCCCAACCTATGTTGCTAGACGAGAAAATTTAATTATATAATTACAGTGAGAAAAAAATAAATATTAAAGATATATATATATATATAATGTGCTAATTAATGTTAGAGACGACACGTATACATTTCTACATTACATTCAGGAGGCATTGTCGCCAGTACGACATGAAGTATAGGAGCTCGTCTATACGGTGATCTTGGAAACATCTTCCAAAAGAATCTTTTGAGACGTTTCGTAATATCCGGATTGCCAGTGAAATGGACGGTTAAGAGCATCAAAACGGCTTGCTTTTCTGGAGAGTGCACTCGGCGGTATGAATCCTATCGGAAAGAGTTGGGGCGAGGGCGAGAAAGAGAGAAAAATATCGGTATAGAGAAAGACAGAAAACGTCAAGCGAGTTTAAGAGGCGAGGACGAGAACGAGAGGACGAGGAAGGGAAGTAGAGAGGAGTCAGGCTCTTCGCTAATTAAGCGATCGCGTTGATTCGTAACAGAACCAAACACCCCATTTGCATACCCCTATCGTTGTTTTGTTCGCTGTTTCATGTTCGATGCTCGAGCGATGGCCATAACCGTGATTCTGCAAGCGAGTCGAATTTGGCGACTCGAAACGATCACTCGGACTCGTTTTCTCGCAAGAGAAAGTATCATCCGTGTACGAATCGCGCGCGGCGAGGCGCTGAGAAATTACCTCCGAGTCTGGCGTGCCAGATTACGTTTAGTACGCGGTGGCTTGTAAACCGATCATACAAATTAATGGTTATTACTCGAGCATTACGTCGGAGAGTATATCGCGTTTGGGGAAGGAGGCGCGAGGAAGGGGGTTAGGTTACGATGTAGCCGAAGTCGGTCGTGCTGTTCCGAGATCACGAGACGAGTTCGCAGATGCACCGGAGGGTGCTACTGAGAGTGCGTATATGGGCAGCGGCGACGTATGTTCCGTAATGCGCAACGGTGATATTGATTAAGAGCCCCAAGTTTTCGGATGTACGAGCTGAGTGCTTTCGCATGATGAAGGGTGCTGTGCGTGGGTGCATCCACATGTGGGTTGGCTGGTTGGTTTCGGTTGAAGAGTACATTCCGTGATCCCGCACGGTCGCGACGTGCATTGCTTCCAAGTGTACGTTTCTTCGATGGCACGTACATATGTTATGATGCTTGCTGAATTATTACGGAGACGATCTCCGAATTTAGCATCAGCGAACAATTCATTATCACATTTCGAGAATATCGGTATTACGTAATCGCGTTTTTTAACAATGTTTTATTGTCAGTCGCAACGAGATATATTAACAGATCAAATTAACGTATAAAAAGAATTTGTACATTACAGGAACGTCCGTGACGCTTGATGGAAGATTATTTCGATTCAATGATCTACATGTATAAGAATGCGCTCTTTAGTTGTATCAATTTTCCTATTTGGTCTTTGCAACTGTCGAAACAGATTGAAAGTTGCTTGAAAGTTTCTCAGTAGAATCTTCCAATTAAAGAGAATCTACACTCGCGACCGTCACGATAAGGATCGCATCGGTCTGCATCCCTTAGTTTAAAGTAGAATTTGCGCGAATGCCGTTCCGGAAGTGGCGTTCAATCGAATCAGAAAGTTTCGACCCGTTTTCCCTCTAGAATACAGAACTATCACCTTTACTTGGCGTGAACTTTGGTCGTCGTTCTCGTCTCTTCCGTGTATCGATGTGTATCGGAATGCAGGTTCGTCCGGATAGAAGATAGATCGAACTACTCGTAAAACTCTCCTATCGATGTCACATGAATTTCGCTCTACGGACTTTTCCTAAGTTTATGCACGCGCTGAACTAATCGAATGGTCACGATTTAATTACGAATTAGTTACGTTACACGGTGCTAACGCGAAAAAAACGCTAATAACGGCCCGTAGATCCCTTCCCGTTTCTTTCTCCGTCCTCTCGAATCCAGATTCGCTCTTCTCGCCGGCTAACTTTTTACCGACGTTTATTTCCTCTCTGCCTGCCTGCGGCACAAGTCCGTTTTCACGCATCTCGATCCGTCTCTTTTTCCCTTGCTCGAGAAACGGCGATCGCCGTTACCATCTTCCCCGCCTTTCTCACATATTGAGACATAAAATCGATAAGTTTTTATATCGGTTACTTAACCTGCTCCGAGACGAGGGCTGGACCGAGGATGGTGCAGCAGAAGCACATATTTATATATCCTGGAAGATGGTACTCGGAACCTTATTCTCGGCTGCCCGTGCGTATGTCAGGCATCGACGATCAGAGAGAGCGACGATCGAGGAACTGGTTCTTGGAGCAGCGTGTTATCCACGCCCGCGTACGCGATTTACGATTCGAAAGCCCGTTTCGTTGTTATTGATGAGAAGGTACAGACGAAAATATAAGCGGCATATGAGAATGTTTGTCTCGAGATTTCTTTTATGTGATAGTCTTTTATGCAAGTTTGATTTAATTTGATTTTTTCAACACAATACGATAGCACGAATTATAATATACAATGAAATTTATATAGAGATTTATACAATGAATTTATAGCTTTTGTTATTGCGTTGCATTTAAATAATTTTCTTTTTTACTCCACATCGTATTTAATATGTCAAAATCTTTGTACATTAGTACCATCAAGTATTAGGACAAAGGTAGGAACATTTACATTTTAGGAAGAGTACTTCGCTTTTCCTGCGAAGATCGAAGAGCCCTCGACAAATTTTATACAGGGGCCATTCGCTCTCGTTAAGAAAATCAATGTTTTTTTCTCTTCAACGTAAGTGTCATTATTATCTCCTTCGTCGATAATGCCAAGAGACACTCGACAGTCGCTAATAATTCCGTCTTTGCCTCTCATGTTTATTCTGCTTTCTGCCATTCCTTTCATTCTTATTATCTAGTTTCTCATATTCACTAGACTGGAGCGAGAGATATTGATTGATTATTTTATCGTTTTAGTGATCTTCTTACTATTGAAGTGATGCACGTGACAAAAGAAAAGAAAGAGAGGAAAACGGAAGAGAATAAGTGCGAGAGCAATGGTTTTATCCTCATATCTTTAGCCTATGTTTCTGCTTCATTTTACGCGCAGATAGAAAGATTAAAAAGAAAAGACAGGGGAATGAGTGAGCAGGAACAGAGCCGAGCGGAGAACGTGAATGGAGAAATGCTAAAAGGAAGAAGAAGCGGGAAAGAGAGAAGGAGGGATCGGCTTTCATGCCAAGCCGCAGTAAATTTGCGCGGTCGCGACGTAGAAGCGGCCGATTTCTTCTGCACCTCACCCTTAATCTGCACATCTGACTACCTAAATTGGCTTGAGCAAAGCTAATCTCGACGGCGTTATCAATTAGCCGCGTCGCAGATAACGCGCCGGGGGCTCCGAGCGGGCGTTTATCGTATTTTTAACCTTCGAAAGTTGGCCGCAGATCTTTTACGAAAGGCTTTGAACGACTATGCGAATTTTTACTCGCGTCTACTTTCTTCTTGATAATTTCAAAAGCATTCTACTGATCTAACTGATCCAACAGATTAAAATTTCTTTCCGTATCATAGATACATTGCTGACAATTGAAATTTAGCGGTAAAATTATTATCACGCTGATCTTATCTCTACGTCTTGCATCGATATATATTTAAACAGGAACGTGTGCGAACTTACTACAAATAAATTTTCATACCACCGCATCAAGCAGCATACTTAAATCAGGCTCGCGATTTTCGCTTGTTCATGCAGGGACTTGTAATAATCAAATTTGAACTGACTCACGTAGGCGCGCTGTAAGTTTTATCAAGATGTGATTCAACGTTGCGTATTCATGCGAGAGTGAAGGGTGCAGGGGGAAGGAGGGCTCAGGAAGTCGTTACGTATACGAATGAATCCGGTAATGTACTCCGATCTCGATAGCGACTCGTGTACATCGCTAGGCCGCGCCGGTTCGCTCTCTCCGACCGTATCTCTCGCCCAGTACCGGGGCCCGTGGTACCACCGTGGATAAGATACTACCGTGGGCCGAAGCCGAAGAGCAGTGGTTAGCCTCGCTCAGTTACTTCGTGGAGTGCGAGTGAACGCAGTAAATATATTCTTATCTATCCGCCAAAAAGTTCAACTGAGCCGCTAATTAAAGGTATAACCTTCCCCTCCATCGTCCCTTGCCTCTTCTGGCCACCACGGAATTCTCAAGTTGGCGCGATATGGAGGAGGAAAGAAAGAGTGAGAAAGAGAGAGAGAGAGAGAGAGAGAGAGAGGGGTGCGAGAACAGAGTAGAATCGGCGTGGCATTTAACTCGGTCTCGGAATTTATTATGAGGCAACGGAATGCTCCGTTAACACCCGGCGGCATACGACGTTGTTGCCATTCTTTTTCGGAGCGAATTTTGCCCCGGCCAGACTTTTTACATCTCTAAACAGTGTTTCTCTCATTCCTCCCAGCACAATTTGCGTCGCGCAGCCGGTACCGTTTTCTCGGAGCTGGCGCAATAACGCCGAACGACCTGTATTAATTTCAGCACGCGTAGCATTCGGCCGACTCGCATTACGTCCGGTATAAACGATTACCGCCGCATTAATTACTATGTCGCACGCGAAAAGGGTTTAATCGAGCCGAGCGCGAAATTAACAGAAACCGATGCCGATTTTATTCTCGACAAGATGATGATAAATTCTTTTTCTATTATTCGCTTAAGATCAGCTTATGCGTATATACAAGATGACGCTGCCTTGCTCTCAATCAAGTTACCGCGTCAGAATAAGATTTTCGTGTTAAGTATTTGATTTATTACGATTGTTTCTGTCACCCGTGATGAAATTCGTGATTGATGCACTTAGTTTATAAATATTTTTAAATAAATTGTAGGATGAAAGGAATGCAGCGTACATTGTCGAGACTATAGAATCTAACCGTAACAGTTTTGTGGCAAGCATAGTCGTAACTCTATTCAAACTGCAGTTGTGTACCAGGCTAGGTTAGAGAGAACAACCCTCAGAGACTTATCGTACTTGAAAACTGACACTAATTAACCCCACGAGACTGTGTAGGCCGCGGTAGTTAAACTATCCGCGAACGAAAATTATGTCGCGCACGCGCGAAGTTTCCTGTCCATCATATATGCATGCTCGGGGATCAAAAATTAATTTACTGTTCTTATTTGCAAAGCAATTACACATTCGATCGCGAGTTTTTCTGAGCGACTGCCAACAGGATTGCAGCGTGATGAATGAAATATCGCCACAGTTCAGTACAGAAAAATCTAGATTCTGTTATCGCAATACCAAAGTTCAAAGTAAAAATGTTAAAATGATCTATTAAAATGTTAAAACTACGCATATCAGGAATAATAACTTATTAAATTAATCTTGGTAATGTAAAAACTAACGTGATTTATATAGTAACGATAGTTGTAGTCATGGTATGTCGGTGCTTTTGTCGAGCTCGTTTGTTCTTCTTGAAAACTAATTAGTTTAGGAATTCGCAGCGCGAATCGGAAAATTAATTAAAGATCACACATAGGATCTGACTATGCGTCCATTATATTTCTCTCATCTAGATGGTATTTGCGTCAGCTTTCATGCACGAACTGTTTGCGGAAAATTCCGAGACTTGAAATAGCTTTTGAGTTATTGACAATGGAGGGTTTTCAACAAATCACGCTAGAAAAAAATACTAAAACGTATTAAAAATGTTAATTTTTCTTGAATGTTTAATTATTGGCGTGGGAAAAATTATTATGTATGAAGGTAAAATTTATAGAAAGACGCGTCGTGTTGCGAAATTGGTCGAAAAATTTACAAATGGGAGACAGAAAGGAGAAACTGTAGTTTCAAGACTTCTATATATATGTATATACATATATATCTCTTTAGAATTGGAAGTGGCACGGGCTGAGTTGAGTGATCTACGAGCACTCGACACGCTTCGGGGCAACAAATGCGCTTCTCTACGATTTCACGGCGGGTGGTACGTCGTACTGGTGACAGCTTGCCTTTTCGTTTGCTCTTTACACGATCGCGGAACATCTATGAACGTTATGCCCGGTTTCAGACGTAGTCGCGAGTTTGCGATCTCGTGATCGACGTATCGGATTGAATTGTCGTTTGATTAATAATTCAATTTTTCTTTTATCAGCGTGTTTCTTTTTTATTGTCGTATGCAACTTTTAAATTTTGCTTTTATCATATGCCAATTGTGTTTTCAAAAAATATCTTTATTAATTATAATCTTTGTAATAGCGAAACAATATTTATATAGGATCGTGCACACGTGTGTATTATCGCGAATTATACGTAAAATATTTATATTTTTGTGCAGGAAGTGAGATTGCAATAAAAAGATGTACGCGTAGACGCGTAGTAAGATATTTCGGAATGCATTTTTTACGTGGCTGAAATAAAAGTCTTTGAAGTCAGTGACATATCCGTGCCATTGAACCATCAGTGGTTTGAACAAATGCCATCGGCCCGACGGATTCCGTTTTAATTGGTGAGATTCCGGCAATACCGGTATATCGTTTGAAATCTTTATGTCAGAATGCTTAATTGTGCGACCCGGCTTGCAGCGTGGTTCGTGCACCACGAAACTGTATTTTCCCTCCGGCGGATATATCTTTAGTACTATTCAGTTCTGCAGCAAAGGGAGCAGAAAGGGCGTTGGTTCTGGATCTGTAATCGCGTTGACAAATGGCGCCCCCGAAGCGATAAATTGTTCTCTAGTTTGTAGCTCCTAGCGTCGATTACACTATCGCAGTAATTATAGCGTAGCATATATAGCAGTGTGGATTTTATTAAAAAGCATGAAAATAGGAATTATCGATTAAGCGTAAACAATTCTTACGTCGGGAATCTTGCTATTCATCCCACGTTAACATTCACAGTTCTTGTATAATATATTGATATAATTCACGTAACATTATATAAATATATAAAGATTTAAAGAATAATGCGGTATTATTTAACACATATTTGAGAAGGAAAAATAAGATGTGCACCTCGATGCGCACCATCCTATAGTTGTTACACATAGCGTTAGTCTGAGAACATTTCCACTGGGACGTATCGGCAAATCGCGCGTAGGAATGTTATCAGTATTTCGTACGGAAAATTACGAAGCTTTTTCCACTTGTAGTTTAACGCGAGCAGAACTTGAAAAACACATTTCGATGTTGATATTGCCAGATCTCGTGCACGGCGGAACTTAGCACGACGGAACTCCTTCGTCAGGTAGTAGCGTGATGCAATGTCGTAAGGTTAAGCACCGCTGATGCCAACCATAACTGATGCACGTTCCTCCCTCCTTCGTGGTTTGCTCGCTTACCCTTACACAGTTCCGAAATCGCCAGAATCTGGAAAATTTTTTTCTAAATAAGACGATTAAGGTCGCGCGGCGGGCAATACGGTTCGTTAACGTGTCACTGCATGCACATTTATTTCGGTATATATGCGCGGCTTAAATATTGCATTATATATTTTCAAAGAACCTTGCAACGAGTTTACGTGACTCGATGCTTTTGCCGGCCGATAATCTAATTGGCTAAGTCTTTTAACGAAATGAATGACGCAGGAGAACATCATAATTCGAATTATCATTTAAATCGCGGTCTAAGCGGTCTAACGCGGCAGCAAACATATTGTCGCGACGCACGCACACATTTTTGTAACGAAATGTCCGAAATAGAAGAGGTAACTTTCCGCCATTTCCATCATTCGCGGGCAATCCGCGTGATATTCGCGATGTAATTACTTCCTGCAAACGTGAAACCTCGAATGCCGCCGGCCCAATCTGCGTTTTTGGCCGACAACGTAGCTGCGAAGCTCGACGAAAATCCATTCGGAAAATTTATAATATAATAACGTAATTCCGCAACCCACACAGGACGCGGCCGGCCATTTATTGCCGGTCGAGAAGATGACCAGCCGCGCCATTGACCGACATTAATTTTCCAGTTGGGCCGGTCGATGTGGTTCGCTTATTTTCAACTTTGAGACGAGCTCTCGCTAATTCATTAAAGCATTTACGAGAGCCTCAGGCACTGTGCCGCGTACCTGGAATAAGCTGTCATTCTCAATTCACTTAGTTGCATCCATCGCGGCGTACCGGCACGATCTTTTACATCGCCTGAATGGCATCTTCACACGTACCTGCGCGCGCTGAGCAACTGTGCAATGACTATGTTGCGCCTTTCGCGTCACTCGTATGAGCGCGTAAATACTACGCGTACCTTTCGCTCGTTTTGCCACCGCGTGCTCGTTTCTGCGTGCATTGCGCGCATTACCGCCCTTCTTTGCGTGCACGTGTAATATTCTTCTCTGCTCTGGCGTGGTTTGTCTTTTATTGCACACTTGAGGCACGACGTTGTAGACGCGCATATCTATGATACGCGCACTACACTATACTCGACAAACATTTGAATTATATCGGCCGAGAGGGAAGAGAAGAGATAGAAAAAGGAACCCGAGACTTCTGCGAGGTAGAGAACGATGAGAACTCTGACGACTAATGCTTATTATATCCATTAAACGAATCGCGTTTGAAAATCAATGTAAAAGTTCCGACTCTTCTACTCGTGGAGTTGAAAATGACGAAGTTCGTCTGTGCAGAAGTTATCGCGCCCGTCGCACGTGTCTCTTCTTCTTTACCTACTTACTTAGTATCTATTGTTAAAAGGAAATTGGTCTGGGACGCCCTGTAGAGGCACGCGATGTCGTTAGCTAGGTATTATCCTCGCGTGTGCACTTCTCTCGGACGTTTAAGCTTGGCTAACGGCCATTGTGCTCCACGCGAAATGCGCTCGGTCTCATTTACGTTTTCGAGGTATAACCACTCGGTGTATCACTGACCTTATAAGCGTCAATTCACCGGCTACCGTTTTGCCATGTCACTGCCCCCCGAGTCCAACGGTATCCGAGCGAAATTTACTTCCGGCTTCTTGTCCGTTGATTTAATTACTCGCCATTCGCGCTGGTCGTTTAATCATCCGCGATGTAGTCGGCCGGCTCGAACGTGTCGAACGCATCCTGCGTCGGAAGTCCTTCGCCGGCCTCTCTCGTCTCTCAGGACGGGGAGCTATTAATCTCTGTAGCACGCCGACGAGCACGAGGAAGCCTATGCTGCTTCCGAGAAGTATCATTTATACCGGACCTCTCGGAGGAACTCGAGGCCGCCTCGGCGATCGTGAACGTTATCATAGAAGGTGTTGCGAGATTGCTGCAGCAACAACGGCTTGCAGGTGCTATGGATAGTTGCGACGTCGACACCCTTGAGCGACTTCGAGCTCGCGATGACACTGTCCGCTTCATTAAGGTGTGTTTTCGCTTCTGTCGACCATGGCGAAGGAGGCCGCGAAAAAACGAGAGTGCCGCGAGTTCCCTGAACCGTTCGTGTGGTTTTTAACGTGGCGCCTTGCTAAGCGGTGAAAGTACGGCATTCTCACGATACGTAACGGTGAAATAAGACATCGCCAATAAAGTTCTTCTGTTGATACACGCTACGCAGACAAACGAATTTTTGACAAATACGCGAGGAAAAATATATATGTAGGTGGACAGCGAGTCCCGTGAATAATTTGATTTACTTCCCGCGAGTTTGGCAACGGCCGGGAATAATATTTATTCGAAAAATATTTTTTCCCCAAGTCACGCGGGATCATCTGGCAAAATGTTCATTTAGTTTATATAATGCTAAAGCAAATACTGTTAGATATATAGCATTTGTCCGAAATATGCTGCGTTTGCTGTAAAATAGAATAAACATGGTATTGTTAGTTTTCATCCAGCGTTTTGCCGGCTGAACTAAAACATTTAGCAGCTGTTCTCCGAACCGTCGAACGATCGAACGTTGTAAAGTAAAATGCAATTACTCGTCTCACGATCATAGAATTGTCGATTGACATTCTCGACTTTCTTCCAGCCCAGCAAGATAATCTCGAGTGACTCGAGTCGCAGAAACGGCGTCGTCATTGCCATCGTAACTCTATTAACGTCACGCTAAGCGAGATATAGTGGAGTCTGAAAAACACGTGCTCCGCTTAGTTCTCCGGTACGCGTGCGCGAGTTGCAGCCATGAAAAGAGACGGAACTCGTGAGAGAAATCCGCCGGGGGGAGGAGGGATCGAGGGTTGGAACTGTGGAGTAAGAAGGGCGGAAAGAAAGCGTGGACACGGTCGACGGTGGTCAGCGAACGGGGTAGACCCACGACTATTAGTCACCTACCCTCCTCCCCTTCGGCCTCTCTCGCTTCCGGCTTCCGCTGCAATCACTACGTAACTCACCCCCTTGCCTTTCCACACTGGATCTCTCTCTCTCTCTCTCTTTTTCCGGCAGCCGACCGTTTCCTCTCACCCCCCTACGAGAGCCGATATAGCACCCCGCCCTTATCTCGTCGCGCTGCCGATCGCTCTTACGCGAGGGATGGTTCGATTACTCTTGCACGACGCTTACTATCTTATTCTCGAGCCGTTTCTCTTTTTACCGCCTCGTCATTTCTTACAGAAACGGCCCATCGATCCCACCCACAGTTACGTCCTCTTCTTGCTCGGCGTGCTATCGCTGCCGCGTATATCTTCTCTAATGCCGGGTGATAATACGATTGGCCAAGTGTGCGAGAGATATCGCACCGCCATCGTTGCTAAATTATTAGTAATACCTGTATGCATACACGTGTAACGTTGCGATAAAGTATGAGGTATTGCGCTGACGTAATTCGCTGATGTTACGACCGTGGCATTAATACGGTTTTCGCGTGAAATAGAATAAAATAGAAAGCGGCGGTAGTTTATTTAGAATCTGGGACAGGTTTGTTGAGATTAACGAAAGAAACATTAATAATCTTACAAAAAATGATAATTATGCTGAAGCGGTTATAATAAAGGATCACCGATAATACAGTATGGGATAAAACTTATGACTTGTATTAACAACGATATAATCGAATTTATTTTGAGCTTATAACGAAACCGGATACACGCCGCCATTAAAATGCCTTTCGAAACTTTATCCTACTCCCTCCGTTGCTCTTCCACCCGCGCCGCAGTAGACGCCGCGGAGGAAACGCAATTGTGGCAATTTCTTCAACGTGCTCTCGCATTACGCCATTATACGGAGTATCCCGAGCGGTGCAAGCGCGACTTAATTTTTCACCGCTCAGCGTGACCCGCCGGATGCCGGCGAAAGGCTCGTGCAAAGTTAGGATAGAACATACCCCGACGTATTTGCGCGGTAGCTCTCGTTGCCGGGCGTGGACGGAGGTTGCGGGCTTGTGTTCTCGAAAGAATATTCGTTCTGGCTGTGGCGCACGACGAAATTCCTCTGGGGGTGGACAGCAGAAAGAGGCAAGGAGGCTTCAGCTGGCATTCTTAATGCCGGGTGAAACTTTGCTTCTGCGGAGGAGAGTGTTATACGCACTTTCGTGCTTCCGGACGCTTCGACCGTTGTTCTTTCTCTGCCGGGAAAAAGTTGAAACCTGCTGAAAGAAAAGTGAAGAGATTATGACGGATGGATTTTATGTAGATTTTTTTGTAAGAGTTTCCACTCCGGCGATGCCCCGTATTGGTATCTAAAAATATTTATTTAGAATGTGGTAATGGAAGAAGAGGTTAACTCAAAAGTTTCTGCAGTAGATATATTTTCCTATTATGAGATGTTTCTAAAAACTTTCGTTAAAAATTAAAGATTTATCGTTGATCTGTTGTTTTTACATTGCTGTCAGTTAACGAATTTTTATCCATCAAATAATGCATAATCAAATTGAATAACCAGAAACGTTTCTCTCATACATTTCTCTCATGTGTCTTTTTAGTTATTTTATTCATTTAATTTATTTTTTCGATTCTGCAATCTCTCGGGTAATCTTGCATAAAAAGCATAGAAAGCGTGAAAGAATTCAACCCTATCTCACACCATTAATTTTCTTTCCGCGCCGAGAACACTTTCGAATCATTTACTCGTACATTCAAATGATTCGAGATGCTTATTAATGCAAAAAGAGAAGAAAACGCCGCGAGGTTAATTTGACTCGCTGCGACGATGAAGGTACAAAATGCATTTTATTAATTTACTGGCCGAACGATGCGACCATGCGGCAGTCTCAAAGCGTCGCGGATTCCTTTCGTTCGTACGTTGAAATAATTTAATGTCGGAATTTTGTGCGAAGCGGTATCTTAAATGAATCTTATTGCATGTCTTGAATATGTGTCGTAGCTAATAGCCGACGCAATATCATTCCCGTTATTATTTCATGCACACGGATTCGATGATTATTCGTCTAATCTTTTAAAGACAAACCGCCATAAATTATCATTATATTTTATTTTACTGAATTAAAAGTTTTATAGAGTAAATTGATTACATTAATCATAAATTTTATAAATAGTTCTTCAAGCTTTAAACAAAATAATCATGAAAGAATTTCTAAATTCTAATAGAGGAATCATATAATATATTTTAATAGGATTTATTATATAGCTTGTAGTGTCAGCAAAAAATCGTCATTCGTTAATGGTACGCGAATATTCCGCCGACTTTCAACGTTTCGTAAATCAGCACAGAGATATATACATTTGCTTGTATAGCAGCCCCTTCCGCGTTCCACGACTTGTTCGCTTTCTTTAAAACGCGGTGCGGAAAGAAGAACGAAATATTCTATTTGTCTGGAAAACGCGGAATACTATCTGCGGCATCAGCGACTCAGCATAGGTGCAGATGCAACTATGTGGTCGCGCGTGTCGCTCGGGGGACAACACGTGTGCAACCCGGCTTTTCTCTATGCTTATACCTACCCCTCTAGACCGCGGTCGAACCGAGCGACGAAACTGTGTCACCGTCCGCGAGTTTATCACGTAAAATTTGCTTTTTTAAGTTACATCTTCCTGCGGACGTCACCAGAGCATGGCAAGGGACGTAGCATTCTCAGGAGTGAAATATACGTTCTTCCTCGAAACCGCTGGCGTTCTTAATCCTTTAGCGAATGCTAATACTTTAACGCTCGGCTACAGCTCTGCCGAATTACAGAAACTCATTATAGTAATTTGTGTATTTAGCGTAGTATTATAACGATAGGAATTTGGCTCCTAATGTTTATTACGAACGTGTTTAGGATAGTAACACATCGGAGACAGTGCAGTTATAGCAGCGATTTGTTGTATGAATCCATTATAACAAGCGTCTAAAGTGGAACATTCTCGCTATCCTATTGATTGTCTCGTCTTAGTCAGCAGTTGTAATCGCTTGGCAAGATGACACAATTCCTGTCGAAGCCGCATTACGTCTGCTATAATCGCCGACTTGTCTATCAAAGGGCGATGGCGCAGTTAATGGGATAAGGGGGTTGGCTTTGCTTCCATTTTCCTCGGAGTTAACAGTATGCATTGTATGCTGTAATTACGATTCGATGGCTCGAAATGTCAATACGCTCGATACACTTCTCGCTTGACGGTGCAGTTGATGTATCTCCGCAATGGATTAGTGTTGCGCCGAGAAGTACCGCCAATATGCGTTTCATACACCGCCCATCCCGCTTCTACGCTCGCTCTCTTTTCCTCTTGACGTTCCTTCTGATCATCCTCGTGTATTTTGTAGAGCGCATCTGCGTACGTGCCGCGGTATCTACGTATTTCAGAGTTCTCCAGATTTACGCGAGCACTGGCAATTGCACGGTATGACGGTACGCGAGGGCCCTCGTTAGTACACCCAGCGTTGTCTGGTTTAACATAGCGAGATATGAAAAGCGAGGCTAGCAAAATCAAGGAAGCAGCTGGGTAAGCAAAGGAGCGTGGTTTGTCCTTTTTCGTGTCTCTTTTTCTTTCTCTCTCTTTTTTTTCTCGGTCTTCGTGTTTCTTTTTCTCCCTCTCTGTGTGATATTAACGTTTGCACCATATCAGTGCACGTGCATCAACGGAGCAACTTCCTTCTCGTCGTGCAAACCAGTTTCACGGCCCTTCATTTGTGCCTTAATCTAATAATTAGCAGATTTCACTTAGGAGGTGGCAACGACTCGCTGATTAGCAAAGCAGGAAAACTTAAAAATAGAAATTTTTTACTCTTTTTCTTGCTATTGGCAAAATAATACATTGGATAACATGCGCTTACAACACGCATACGATAATACGATTACTTCACAAATAATCAAAATTTGATTCTTACAATTAAGTAGTAAGATTGATCTTGTCGAAATTTGTACTTGATTAATTTTGAAATGACATTCTGTAATTAGCGAGAATAATTGCTACCGAACTTCAGATCTGCACAGCAATATGTTATTGAAGTGCCCGAATTGTGCTACGCCATTTAACTAGCGAAACGACGCAAAAATGCTCCGAATTGGACGTGACCTTAATGTTCGACGATGTCTGGGTTACTTCGTCGCCGGGTGAACTCCTCTCGTAGCACGGAGCGAAACTAATGCCGCCATTTCCACTTTGTCCACTCGAGTTCTTACGCGCCTATTCTTCTCGAATGTCCGTCCCGCTCCTCTTTGAGCGAATCTAGCGGAAGAGACCACATTTATTCTCCACCCGCGCACACAACCGCCGCGAAACTGCGGAGCAAGATACGGGCGAGATGAATATACGACGTGCATTAGCGTAAAACGCTGACCACGTCGTCGTCGTCGTCGTGGTCCTCGAGTAAGAGTCTCCCGCGGTCGGTTAAACCTATAAAGGGAGGTACGAGCCCTCGAGGTACCACCAGCCGTTCCACGACGACGTGGACGACGACGACGTCGATGCAATGACAGTCGTTGTTCGATGGGTCAGAATAGAGACATTTCTTGCCGGTACCGCTTCGCGGAGAACGAAAGGGGGTTCGGAGGGAAACGTTTAGCCCCATTAATCACATTATCTGAGCGACGAGGTTTTGTCATTCCTCGTTCAGCGAGCACGATTCGCTCGGAACTGACTCGCTCAGCTTCCTGCCCGCAGCGGTCTGCTCTTAGGATCGGAACTGAGCGAAACGTAGCTCCCTTTCTTGCATTCGTTGACTGTATGCAGAAACCAAGCGTTGAGTGCGTTGTCAATCGTAATTAGAACTCTACGTCGTTTATCGTCATAAATATATTAATATATTGAAGATCTTTGCTAGGATAAGACGATTATAAATGCGATCTCATATATCTTCATTACACGAAATTCGTGTATTAACCTCTTATGGTCGTGTACGGAGATGTTTATTACAATCTGGAGCAAGTGCAAAGGGCTCTTTAAGTGATATATCTGTCGACCAGATTGGAAACTACGCTCCCTATACCTAAAACGGTCGTAACGTACAATACCGCGATGCGTTTGGCCGCAAGGACAAGATGCATTCGTATTCATACGGAAGATTGTACAAGGGTATACGTAAGTACCCGCGTAAGTTAGGGAGTTTGCGGAAGGCAGAGTCAGTAGCGGACCGTGGCGCAGAGGAGAAGACAGAACTCGGTTTGATATATGGCTACAAGTTCTCCTCCGGGCGAGGAAGCGGGAACACAATCCAGGCGCAATTCTCTTCATCCCTGACCCCGGTTCCCCGCTCATGTTCCCGTTTACTTCCCCCTTGGCTCGTCCACTTCCTCTGGTCACTACTCGGCGATCTCGAGAAACCTTGGACGCGAGAGTTAAGACGTATGAACACATTTGTACAGCATCCATCACACGCGCGGATGAAACATGGCACGGACGTTACGGAGGTGCGATGAAAATGCGATGACAGAATGGAGGTAGTAGTATACCCCGTAAAGTCGTCCGCGGACTTATGTCTCGTGTCAAACTCGATGTGAGCGTCGGGAGAAAGCAATGTTCTCGGGCCGGTTCTCCAGCACTTTGATAGTTTGTCGGGACGCAATTTCTCGTGAAAACGCGATAGCACGCGCGATAACTTGACGATGGATCGCGACCGCATTTGCCGCGCGTTTTAAAACGACGATAATAACAGATACCTATAATTAGTCAATTAATATTCAGCGTGACGAACGAAACGCATAATGAATAAATGTTTTAATTAACAGTAGTAAACAAATTTTAAATAATAATAATTACATGGTTTGCGTAAAATTGTTTGTAGGGTTTATCGACGGGGACCTAATGGCTCGCGCAACAAAATAAATTTCAATTTAATTCTTACAAATACGCACGGGAGGAATTATCCGCAATTACAACGCAATTATACGCGTATCACTATTTTTAGCTTCGACGGGTATACACATCGGATTTGCACGCGTTGCACACGCTGGTTTATTTCGTCTCGACGACCCATTTCGTCTGCTCGGTGGCGCGAACACACACGCGAAGAAATCATATCGAGGCGCGCGCTGCAACGACAAGTTACACGGCGAGAAGTCGGCCGAGGAAACTCCGCCAAACTAAACTAATTTGCTGGAACTTTTATTAATATGCAACTTCGCCGAGGGTTTCGCAGCGGAGCAAACAAACGCGGAGAGATAACGTCCGCCTGCTCGGCTCCGCTCAGCTCCGCGCGGCTTCCAGCAGCGGCGAGAGTCACTGGGGACACGTATAGCGGTTTATCCATTACACCGGTTTATCCAGACCAACGAAACATCGCCATTGAAGCGACACAGTCGTCGTTGCACGATTTTCCGCTATACAGAGGGGCTATTCGCCCTGTACCGAGCGAGCCACGTGTTCCGATAATGGTCGCGACTTACTTGTCAATATTAACTTACTGTAACATCGAGCTACACCGATAGGATCGTTTTATTGGCACGCACACGCCGACCGATCCGATATTCTCCTTTTGATCTTGCAATTCGAGCTTGAGCGAGATTGAGTGCTAGTGTCACTCGATGCGTTCAAGATTAAACGCGATCGACGTTCGTATTTAAAGGGAGATCGACTTTATCGATCTGCAGGAACGATCGCACCGACGTGATGCCCCCCAGCGTGATTCGTGATCGTGGCTATTAAAACCGATTTCAATATCGAAATCTCCGTTGATATGATACGACCGCTGCACTTGCGGAGATTTATGATCACGCCGGATTTTTCGAGTGAAATTGCGGTTTGCATAAATCAATATTAATTATCGCTGATAGCTATAAATGTATGCTGTAGCATGCGCGGGAACGTAGCGAGAAAATTCACCCGAGGACTCTTTGGGACTCTGGAGCGTTCCGAGAGAGAAATCAATTTTTATACGCGATCATTATATACCAATCACCCGCATACGCTCGTTTTTGTTCATTTATAACCGTGTATGATTCCAATTTTTCAAACGACTTCGGGCACAATGCTGAGTCGCGATAGCAGCCGAGATCTATCAGAGCTTGCCCGGATCGTGATCTCGCGGTCCGCTTACGTAATTAAATGTAATTCGAATAATTAATTACGGCGCGGATCTTGCGCGCGTCGCTCGAAGGAGATAAATTATTTTCTCTTGGCAGCATCATAGGGTGCCACCGGTGAAATATCGGTTGCTCGAAGTACCTGGCGGTCGCGGTATATTTTCTGCCGCCAGGTTTTCGACCTCGCGCGCCTCGGCGTGCGCGCCGATATCGACAGTAATTAGTCTTCATTGTGTGTCATTGGATTCGATTCTCCCCCCGCGTCTCTCCGCCGCGGGAAAAAGTTGGGCGCAGAGAAGAATCCGGGTAAACATCGGTGTGTCTTCCTTCTTCCATCGTTCTCTTCTCCTTCCTCCACTGTCTTCTTTCGGCTCCCCCTTCGCCGCTCGACCACCTCCGTCCTTGTCCGTGGGTGTAAATCTGTCTCCCAGATTAAGTCCGAACACTGAGTTGTATAAATTGAAGCCGATCTCTCTGCCGGGGCTCGGGAGTAGCTACTCGGGCCACTTTATTTTCGTTTATTTGTTGTCGGCAAACATGCCTGGTCTTCTTCGCAGCAGCCAAGCAACCGGCAGCGGCGGTGGCGGCGATATCCTGCTTGCACGCCTGGCTACACGGCAACGTCAAGGATTCCTTCTGAGTATGCGAGTGCACTTGTATGAGTCCCTTTCGTGTATACGCGAAGGGCTGCGCATAATCCGTGCCCGTGTAGCCCTCACATGCGCGCGCCCTTTTCACATATACTAGAATGTCCGTGTTTCTATGTGTGATCGTTTGCGGAGGTACAGTTCTGTATGTGCATTTGACGCGTGCATATACAAGGTGTCCTAAGACTAGCAGGAGTAGCAGGCATTTCTTTAACCTCAGATTATAAAGAATAGGTTAACGAGAAAGATATTAATGTTTTTATTGCTATCGATAATAATCGAATTTTTAAGCCTTAAAAAAGAAAGTTATGATAAATTAATAAAGTTATGATATATTACTTATTTACAATAGATAAATAAGTAATATTAAGATCAAGAGATTACTACCCAAGCAGCACAAAATATTGGGCCAATGTTATATTTCCAGCGGCCAACGTTATATTTCCAGCGGCTAACAGTTGGCCAACTATTAATTGCTACTCGGGTACTTTAACAAAATTTTATTTTAAAATTTATCTAATTAAAAATACACTTTTTTATTGAAAAGTTACGGCCTATAATGATGTGCTCTAATGAATTTCTATTAAAGACGAAAAGTCGTCGATTAATAATGCATTAAAGTCTCCGAAAGTCACGAAACACCTCGTATATGTACAAATATGCGAAGGCACAATTCCACAATGTGTACGTCTGAGATGCATACGTACATGTAGACTTCGATAGCATCCTCGGGTATAGCAGTAACACGTTTCCTCGGTGCACGTGCATGGATCATGTATGCAGGCAGGAAAAATGAAGAAGCTATGCTTATGTACACTCGACATAGTTACGGAGATCTGTGCACACAGTACTGCTTAATCCGACTGCGGTAGTATTGTTTTCTGTCAGACAGAGGAAACTTGCCAGCGTTAACTTCGCCGGTAAGATGTATAAATGGGTCAGGCGCATTCACGCTCGCCAAGATTTCGAAATTCATGAGTTTTCCGACTGTTACTGACGTTTATTTGCCGATGCGAAAGTGTCTACGTTATCGTGTTTTGTGATGTCGTGGCTCTTTAATGGATCGCGCTCCAAGATTTGCAAGTTTTGCAGATAATACCGATGTGGAACATTGTTTTTGCGATGATATGATAAGAGGTAAATGCATTATGCATGATATGATGATGCTTACTTCAACATGGTTGTACTATCCAATCCAGTTTCAAAAGTGCTACTAAGAAATATGGTCGACAGATTATTCTTATATCTTCTTCAAGATTAATAATATCTGTTAAATTTTCACGCTAATGTGTATTAAATTATTTTTGTTTTAAGATACCGTTGATTGACGTTGAGTCGTTTATTTGATATTAATGAACCATTATTTGAGGAAAGTATAGGTGAACAGCCAGTAATTCCAAGTTTTATTTAAAAATTAACGAGACTCAGGGATTTATAGTTTACATTTTATGGAAAGGTAGTTTAGTATACGTGACATATATGTATCTTATGTTCACCTATCGATACAGAGATACCGGAGCTGCATCTAGAGGGGAATTAAAAATTATGGAGATTGATATATGGCGCGGAGAATTTATGTCCAACGAAGCCGATAATAAAACACCGAGAGAATTCTTCCGGATAACGTCGGGACTTCTCGTGCGTTATACACGGGGGTCTTGTATGACCCGACAAAAATGCCCGTCCGGCGCGCACGGGCGCGGAGAGAACGAGCGCGGTTCTCCGTGATATATCGCTGGGCTGGAAAAATGGTTTCGCCGGCGGGGGAATCGGGAGACCCCGAAATGCAGTTTACGCTTTGGTTGACGACGAATCGCCTTCCCGAGAGTCGGTCGGTTACCGACACGCGTACGCATACACATGCATACAGACTGGTACCTCTGTGTCTAGCCGCGCGTTCGTCGCCAAATGCATTTGGATTGCACGCGTCATCTGTGCTCGCCTCGTCGATTTTCGTACAACTTCACATATACGTGAGATGAGAAGAAGGCCTGTTTTCGCGCCTCCAATCGTGATTATTGCGAATCGTAAATAGGATCTCCCTTTCAATAACCACTTATTCTTGCATTACAATAACACGGTGTCTAGGGAGATTTAGCGTTATTTTAGAATCCTCAAGTGAAGAAGAGTTACCCCCGTCTTTACAATTCAGTTTATGACCGTGCCGCCGGCACGAGATAGGAAGGAATAGAGAGGCTAAGACATGGACCGCGTACCAGAACCCCGGCGGCGTTCCGCATACGCCATTTGCATACTTTATAATAAAAACAAATCCCTACAGCCGGGGCATCCACGTGCATTCTCGTTTCGCGGAGATCTGTCGAAGCGCCTCGGTTAGATTTTATCTTGCCGCGTTTACGGCCTTTATTCCGATATGCCGTTGTCCTTCCGGTCCGCTCTTGGTTCTCTCATTCTCGTAAGCGTTCCTCCCATAACCGTCTTCCATACCGAAAGATTTTCCGGATGACTCTCGTCCTGGCTGGCTGACACATTCTAGTTTTTCGTCTGCACGAATAAGAATTGTAAATATGTTTTAAGATCAGGAAGCTACAATCACATGCGAGTATGATGGAAAAATTTTATAGGATTTTTCTGACAATGATATTAATATAAGAGTATTATGTTAAAAATTTAAATCGAGAGATAGGCCAATGACGGTCATAGCGGATCTTAGTGCTCCAATAATATTAATGTGTGACTTTTCTATAAACTGCGCGCCGTTACTATCGGTCTTGAAACGCAGCTCTCGAATATCACAACATTAAATTGAAAATCAATTTAATGATACTGATGCTAACAAGCATCTATAAGATTCCCCCTGTCCCATCCCAACCCGAAAAATTATAAAGAATTTATTGCGAAAAATATTACCTCAGTCAAGATTTGAACCTGTACCTCCCTACAATCCGTGAGGGTGTCGTAGCCAGTTCGACCACCGAGGCATGTGGTAATATTCATCGCAACAAACGAAGATGTTAAGAGAACGTATTGAAAGGCCAACGTGTATAAATAATAATTAGGATAAGCCCGCACAGAAAAGTCACACATTAATATTATTGGAGCACTAAGATCCGCTATGACCGTCATTGGCCTATCTCTCGATTTAAATTGTTTATACATATATGCGGTCTTATCCTAATTATTATTAAGAATTTAATTTATTTCATGTTTTATGCAAGTTTTTATATAACTTGCTTTATTGATTGCAGCTTGATTGTAGAATCCGACAATTGGAAGACGTACTGTTAATTGGAAGATAGCATGTAATGTGTTGTTTGTTAGCTATGTAAGTTATTAATATCTTGAGAGAGGAAGAATCGATCGTTTATAATCTTTTAAGCCTCAAGACATTTTATCATTGCAGTTTGTTGTCTTACCAGATTTCGGCTCGTAGCCAAACATCGCAAGAAATGAAGATGTAAACCGATTCTCAAAATTTATTTTAACGGTAGATCCAAATATTTGTAGATAGTGTTCTTCCCCCGAAAGTGCAGCTTCAGAAGATTTATATTTCGAGAGTGTGCGAGAGCGCATAGTGAATTTTGAATTTGGTGTCAAAAATCAGTGGCACAGACATGATCGACGTTAGCTACAGACAATCAGGCGATCAGCGCAAACGGATTCGCTCGCTGCTTCTTTTTCGTTCTTTCGAAAGGAAAGAACGAAAAGATTCGGGTTGCAATATGCGACCCAGGGTCATCGTCTGCTCTTATAGAGCGTCCTCATACTGCCTGCAGGCTCCGTAATCTGGCAGATTTTATTTTCTCGACGACAACGACGACGACGACGGCGTCGGTGGACGACGCCGGCCTCGACGACAGTTCGCGAACTCATATCTCACAGGGCGTCCGTTCCTGCGGAAACTTCGATATCCCCGAATATGGCGCAATGAGAGAGCGGGGCGAAATTCTCCGCATCCCTCCACAGAAGCTGCATCGCTTCGATTCTCGATGACACGAGTTATTTTCTCGGCGATAGTGATCTTCGCCGAACTTCCTTTGGCTCTCGGCATCGTACCTTTTTTTTTTAAATTAGGTGTATATACCAAAAACATATATATTTTATTTGATACAATTAGATAAGGAAATAAGCAATTGATGGAAAATGGATAGAAGCGATTCTGTTCTTTTATGTCATTGATATTGCGACAAAAGATAGTAAAATAATACCGATTAGTATACGGTGATAATATTTTTTTCAGATGCGCGCATAACAATTTTTCCATTGTTTCCTTGTCAGTATTAAAACGATTCGTGTACCTCTTCGCTCGAGTTTGTTTCTATTCGTCGGAAATTTCAGTAAATTTCGTTCTGGAGACGTGTTAGCCTTTTCGATCGCACGAGAAAAGTGCATTCTCGTAATTCGATCGTGCGCCGAAGTGGCTCTGAGAGAAAGATACTTTGTAGAACTGCGTCCCGGAGTCACGAAGCCGGCATTCTGGCAAAAGTAGTGATGCTTATCGCCCTTAGAGCTTCGTGAAATCGGAGCACGAAGTACATAGCGCATGAAGGGGTCACCGCGCCAGAATGTTTTGGGGCTGGACTGTTGTCTTCTTATGTAATGACGAATTGTATTGATATGTAACCGTGAACTGTGTCGATAAGAATTACGAAATATTCATTAAGTATTTCATCGATTAATTATCATTGGTGGTTGGTGCGATACTGCAGAATACGTAGAATGAATTGAATAAATCATTATTCAAAGGGGAAAAACAAGAATTATGAAACGTCTTTGAATGATAGTGATTTCATAGAATCATAATCTCTACTATGTTTTTCAATACAAAGTAAAATTTTTGTTTGCTATTATATGAAGCTGGTTTAATTGTGAGTCACCCTACAGCTGTACAAATAACGGGTGAAGAAATGAAGTTTTGATCATGGCGTCATGAAATTATTCATGAAAACGCGAACAAATTTAAGCGAGCAAGAGACGCTCGGGCAAATCCTTTTATTACCGATATCTTATTTCATTTACATATTTATTGTATCGTAACGGAGAATAGAAGACACGGAAGAAGACCTTTACGAGCGCGGGCGCTCGAGTAAAAGTGAGCTTATTTACTGTTCTCTTTTTCCGAAGTTTCATAAAAGCGGAGGAAGTAGCTTCAGGATGTATCCGATAGATGCGACTGAAATATTGAAGCTCACTCGATCTCGTGTCGTTGATCCGCCTCCAAAGAAGCAATTCCGAAGAAATATGGAAGTATTGAAACTCATTTATGCGTGAGTCGCATCGCTAACTTTGTTCGCGCGGGAACTAAGCATTGGCAGCTTAATGGCGTTCCAACTAATGCCATGAAATGCAATATATTGCGTCTGAAATGTCCGTCGGATACATGGCACAGCTATTATGTCTCGCAGATAGGATGAGAATGGCTGAACGCAATACAGCTGCTCGACATACAATTGTCTGTGCAAGACGAGAAAGGCAAATTGTCTGTTTTCAAGTTACGGTAGAGAGTTTGCGCCAAAAGAACAATCGAGGGAAATCTGTCATCTTTGCATCTTCCTTATTCCTTATTTCATAGCGGAATAAAGGAGATATGTGTATCTCCAACAAGATGCGGAGTTTATAGTAGGAATGAAAACTTCGGAGTACTTTTGCCGGAGAAACTTCGACGAGGCAACTATAATACTGTATATGTAGACTATTCTTGATGCTTTATATTGCATTTTATATGTACATTGTGATTACGATTGACTCTATATTTCACTGTCTCGGTCGTTTGAAAAGCGCGTCATTATTTATCCTTATTTTTATTAATCGCCGGCCAAGCTATAGAGATTGTCAGAAATGGCGCCATAGGTATTCACCCAATCGTATATTCGAGCTCACGTCCACGGTAACTAACCATGTGCCGCTATAGTCGCGCGAAAACAAGAACCTGTTTGCACAATGGGCATTGTCTCCGGAATAGTCCGATAAATACATTGCGGACTGATTATGTTATAGGGTGTCGTCTTGGTGTTCACCGCGATGCGCGCGGACAGACGTATTGCGAGTTAAGTAGAGACAGCGCTCGTTGTCGAACGTGCGGTAAGCGAGACGAGGCAAAGAACGCAGACAAAAAGCGTCAGATTGGAAGGACAGGGGTTGGCGGGGCGCGTTGCAGCAAAGAGCGACAGTAAGCTCGTTTATTCTTCGTCCAGCCGCCTATTGTTATTCGGGCCACTCGATACACTCGCTCGTCCCATTCATCTGTAGCCTTTATCAATTGCAGGTAGACCTCGGCCAATTGGCAATTGGTCGATCCGTTGCGTTCTATCGTGGAGAGTTAGGGAATAAGGGCGAGCGAGGGGGCAGGGTGGGATGGACGGGACGGGTCTCCAAAAAGACCACGATATCTCCAGAAGAATCGAACAACAAACAAGTCGCGAAACTCCGCGGGAAAGAGAAACCGCAAACCGTATTCCATTCGGTTCTCTGCGTCGCTTGTACGCTTACAAGCAGCGCCCTTTCTTAATTACACATTGGCGCACCGTCCTTCGCTGTGCAAACGCTTGTGGCGCCGTATTTGCGTACACATCTACTCTAACGAATAGTTCGCGTTTATCCAAACTCTCGGCCGCGCGACGAGCAGAAAAACGTAAATGCTGAAATGAGATTGAAATTTTACACGCAGCTTTTTACGTCGTCTCTCTCTCGCCTCATTCATCGGTACAATCGTGGAAGAATAGCAGAAAACTCGCCTCAGGAGGCAACGCGCATTGCAGCGCGGAAAATTTTACGATTGAGTCTTACTTTTACGATTGGACTTTACTTTTACCAAGAAAAATTCACTGTACCGTGAATGCCTCGCTCGCAAGTTGGAATACCAACCTGGCCCAGGCAGGTTAATTTCAAAACGTGATTCTTCTTCGAGAAGCTCTTGGTTGGACGGGGATCGGCTGTGGTGAATGTGAGAATTGCACGCGATCCGTCTTCTTTTTTTTCCTTCCTGCGCTGTCTCCCTTCCGTAATAAAGTAGCCCCATGCGATATGCGGTTCAACTATTTGACCTAACTGCGCTTGAACGAGTCGAGGAGATCGTGCGCGGGATTCGGAAATGGACCCAATTTTCCACCGTGCGCTTCCTTCGACATGTATCATAAATGTCGGTTGACACCGAGTTTCTATTATCTGCTATTATTACGATATATTTTTGTAATTGTCATTTAGCTTGTTTCGTATCTTTTGGATTGCGATTAATATTAAATTGATTTCTATTTTATTATTACGTTTCGTTACAAATATCAGGAACGAGCTTGCATTATTTATGTGTCACTGATTACGAAAATACTGCTTTCCAAAATACATGGTACTAGAACACATGTCACAAGATACGAGAATACACGAGACCAGAATCATTCGTAAATAATTAGCAATCGCAATTAGCGTATACAGAGCGATCGACTATCGCTAACGCGGTATCGATTCGCCGGATCAAAATCGGCGATCGGCGATCGCGAGCAAATCCTCTTAGGGAAGTCCGACGTCGAACGTATTGTTATCATAACGATAGCGGGCGATATATGTAAATTGTTGGAAATTAATTTAGCAGAAGTTCACTCTTACTGTGCTCGCTTTCCGCTCGCCGTGGCAGAAAGTGGAACCGGCGACGGCGAAAACGGAATATGACGGCGGAGAGCGAATGGGAGGAAATAAAGCGCTGGCCCACTTCCTCTGCTTCAAGGTGCAGCGCGAAGGGACGGGAATTGGCGAAGGTGGGCAAAGATACCACGGGGTTTAGAGCCGTCTCTGTCTTTCCTGTTCCCCGCGCTACGGCCATCTCTTTCTTCTCTCGCCGATTTCCCTTCGCTTCCCCCGCCTGCTCATCCTCTCGCCTCTATCCCTCTTTTCGCTTAGATGCGCCGTGATCGTCCGACCGACGAAACTGTACCTCTTTCGAATCCGCGCAGACTCGCTGCGCGTACGGCGGCGGACGATTTCTATCGCGCTTGATATATATTTCGCTGTTTTATTAATGACATCTTGAATAATTGATTCCACGTAAGCACCGCGATACTGACTGGGAGAGACTGGCTGGTGAACGCGCGGGCGAGCTCTCGCTGGCTTTCACGTTAAGAGGCTTCAGCACGGCGGCGGAATAAAGAGGATAAAATATATGCTTTGCGCGGTGGATTTTAGTCGAAGTCAGGAACGCCGGTGGCATGGTGTAAGACTGGTAGATGAGGCACAATACGCAGAACTTACGGTGTATAATCACATTCTTAGATTCTGGACGCGCGTATGTATATAAATATACCTACCTGAGCGCATACGGAAGACGATAGTTATTCTCGAAGTATAGTCCATAAGCGAGCGCATACCATGCAGCTGCGCTTTGACGGGTATCGATGGCTGTTTAGCGGTAGGTTCCAATGACGCGGGACTGCCAGCAGCTGCTGGCAGTCTCCGTTGTAAAGTGGATAAACGTAAATCTAGATTCGACTGTAGCTAATATGCACACTGATGGTAGCGCGTATCCGGCCTTTGTGCTCTAAAGTGTTCATTGTCAGGAAATTAACCGTCGATCATTTCTACGTGCGTCTATCTCCAAGCATTCCGAAATACAATACGGGAAAGCATTTGTCACCGTGCCACGTAATATCGTCGTGCGTTTCGTACTCCAATTATTTTCTCGCAGGTAATTCCGGTTAACAACTATTTTCCGCTCGTTTTCTTCGCTACCTCGATTGGTCTTGTGATTGCGACGATAATATACGTTACTACTTGTTTACATTGCGATGGTTATAACTACCAATCGCTACCAGTATAATCGACGTAATCGTTCCTCTCTCTTCCAGGGTACCTACATAAATCTATAGAGAAACGCATCGAGCGTAATAAGAGTATTGATTGGACATCCATGAAAATTGCTATCGATTCTCAGGTAGCAAAATTTTTTATCGAATCGTCGTAATTGTCGTACAAAAAAAATTTAAAATTTTTATTTGAGCTTATAAAATCTGAATCATATATATATATATAACGTAATATAAAAATACCATATACTTTGTACGCGATTTATAAGGATTTCTCATTGCTCGCTCGTATATACGAAGACAGCTTGCTTATAAGCTAACTTTAACTCAAAACTTCGTCTTTGCTCTCTGATTCGTATAACGCTTGCAGCATAAATGTCTGGATAATTTGCCCATGACACGGAGCTTGACCAGTGTTACCATAGCTAGCAAGTTAACGCACCATACGCCACGTCCTGACTACGGTCAGGTGAAACAGGTTGCCTGGTATAGGCCACGATACTTGCTGCAGGCGAAGAAAGAGGGAGAGAGAGAGATAGACCGGCGCGGAGGCCAAGGCAGGCCCTTGCCGTCTTCTTGCATCCAGCCATTTACCTCTTCTATATGGTATCTTGCCATCTTCAGATGCGTGTAGGTACCATGGCATGAGAGTGCGACCGGCTTTCTAAGCAACTCGATCGCGACGCGATGGAATTCGCACTCGTCCAAACTCGGGCCGACGCGCTCGTCTTTTCTTATTCTCTCATCTCTTTCACTCTCCCCTCCTTCATCATTCTCTGTTCTCCTTTTTTCCTTTGTCTCTTCGGACCACGGTACGATCTCGACCGTCCGCTCCGTCAATTTCGCCTTTAGAACGCATTCTTCTTTCGTTGCCAGCGCTTAGGATACGACACGTAGTGTTCCCAGCTTCTGCAGCCTTCATTCTCTTCATTATTTTTGAACTTTTCTATTTCCATGGCGAAAATATGTGGGGAGAGAGAGATATGCTCTATGAAGAACTTTACAGCCTGCCCGTAATCTGTTCCCTTTGTAAAAGAAAACCTGTTATAAACTTTACCTTATGGAATTCAATGACTGCGTGAGAAAGACAATGTTTTCGAATGCCAGTCTGCAGGATGCAAAATGCATGTTTCGCAATTATGATTTTATCTTTAGCGACATACACATAGCTAATAACAATTATTAGCGTTGGAGTTAACGATTATATATTCTTTCGCGAAATAATTATATGAACAACACTCAGCAAAATCATTATCATAATAATAATAGTGCGTCGTTGTATCTCTATTCAAATATAATGTAGGATTCGTTTCGTTTCTGGCCGCTGTGGGATCGGCGAGGTAGACCGATTTCTCATGGGCGTATAATCGACGAAGTTATTCCGTTCGTGTAACAGCGGTCCTTCTCAACGCGGAATATTCGGGTGGGAGCGTTAACGGTGAAAACTTTGCCACTAAGATGCGCTTGAATGGGCATGCCCGACGTGGCGGAGACGGTATGAGGCGTAGAGAAAGCGAGAGAGGATCGAGGCGTGAAGGAGGTCGTGAAAGACGACGAAGGACGCGGTATTTCGGTGAGCGCGGGCCCGCCTGCACACAAGCAGCGACGTGTTGGAAGGTGAGCGCCTGCAGCCTCCTCCTCGACCGATCGCGGCATCCCATCGCGGGATGCAAGGATAAACAGGTTTCCTGTGCGTCCTTATAAGAGGCCGGAGGAAGGAGGAACCGGTGGCAGGAGGAAGCGAAGGGCGCGCCGAAGGGGGAGGGGAAGAGGTGCAAGGGCGAGGCGAGACCACTCAACACGTACCATAGGTACGAAAGAAAGGCAGAGTAAGGTAGATAGAGAGAGAGAGAGAGAGAGAGAGAGAGAGAGAGAGACCCAGAAGCGGGCAGGAAAGATCGGATCTACCAAGATTGGAAGCCGCGTATATTGAAGAAGATGGGGGATAGAGGGTGGCGGTGCTAGCGGTGGGAATGGAGGTATTCAAGACTCGCCGTCCGATGCCCTGTTCCAGGCAAAAAGATACTACGCGCGCTACTTTCGCGGGGAAGAATCCTCGTGCGACGGGGGTCCGACTGTTGCTGACACACGTTGCCGCCACGTTGCTCTGTCTGTCGGTGTCTGTCCACTGTCGCAGTCAGTCGCGCTCTCACTTGCATTTCTGATACCCTCGTATATTCAGTAAGGACTGGATTTAACCGCCATCGATTTTCTCTCATGATTTTTCTTAGAGGGTAGAGATTATAGAATGAAGTTTGTCGAGCGACTAAAATATTCATCTATTTTGTGCTGCAATGTCTTCTGACGTGCGATTTTTTTTCTCGTCTCGTCACTGACAGAAAGAATCGTCGTCGTAGATTTTCATTGGATATAATTGGTTTTCTGTGCTATTTGAATTTGTTCACGACGTGGATTAAATTTTCAGTTTTCAATTTTAGATATGAAAAATATTTAAATATAATATGAACGATATAAAAATAATTTTCCGGCCAAATCTTTTCTTGTTTCATCAATACGATCTGGTGGAAGCTGGATTTTAATCTGCATCAGGATTTTGATTTGTATTAAGTGCTTTGTAGCGGAATTAATTAGATTGCACTGTGGATGTTGTAACATTTCTGAATACCTTGTTTTTCCCAGAAATACTGGATTTATAAAAGCTCGAATTTAGGATGTTTGTACTTGATGTATGTGGACCACCACTGGGACGTAATTTCGTGGATTACTTTTTTTTTTCTTTCCGGTATTAGTAAATACGGTAATTAAAAGAATCCGCGTAGATTATCCGCGTTGCATTACAGCTTATCATGATTTATTTTCGCTATTCACGAGTATTCGCGAATACGAGAATTTTTACTATACCCGTTATACTATCACGCTCGTATTTACCAAACTGCCGGTACTTTCAACAGCAGTCCCATTCCCGCATTTTTCGAGCTCTTTGACGAACGCGAATTCAGCTCGCGTGTCAATTACCGAAGCGGCTTAAATCCTTTCGCGCTTTGGCGAAATTAAACGCGCTTTCCCCGCGCAGTTTTTCGAGATTTTAGCGGAATTAATTGCGTTCCTCCACGCGGCACGGACAACTTTTTGCGCCGCCGCGAGCCCTCGTAAATCGATCAATCTACGTGATCGGGGTGTCTATAGTTCGTGACCAGCGCGGGTATAGTCGAGTGGCGAAAGACGAGATGGCAAGGACAGACGGGAAGGGATCCGCTCGTTGGCCATACGAGGCTCGCCTCGCCTCGTCTCGTCGTAAATATCAACGCGTTTCGCACATTAGTTTAATTAATTAAATGCTAATTATGATCGG
Organism: Aphaenogaster ashmeadi; assembly: GCA_003063805.1. Classification (NCBI taxonomy): domain Eukaryota; kingdom Metazoa; phylum Arthropoda; class Insecta; order Hymenoptera; family Formicidae; genus Aphaenogaster; species Aphaenogaster ashmeadi. The sequence goes on along the minus strand of NJRQ01000056.1, from coordinate 662,038 downwards.
GCGATGCCTCGGCGTGCATACTGATATCGGGCGTGATACGCGCGCCCGCCTTTCCTCGCATATCTATATATGTATACACGAGGAGCGCGTCGACGTTGCATACCTTGCATCTTATTATGCTCAGTGATACGCTCTTCCTGCCTTCCTCCCGGCGTGCCGTTCTTTTTTATCTCTCTTCTCGAGCTGGCTCGTTGTGCGAATATCGCGCGCGCGTATTCACGTATATCCACGACCCGAGCCAGGCGAGTGGATGTAAATTTTTACACGCGATTTGCCGTGCAGCCGCTTATTTCGGAGCGCGTCCGGATCGTCGTTTTGCCGTACATTTCGGCTACCGAGGCACGCCGCGGGCCGTTAATCTGGAAATATTCGGTGACAGTAATTAAAGACGCGCTTGGTTGGGCATCATCGCCTTTTCGCTGATTGCCCGGTATCGATCGAGGAATCTTCGAGGTACGACGATATTTATTGGTTGAACCGAAACAGAGAACGAGCTTATTCGGGAATAGAATAGAACTGTGTTAGTTATATCCGATATAGGCACTATAACGATGACTTATTTATAAAGTAAAACAGAGATTACGATTCTTTACGAAAAGGAAATGCGGTGATGGGAGATTATTACTAATTTTTTTTATTTTCCTGTAAGATTTTTTTTACATCATTTTATATATCGTGTTTGTCGTATCTCAATGTAAATTCACGCATGCGATATTAAGAGTGAGATGCTAGTCCTCGCCCTATCTAGACAATAGCCAGGCGCACGCGAATTCTGCTACTGATAATAACGTCTAGTACGGGACAGATCACGAGCCGCGAGGATCTGTCGATTGACGATCAATCGTTGAAAAATGCTTGACGCAATTGGATACGTCATGGCGTAATAGACGGAGTGGCAATGTCGACAGTGTGTACGATTGCGTTATCTAGATTCTTGTTATCCGATCACGACACTGAATAAACGCGTGCGCCGGCACACGCATGTAATGTTATTCGCACTAAAACGAACGCACGTTCCAGAACCAGCAATTACTCGGCCGCGGACACTCGTCACGTAATCACCTTTAGTCTGCATCGGGAATGTCAGTTACACTCCCTGCTGATTCTAATTAAAGTCGATAGACAATTCGTGTCGATTCGAATAATCAACTACAGCTAACAGCGTTGACATGCTGCAGTAACGATTATGTATTTTCCGTCTCTGTCAGTAACCTCAAATAACGTCTCGGTTTTGCGGTTTCCACGACTTGATAGCTTCCTTCAAAATCATCGCTCTAACAATAAGATAGAATTGCACAATGAAAATTTCTTTGGCAATAAATTGATCAATTAACGTTTCGCTCTTTATCCCAGTAAATTTATTTTAGAGTTTACTATATTAACGAGTTTTACTATTAACGACGTAACGCACTTTTTAATTACCATTTCTTGATTAATTTTTTTAAATTTGCAAATCGTTTTTCTCTCTCTTTGTCTCTCTTTATCACTTGTCGAACTTATCCTGAATAGATTCAAGATCAAATCAACTAGATATTCCGTGAAGATTCCGTCAGCGTGGAGAAAAACTTTTCTCGCAATCATGTATTTATGTCATACGTATCCGTTCAGGAATGTAGAGCAAGCGACCGTCCATTTTTCATAAACATGCTCTGTATCCCTAGGTATGTGAAGACATTAATAAACTAGAGACTCTCGGGACAGGGCTTGAGCGATATAAGAAAATTTAGCAATGACACGAAAGCTTCTGTTAAGTCATGCATGCAAACGACAGGAAAAAAATTGATGCGCGTGGTCTTTTTGTTTTATTTAAAATTGAGATTACTGTCGTCGTTGGTAACAATTTATAAAAGTTTAGTATTGAAAACCTAGTTGGATTAAGATTTTAATACTGTTTTTGATATAGCTTCAAAATATTGCTTAAATAATTACAAAATCTTTTTATCGCGAAAAAATTCATTTTTATTTTTTTACCAGAAAAAAAAAGAATTGCGGATTGTCATTTTAACATGATATACATTGTAATTTTCTTCTGGTATCGGGAAATTTATCATGATGACGTGCTTATATAACTTGCAATGAGAAGATAAATTTGTTCGATACTTTTAAATGAAATATCTTCTGTTTGAACGATGTTTATATATTATTTCCTGTGAACAAAGTTATTTTAAAAACCTAATATAATATAATCAATTCTATCGAAGATTTTGCATCTACCAGAATTGTGTTCTTTACACCTAGCAGTCGTTTACATGAGCGATACTCTTACAGTTTTCACTGGCATCCGGAAACATGTAAGCAGAAAATTATGGGTCTGCCATCGGAAACGCCGTTGCCTTTCGGCATCCTTTCACGCTTGTTATTTCAAACGAGCAAACGAGAGGAGTACGAACAGGATGACTTTCGAGTCCTCTTAATATCCCCCTCGTGGTACAGATGCTTGTCCGTGCAAAAAGAAATTACGACGCTCGCCGATGTAATTTGTTTCCGCGGTGGCGACTCGGACAAAGAAAAGAAATCCCGTCTCTTCGAACGCGTATTCCTCCGTACTGGACGTACGCGGGATTATTACTCGCCCGACAGAAGGAGAGAAATAATCACGGTGCATTGAAGGCGAACGCGTGTAGAGAATATTGTTTATGAATTTCTGTTGCTGAAGTTACGGAATGGTGACTCGAAATTAATTATTGATAACTTGTTATTTTCCATGCAATAATTGAAATCGCGTAAAATTAAATATTGTTGGGTAAATATCTGCGATAATTAGAACGTTGTTTTCGTGACATGTCAATTTTTGCTCCCGTAGTGCACCATCGTAATGCACGATCGCCGTAAGTCCCCGTGCGAAATGTTAATTTAAGATATAAATTCTTTTACGTCATTTCGTATTGTGCCGCGTATGCACGTAGCAGGACGCTTACGTCGAATGGTTTCCGTGTCACTCGTCGCACTTAATTTATCGACGCGCTACCGCAAATTAAACGTTTCGCGTTCGTTACGGTTTTACGAAACTCTATAGGGTGACGGTAATTGGAAAATGGATAGGTTGAGGATGTACCTGCCGGCGTAACGCGCTTGCCAATCTTTTTTTGCATTTCCCTATAAATTGCACGTCATTCTGGTGATACTGTTTTCCGGGCAAATACACCGCGCGAAAAATAGCACCGCCACTGTTTCTCCGCTTCGATATGTTATTTTTCATGGAATTACATGGAACGTTATTATTACGCCGACCGGATACGGTTACTTGTCAGTCGATGACGTTAATGCGCTATAATGCGCTCGGCGATAACCGACGGTACATCCGAACGTTTTTAAACCGTTAACTCTTGCCTCACAATGCGGACCCGCATCGGTTGAAATTCCGCTTTTACCGCGTTCGTGCGAGCGCACCTCGACCGTGTAATGAAACCTATCGTAAAAATCGTAAAACCGATATGAGAGACTCGGATATTTGCATTCTCCGGTTCAGATTGGCCGTAATATAGAATATAGAGAATATAACGGATATGCAGAACGTCGAAGGAAGAAAATGGTCAGTGAAGTCGTTTTAGGCGGGGTCAGCCGGAAAATTTCGCACGTATAAATCGGACAAGAATTTCAGGTCGATCGATAGCCGATACGTATGACGCTGCTGCAACGCGGAATAAGAATTTTCTGATGATACGACACCGAATATTTCTCTGTTCGCTCGTCATTTCTTATTCATTTTTTGAAAGTTATTCTGCTTTGCTCGATTACACAGAATAAAAATTATAATCACGTACGAGAGCAATATTACATTTCAGGACTTTTTGCTGGCAGGAAATAAAAGTTTCGACGTAATTTTTAATAGTCAGGAATACTTTCGTATTATGTAACACACGTGGGTTTAAGTTTAGCGCATCTTTGGCCGCAATTTGACAGAGTCCAACTTTAAGCAGCGGTAAACTCATTAATGTACCAGCACAGTGTCGCGACACTGAGGCTCTATGCATGACGCAACTATTTAATCTCGATATTAATTCGTGCCTTTATTAATACTCCATTCTCGCGACTTCCACATGCTCGACAATGCAGGAAACTTTCCCAATTTGACACGTCAATGCTTCCCTCTTTGAGTATGTGACGCGTGCACACGCCGCTATTCAGCTCGACAGCGGGCTGGTCGTAGTAACTCGCTGCCGCCGCCGTCGTCTGATATATAAGGGGTAGCCTTAAATGACGACAATCGTCGTGCCTGCCTTCCCGAGTGACGCAGAGTCGGGAGATCAAACGTGGTTGAAGTTTTGCGCATGAAAACTCGCGCGAAATTGCCAGCTTCTCGCGCGATATCCCATAGCACTGTGATCTCGCTCCGGTGCCCTATCCGCACAAGCGTGGTACCGCGCATAAAACGCATCAGTGAGATCGGTTCACTGTATATGTACGTATATACGAACGAACGGACAGTGGTTGTTGGGGTCCAGAGCACGGCGAGTCGGACGCTGTGCGTCGAGCATCCTGCGAAATTTATGCGTACAACCGAGCAATTATCCGCTTCAAAGTGCACTTAACGACTTCGACGTACGAATAAACTCCGCGGCGACTACGAACGGCCGCGTGCTACTATCGGCTTCGTTGTACTAGGAACGCGAAGTATAGACACTGGATATTTATCCCCGCTTCCTTAGTAAGGGATTTACTAATCAATCCCGCGGCTCCTCTTAAGGCTTCGCGCTGCAATTTATTCTTTGGATGCAAAGTATTTTGTTGAATGCATTTATTATCTCTTTAACTAATCTATATTAATTGTACCCATTATAAATATTCTCTTTATGACTCGCAAGATATCTTCGCGCATGGATCAATGTAGAAATTGTGTCTCTATGATAGTTTTTGCGAATAAATATGAAATATTTGACAATATGAAATGATCTGAAGAAAAGAATTAAGATGTTATTTTTTTATTACCATGTCTCTAGAGGAATAAGAGAAGAGAAATATTTTGATTCGTATCATCTAATATATATCATATCTTTCTTTATGTCACACTTTTTGCCACATAGTATCGATGGACATCGCAGACGTTGAATTTCCTTCGCGAATTGAGTAGCGGTCTAGGATCAGGATGACGTTTCTGCAAACTTTTCTCGTGGGTTGAAGGGTTCAAGGGACGCGCGGGGAAATAGATAACTGAAAAAGTCGCGTTAGTCGAAAAGCTGTATCTTTGTGAAACTCTCACACGAAGGAACAATGGGACGGATCTTTGGATTGTCAGTTGCGAGGTTGCAGCCGTCGACCTCACAATAGAAACTTTGATCAAGATAAAGGACGAAGGCAATGGATAGAAAAGTACAAATAAGAGAAAAATATTTTTATCCCGCTAATGGACGAAAGAATGCGGTAAAAGAATAATTACGTACTTTACTATGAAAGATCAATATATCGTTGATGACATTTAATGTCTTCCTTTATTTGAATAATCCTTTATTTGAATATCCCTTATACTTGAATATACAATAAAGTATATTAAATAGGAAATCAAACGACTATTAGCAATTACCGATGATATACATATAATGGTAATGGTTTCGCAGAGATATCTTGTTTTAAGATATCTTGTTTAGACGAAAGAATAAATTCACACAAGCAAACACTTTTTTATATATATTAACAGTTGAAGAGATAATTCGCATCGTGTATTTTGCAGTTTTAATTTTTCGCTTCGCGAATTACGCGCTTTTGTGACAACCAGGAATTTATCTGGACGAGCAGTGATTAAAGGACAAGCGAGGATCAAAGTGCGTCAATTGTTAAGTTCATGGCGGCAAAATGAATGAGCGCGTGCTATCCGTAATCTATCATTCTATACGATCCACACACGGTTTCCGTTATAACCATCGTTGAGATTCTCATTAGAGCGACGCGCTAATCAAACGATTCATTTACACGGTTTGTACCTGATCTAGTAGCAGTGACGCTTTATTATTGCCGCCCTGTGGGTACGGATTCAATGGGACTTTTATTAAAATGCCAAGAACGATATCGCGCGTATTCGCGTGACCCTCGGTTACTATTTCCGTCCGTGCATTGCCATTGGCGTTTGCCTCCACTCGCGTGCATTGTGTACCTGCGTAGAAGTATATCGACATCGGTTTTGCCCGTTTCCACATGAAACAAACCACCGCTCCCGATACTGGTTTCTCTGTGATCGTAGACACGCGCTCCTCGCCGCGCCGCGGCACCCTACCAGGACGAACTTTGTGCGAGACACACCGGCAGATTTTTGTTTGAGGGCGTCCCTGACCCTAAATTAACTCGCCGCACATTGTGTACCGTGCACCTACCCCTTCCAATCGCGTGATTGCGTTAGAATTTCAGCTATGCGTGAAATGCAATCGCGTTGCGTTCTTTTCGTCATCGCACGTGCGTTACGATAAAAGTTTTCCTTTATGAATTTATTGTTCGATTCATTGAGCGAGATGCTTCCAGTTTTATTATCACGCTTACCTAACTTTTTTTAAATTGGAGACGTTATAGGTTTGCTGAAAGCCTATTCGTTTGTTAATTTAGCGATTTTGCAAAATTTATGTACCTTCAGTACAAGTTTCTGCGTGAACTTCCCCACACATTGCGTGGACAAGAAATACATGAGGCGGAAAATTTCCAAAGCTTACAGGACGAGGATGAAATGAAAACTCTTGAATTTAAACATACATTTCCTTTATTTTATTCTACAAACTCGTTTTATGAAAACATTAGTAGAGAATTTCTCACTCTTGTGAGAAATAATTGCGTGGAACGAACTATGTTAACGTTTCTATTCTTTTTCTTATCTTGCGATGAACATCAACGTGCACGTGTTCAAACATTTAATTTTCAATATTTAGATTGACTTGGTATTTAAACTGATGCCTTTTAGCAAGACGGATTTCGGCTTGATATAACAACCAATCTCCGATAAGCTACGGTTCGTGTATGATGCGGAATACGCATATGCTTGTCCTGTAATTGTGTCGACTACACGAGGGCTGTTATCGCTTTTCGATATTTTGTCGTGTATTTCGCTGGATACAGTGTATGGTGTACACGTATGGTAGACGATCCGGTAGGTAGGTATAGCCGATTCTACGTACATTTCTCCGCGCAAACTGACTGCACCGACTACATATGCATTAGAGAGATTATTTGTAATCAAGTTTCTGGCGCGAACCATGAATTGGAATGCTTTTGATTGACCCACTTCACTGTGTATCGAGGGTCAACGTCTGAACACTCGAACCCGTTATTACGTAGACGTGTATCCGCCTGTCTGTGCACCTCTAAGGCTACGACTACATTATAATCGATCAAATCCACCCAGATCACTCACGAGCAGGCCAGATTAGACCATATCAGACAACCGTGCCAACGTGGAACTGTATACAACGTGCTTGTAATCGCCGAAGAGCGGAAATGCGAAATACAACGGGACTTAATAGACCGTACGTCTATTTAGCTGTATCGCTATTATTTGCTCAAAATGTGAGATGAGCGGCAAATAACTGAAAATTCTCACGACCGAACTGCGAAAGAGCGAAATGCCCGAACGATAATTACGGTCACGCACGACCGCCGATTATATTCAAATGTGGCAATTTGTCTAAGCGTTTGCTTAATTAATTGTCGATAAAATTTCTCTCGAATATGTTTGTCACATCAAACCCTAACAGTCGAAAGGTGGAAATCGAAGAACCAAATGTTTCTAGCGATCATGTATTATTCATGCGTTCGTGACGCAGAAAACAAATTCGTTCGTTTATGCAAAGCGAAAAAACTAGCGTGCTTAACGAAGTTCGCTCTTTGTCGTTTTGCTCTTTCAATATTTATCGCGACAGATGATTATAACTTTAACTGAGCTTCTTTTTCCAAATTTGCGCGTTAATTGCGCTATAAAATATTTGAGTTACTGCATATTATATTTGCAGAAACGTCATAATCTTTCAACGAATGCGTATATATGCATTTTATTCTTATAAAAAGGCATATTGTGGTAACAATTTTAACCCTTTGCGGCACGGTGGCATTGTACAATGCCACCTTTTTATATTCGCTTTTTTATCTTTTTTACATACTTTCTAATATATTATGACGATTGTAAATAAAAAAAAATAAAATTGAAAGGAAAAATGTATGCTTCAAAGGGTTAATGTCGTTTTCCAAAATTGCCGTTGTATATCGTAATGTTAATTTGAGTTTATTACGTACTTCAGGGCACGAAGTGTAAGATTACGCTTCAGATTCTAGAGGGCCTGTGACGTCACAATGAATTCAGATATCATCGATGGCGTTATTACGTGGGTCGCGGATGTATGTTCTTGTGTTTTGGGATGGATAGAGCGGTGACGAGCGTGCACAATGAAAGAACAGGATCGTAGGAACGACGAAGGGTAAGGAACGCGAGCAAGAGGGCTCGAAGGAGCGGAGGTCGTTGTTACTGGTGATGGTAGGGCAAAGCCCGCGTTGTTCGCCAGGCTCAGAGCTCAAACGGTTGAGAAACACAAAGCTTCTTTATCTCCGTCCTTTCGTCCGTTTCGTTTCACCCGGCGAAGCAATCTTCTTCCTTTCTTTCCTCCATCCCGAGGTTTTCCGTCCCCTCTACCTTATTATGCCGCTGCGTACGTCCGTTGATCTTGGTGCCGCATCTAAAGCGATGGAAAAACAGACGCGAACCAACGTTCCAGGGAACCAGAAAACATGATCTCGAGCTCCGTTTTTTTTTGCTTCATAAATTTTGGTGGCTTCTGCAGTGTCGCGCTATTTTTGGAACGTCTCCCGCTTTATAGAAATACATCAGCAAACCTCTCGCATTTATTAATTAAATCGTTATTTGTTTTGCGCCATGATATTCTTTCACTTGCTCAGGACAGTTTAAAGTAAATATATACTGCTCACGTAACGCTGCTTCAAGCGAGATGTGAATTATTTTCAAACGGCGTGACAACGCGATTCCTCGAGATATACATCATATCTTATTTTTCTATCTCTATATCCTTTTCGCTGTCAGGTGTCTCTTTACATGACGATCTGCAAGAAACGATTGTCGCGTTTCAGTACATTCATTCGTCGTGATATCTACGACAGACTGTCGATAGCGTAAATTTGACAAGAAAAATTGCTTTCCGCCAACATTCTAACAAGTGTTGTATCTATTTAGAACGTATAAATATTTGCCGTCGTATAACATTGCAACATTTCTCAACCAGAATATTCTGTCCTCCCTCCTCTCTCTTTCTCTTTCTCTCTCTCTTTCTTTTCCCCTTTCTTCTGTATAAAAGGTATATTAGAAATGGAGAAAGATAAAGTAAATAGTTCTCTGCTTGAGTAAATTTATTCAGAGCCCCCGTAACGAGTTCCGTACTGGTGCTAGCCACAAACCGAGTCTATCGAAAGTCAAAGCAACAAACTCGTTAATGCTTCTTTACACTTCATTCCGCATCATAATGATTTTACCATAACTTTGAAGATCGTATAGCTATGTTTAGTAATATGTCCAATAATCGAAATTATCGTGCTACCGTCTAAACTATGTACTGAAACTGTTATTTTATCCTATTTGAAGCGATCAATTTGCACGTTAATGAATTACTAACCAAAAATTAAAGTACATGAAGCTGGATGTTAGTGATTGAGGAGATAGCCCGATAAGCAAGTTTTCAAATTCAAGGAAAATTTAACGAAACTTTATGTCATGTTGTGCCGTATTTTTACATCCATATAAATTCAAATTGAAACTGGTTTTTTCTGCCGAGATTTATGAAAATGAAAATTGAAACTTACGCTTCATGTACGATAGCGTAACGTGTGCATTGAAGACTCGTACATGTAAATTGCCACGATATGTGTCGCCTGTGTTTATGCGCGCACACGATCTCGCGGACCGCAGCGACTCGTAATAGAGACGAGTTGCGGCGAGTCGCGGTTACCTGCGTGCCTCGTTAATTTAGCGCTTGCCTGTTCGTACTAGAAAGTGACCATCGGTTCATTCATTCGGCAGCTTCCGAGGTGTCTCGCCAGATACGATGGGGTGAAAAATCGCCACGGATAATCCGCTGCCGGATCGCGCCGACTGAATGTGGGTCGCTTTTGAAACGTTTTTCTGCACCGATTCCGTTCTATTTAATAGATATTGTCGCACATAGTGGCGCGCGTTCGATGGTTGCTATTGATAAATACGGTTCGTTTCGATACGAGAGAACGCGCACGATTAAGTTAAAAGAGAAGAGGAGCTTCGTATTTTCATCCGACGTGGTCGCACAAGAAACGCATCTCTTATTTAACATGATTTTTAAATTAAACAAACGAAACTCGAAATTCATATGATTATATTTAGTATTAAACACAAGTGAGAATTCGAAACTTTCGTAAGAGAATATTTCAAGATATAAAAATTATTCTGAATATCTCACCACATGCATTTTGATACGAGATTCATGCAACGACTATAAATACGGGCCTAAATGTAGCGTTTGAAGGTAAAGGCCGAGAAACGCTCTTCCATTAGATCTTTGTCCTAAGGCGTTATTTATGAAAGCTATATTATATCGTTGGAATTGCATAACTTCCAGTTCTGAATAATTGCATCGCGGAATTGCTTATAATAAATTCTGTTAGATCATACCGATCGAGGGATGGAGAAAGAGAGAGAGAAAGAGCGTCGTTCTGCGTAATATATTTTTATTTAGCATTACGACAGCAGCTGCTAGGATCATCGCCCATAACAAGAGGAATTAAGTTACAGATAGATATAGTGTTATTATCTTGCGTTACGAAACATTCCCTAAAGCATCGTTGGTCTTGCCCATCCTTTTAATTGTAGACATTATTCGCAAATGGCTCGGGGTGCTCGAGACGTACCACCTCTATGCGGCTGGATTTGCAGAAAGCGTTTAAATTACTTTCGAAGATACGCCGCGTGGTATAACTAGCAGGCATTACCGCGCGCGTTAACCAACGGCTGATCCACGTTAATTCTTCCCTCAATTATCGCGAATAGCCCGCAGTTTACGGTATCCGAAGGCTGCACGTCGTCGTCGCGAGTGTACGCGAAGCGTTTTCGCCGGGAGAACGGTGCCCTCGTCGACGATATATGAGCGTGAATCTCTCGCCGTTCCTCCGACCTGCACGCCCGTGAGCGTGGAAGAAACGGCGTGAAGAGAGGACCGGGGGGAAAGGGGCGCGAGGATGATGATTTATCTGAAACTGATTTCCCACCTAAGCGCGAGAGTAATTAACGATCGACGGTAGAGACGAGATTTATCTTCCCGCACGTTCCTCAGAGGCTCCGCCATTGGCACGAGGATCTCGCGGTGTGTATGCACCGCAGTTTCGAGGTCGTTCGCTTGTTCGCTACGCCGCCGCCGCGCCGCCGCCGCCGTCATCGCCGCGCCGCGCCGCGCCGCGCCGGTGTAAAGGTCGAGGCGAGAGATCGTCCTCGGCGAAGGGAAAGCGACTCGATAACGGAATCGATACGTAAATACTCGATAAGAAGGTAGCCGACAGCGGCCGGGAGGGGATCCTGGCATCTTGTAATTGCGGAATCGTGTCTCTCCCGGGATAATGTTCCGCTCGGACCTGTGGAATATTGGAACTCGCGAGCAGATCGTGATCTAGAGGGTGATCCAATTACTTTGCAAACAAGCAGGAATCGAAGTGTCCTATCGTGGCTTATCGGATTTCCTTTACGAAACGTGATCACACTCACTTGCGGGACGATCGTACGAATGATTACGTTCCAGTGTCATCCAAGCTACTCATCGATAATACGATTCGCGCCGTTCGAGAAAGTTGTGTCTTCACGCTGTCTTCAACGACCTGTTTTAATTGTGCATCGCGTGTTACGAGATATGATTTACTACTTTAATGTCTTTAATATTGTTATTATAAATATATCTGTTATATTTATTTGCATAGACGTGCGTATCGACAGATATGATAATTTGAGAAAAACATAATTTTTATTTTTTATTGCAACAGGAAAAATATGATTCTGGAAACACAATTTTTGAGCACCCTGTACATGAAAGCAGAGGAAATAAAGATAATGCGTGGGTCGCTTTTAGGTACATTCTCGAATGCCAAGGCTTCGGCGGTACCGCGTTATCTCAACGGATACCCGTTTTCGAGTGTGAATATCGTATGCCGGGCGTGTGATTTAAACTTGTTCTTGACCATTCTCCTATCAGAGAACATTCATCCCGGTCCTTCTTGCCGGATGTAATGAGCAAGAACGTTGCAACAGGGTGGTTTGTTGCAAATATTCGCATTGTAAAATATTTTGTAGATAGGAACGTTTTTTGTATGTTTTAAGGAAAGGTATGTTATAAATCATGCCATTTTCCCCCCTTATCTCGCATAAAAATAATAATAATTGCTCATTTAATGGCAGTCGTTTCAATCGAGAGGGTTGTGTGAATGACTAAAAACGTATTGTCTACGGAGTAAATTGCTGTTAGTTGAAATACATCGAACAATAGTATTGCAACGAATTTTATCGCGTGTTGTGTACCTGTGACTTTTATTCACGCGGGGAATATCACAGGCGCGTCAGTTTTTTCAGGGAGTCATTGCAAATTTCGCCGGTCGGTGTCAACAAAATAAAAACGCCGGACACTCGTATTTCGCATGCAAATTCCCGCCAGGCAGAGATCCAATTATTTTTATCTCGACGAAGAGCGATAAAGTGAGCACACTCACAACTAACTTGCTGCAATTAGGACTGGTAATAATGTGCTGACTGCGTATGTTTTAATTTCTTTGCTAACTAACAGGAAAGTTGTCCTCTCAGGAAATAATTTTAAATTACATATGAAAATATAATATCATTTAGCTCATCTATGATTGCATATAACATCATTTCATTATTTAATAACTTCCTGTCTTTTCGCTATAACGATTATCGCTAAATTATGTTCAATTATATATAACAGAATTTTTAAACCAAATTAACACGTACTATAAATGCTTATTATTCAACAAAAATTAAAAGTTTATTCTAATTACAAGTAATTTGTAAAAAACATTATAATATCATTGATAAAATGTAAAATTGAGTTTCGAGAAACTTTTGGAAGGAATCGAGGATCTATCCTGACTCTATTCCGCAGTCTCCCGCGGTATCTATCGACAGAGAACATTTCAATCTCGAACTCATCTATGCCGAAGTTACTCGCCCCGAGAAGTTGGCAAGTATGATTGTGTGCAATAGCGAGACTATTCGAGAAGCGCTACGGGACGCCACACTGAAACATGATTTCCGCTTTCTCGATCCGCGCGTTATTGTTGAACTATTTTATGCCCTGCGCAATGAGACATCCGCAGGAGGAGTCGACACGAAAGCTCGGTCTGCAAATATAATCTTGCGTGAACGAATAAAATATCTTATGTTATCAAGAAAATTTTCTCGCAAATATTATTGGGTGTGAAAGATTACTCATGCGGATTTTTTGTCGATGATTTTATTTTACATTAATTTAACAATTAAAATTGCGCACTTAACCCTTTGAGGACGGGCAACGTGAAGCCGTATAATTTCACGTGTTTTACGTATCGTGTGCTGAAAGAATTAACGAGCGGACTTTAGCATCAAAGTTTTTGATTTCTCTGTGTCATAAAGAGGAGATACCTTCTTGATGTAGATACAAATTTAAATCGTACATCTGAAAAGTCTATCTTTGATGTTGATAGGATACTGCGTAATTACGGCCTCACGAGACTGTGAATGTTGTCTACATGGAGCTCAATTGGGTTTATCGTTTTACTGCCTAATGCCACTCGGTTTACATTACCGCTTTCATTATGTACAAACGTAAACATCACAACGTGGCACAGCACGCAATGTCGGCATGTAGTGCAAATTTAAGCTGTTTATAACTCTGTGAATACGTTTAATATCTACTTTGTTTCACTGTCTTATATATACATATATAATTACAACCGATACTTTTTTTGGCATTGGATTCTCATTGCACTCAATTATTCCGTGATAGTACTTTCTGCTACGCGTTTTCCTGATGAACACGTCGGACATTACGCTGTTCTATTAATTCTATGTGGCGATGGCACATTCACAAGCTGCAAGACGCGGTTTCTGACGCGTTCAATTAGATTCACCGCTTTGCCATCCCGCGCCGTCCCGTACGCATCACCGCTTTCATTATGAGCAGACGTAAACGGATTCTAGTATCTTCCTGCGTGCGTACGAATATCGTCGTTTACGACACGACAATAGCGCGAGCCGGTGTGCAGATACGACATTAGTCTCGATTTGCAGTTACACTCAACGCTCTGGAGAACCACGTTCCACGTGTACATGCACTGCGATTTCACGGTTCGCGTTCTGCCTTCCTCGCATTAACTTGTGTGAATAGAATGCCTCGTAGGAGATGGCGCGGGTTTGCGTGTCCAGAGGCTCTCGAGGTATTTTCAATATCCGGCAGTGGTCCCACGTTTCCGCGTTTGCACCCCCGCTACGTACTTCCACCAAAAGCATCCCCTTTTCCGACCTTTGCAGAGACCAAGAGGGACTCTGATGTACATCACGATACGACCACCACCACTACCATCACCATCGCCGCCACCATTACGACATCATCACAGTTCTGCCTGTACAGGAATCTGCACTTCTGCCACTCTATAAAGTCTAGACGGATGACGGTTCCATGCTCTCTGAAGCTTAATTAAAATATCGAACCCTATTAGTCTCTATACTTCAATATTTTACGTTTTAACTTCAATTTGTAACGAACCAAAATTGCATTTGAGGATGGATCCACATTTCCTGAAAGGAAATTCAGGGAAAGGTTTCTCATTATCAATATTCATTCGGACATATTCAGCTTCATATTTTCTGGAAATCTATGATAAATATCCGTTTAATTAATAATGTCTATAATGAAACGGGCAGAGAGAAAGAGTGATGGGAAGAAGAGGGAAAGAAAATAAGAATTTTATAGAGAAAATGGAAATTTTAATTATTTATATTTTTTATTTTTAATGCGCTTCTATTGATCTTACTTTTAATTTTATATGGCGGAATAACGATTTATCTTTTTTGTTTAATTGACAAAAGCGTCGGTTCATTGGATAAGTAAGTCAGACTTCCGATTATATCTTTTCAATGATTTAATTTCGCGTTTTACTTGCCGCGCCGAGCTGACCACGGTAGCTAATGGATCAATTCAATTTCATCTAATATATAGACGATCTTTCTTCGACATGTAAACAGATTTGTATTATAGTTCAATGGTACGATCATAAATCTCGAGATCCGCATCGCTTATTATGCCGCTATGGAAAATTTGGAGATTCGCGGTAGTGAAAACGGAGTGGTCGAGGGGCTTTCATGCGGCAATCGGTCATTACCAAGTATTATCAAGTACTTATGAGAGACAGACAGATAATAGCCGATCGTTTTAATGTAGTTGGCATTATGGCTCGTCTCATTAGCGAATTGCTTGAGCTCACAAAGACCTGAATAACATCTGACAATGAGCGCGATATGCCGGCAGAGAGTATTGTCGTCGGAGTATTTTACTGTGCTGGCGCACAGTTTGATCCAGCTCGTAGACGAATCGAACTAAAAGGCCCGATGATGATGCAAGTCAGCGAGGTGATGGGTTTAAAGCGGCTGTTGCCATGGCGTATTACGGCATCGCCAAACCCATCAAACGGCGAAACGCTTCAAAGCCACCATTAAGCCGGGTCCCTTCGAAGAGGGGGGCGAAAATCCTCTAGGGTCCGACAGAGTCCGACAAAGCCCAGACTCGTGTTGGATATTATAAAAGCTTCGAATAACCTGTCGCCGCGCGCCAGCCCGCAGCTACGATCGAAGAATCGACGGACGCTCGAACGGGAAACTGTTGTACGTGATAACGAGGAGTCTCGTTTGCGGCGGTCTAATTAAAATTTGTCACTAATTGCCCAACGTTCCGACCGAGTTATTAGCCGATTCCGCGTTCCGTAATTCGTATTTTCGATCAATTTCGCAAGGCTTATAATTCTCCCACTCGTCACTACTTATCCAGTTATTTCCATCTGGAGAGATCGTCTCTTTTTTTTTCTACATGAACTCAGACGAAATCGATGTTCCTCTATTCGATCACATAACATTATTTTCTTTTAATTACGAAGTTAATATAATTCGGGAGTGGATAACCGACCGTAAGCCCTATTTCCGGGCGCGCTGCTAGCCAACGTGGAATTCATACATGGATCCCTGTGTATTTAGATCGGCGACCAGCCACGCTTCGCTAGTCCGACGCATGCAATTAGTAATTGTAATAGGTGATTTCCACGGGCGTGCAGTCCAGGCGCGGCTGATTACTTACCATTAATATTGCATTCGCGAATTAATTAATGACAAAGCCCGTCGTCGCTCACCATTGTAGCGCGACGTAGACCGAGGCTGGTAGCAATTGCGGCGGCGGCCGCGATTCTCGCCGGCACGGACGCGGCTTTCCATCCTGCGGAGCCGCGCATTGACGTGTGTCTGAAATCAATCGCACAATGGCACGGCCCGCCCATGGTGATCCGTCGTTATTCCGCGCTCACCATCATACAGATACGAACGTATGCGCGCGTATACACGCCGGCGACATACTCTTTGCTTTTCCGCGAGTGACTCCGCACGCATCGTATGTAGGAACCAGTCGATAGATACGCAAATTAACTTGGTTTAACGCGATGATAATCAGCTGAATACGATGATTGCGGAACGCAATCTGCTGTCAGCGAGTCGTAGGCAGTCGTTGATGTACGACATTTAATGAACGTATCCGTCCGAACAGTCGACGCAATCGTTTGCCAACTCGCGGCGATCGATACGCGCGCGACGTATTTATTAGGCGGCTCGGGATTTTTATTTTGCCTCGCGAACTCTTCCAACGTTGCTGGCTTTTACGCGGCCGTAATCAATCACAAGGGGACGATGCCATGTGTCCGGTTGATTGTCATTAGTTAATGCGTTCCTCTTGCGCGTGTCAGAATTTCAATCGTGTAGAGAATTCCTTGATGGAGTGGGTTTAAATACCTTGAAACGAACACGTGAGTGAATCGCTGCGACATCAAGACACATAGTTGTTACAATTTTGACAGTGTTGCATGTCGCGCGATGAATTTAGTTCGTTTAGACTTATACAGTATGATTTATACGTATTCTTTATATGACACTCTGTTCGTGCATAGTTGCATGTTTGAACGTTTAAATGGTCGTGCTACCTTTTATGTTAATTGATGGAAGGTGGAAGTGTTTGCCTGAGGCGTCAAATCATGTCTGATGTTTGAGTCGCGCTTCTGTATTCGTGGATTACGTTCTATGGCGAAACTCGCAAATAGCCTGGCGATGACAGGCGGTAACACTTGCGCGGGATGACAGCCTTTGACCACCGCTACGCACAACCCTTGCCTTCGAGCTAGCTTGGTAGTATCACCGTCCAACATCCGCTATAACTGGACCTTCCAGGGACGCCGTCGATTCCCTCCGAGACCAGTGGCCACTCCATTGTGCGTAACCTTTGTATTTAGCGAAGTAGCATAGGCTTTGAGCGTGTCCGACACTTTGTACGGCCCGCTGCAGACGAGTCGGCGTTGTTAATCCATTGGCAGTCTTCAAAGGAACCTCGTCACGCTTTTATTCCTGGACAGAACGTTTCCCGATTTTTGTTGCATCGAAGAAAGGAAACTATTTGGACGGATGCGTTCATTAAATGTCGTACATCAATGACTGCCTATGCCTCGTTGACAGCAGATTGCGCTCCGCAATCACCGTATTTAGCTGATTAATTATCATCGCGTTAAACCAAGAGAAGATGGTTGTCCGACTTTGCGTAAAAGCGATTAAGCAGGAGGCTTTAAGTAAGAATCTGATGCATTAGATATAACTGACCGAATTAACGAAGAGAGCTGTTCTTGGTAAAGTTACATTTAACGAATTGTTTTCAATAATATTGTATTTAACATATTTATCTTGAATTTTTGGCAACAGAAGGTATAACAGCACGCTTATGTTTTCACTGAGTGGAAGCTTATAGTGCGATTCTGTAATTCGTTATGCTATCGTTACGATTTTACAGCTTTTTTACCATGTATTATACCTGCGCAACTGTCGTTACGAGCACGTAACGACATGCATAACGAATTACAGAATCGCACTATTAACTTGTGTCAGGGAAAAGTCACCAAATTTCTCCAGGTTTCTGCACATTTTGAGAAAAGAAAGAGAATTACTTGGCGGGGTACGTATATTTTTTGTTGGTTCATTTTGTACAAGGCAGATAATGATACGCCCATTGTCTTGGGGAAATGACATTTCTTATCTCGGCCGATTCGACGTCGCCATAGTAAAAACGAGTTCCGTGTACCACAGCTTTCCGCACATTCTATGTAAAACCTCCGAGAAAACATCGTACATATATTTGCGAGTCGTAGAAACGTGATGATATAGTCTAGGGAAAATTAATTCCATGAAGCTACCGGAAGTCTAATGAAAGCGTTCGTTAATTAGATCGCGGTTAATCTCTCATTTATTCTCTATACCAGAGAGTATTCGAAATTATCCCCTTTCATCTCCTGTCCCTCCTCTGGATTCTGTGCGGGTCGCGCGAAATTGATGGCAGCATGACGCCCACTATTGCCGCTGCCGAGCTAAAACTGCCGCCGGAAAATTATAATAAAGGCTCTTCCGCCAAGAGCAATATGTAGGTCATTCGTGGCTTTCTTCCATTTCGACGGAATTTACACCGCGTTCGGGAAATTTCGTCGGAACGTTGTTCTGGAGTTTTGGAGCGCGAAATTAAATTTTAAAGGCGAAGTTTAACACTTCGATTATCCCGCGCACACAAAGCACGATTCGACCTGCGAGTAGCAACTCGCAATTTAATCTGTCGTTCTTTGCATATTGACGAGACAAGTTTTCTTACCAGTGGGAAACTTTCTTTTTTTTAGTGGCTATACGTCACGAATACCAATAAATTCATCCTTTTCTAGTAATATTAACGGCGTCATAAAATACTCGATAAAATACTCATAAAATGTTGATAAGAAGATAGATAGAAATTAATCTTTCTAATTATTTAGTAATTATACTTTTAATATCAGAGGCAGATGTGATAATTTTCCAACGGAAATGTTGTAGCTTTTTCTTGATAACGAGCAGAAAGAATTATGCTACTAGAATTCCGCGCCAGAAAAATTTTCTCGTATGCAGATGTTTTTTGTGATTTCTCGCGGGCATTTAACACGCAATTCGTTAGCATGTCTTGGAAAGGGGAAGACATAAAGGATGATTCATTCTGCTTACCCTCAAAATTTGTGGTGAGAAAAGTCCGATGCTTGGCACGAAACATATAAAATATCGTATGGTAGAAAATATAAAACACAAAGGATATTTATGATTTGCCAGCATTCATTGTATATTGTTACAGTAAGACGATACTCATTGTTCCAGTTCAGTTCACAATATCATGACCATTCTGTAGAGATATTAGAAGAATATGCGAGTATATTAGCCAACTTTATTTCAGTCAGTTCATAAATAAATAAAATTATAGTAAATCAAATTAAATATCTAATACGAATGTTTAAAAATAATTAAAGTACATTTCAGATATTTTTATAAGTCATTACAAAGTAAAAACATATTAACATTTGCTTCTCTTTTATTTATGAAAAGTCGAAAATTAACTGTGTGTCATTACTTTCACTACGAGATTCTACTATAATTTTTATTTTGATACTCTTTTACAATTGATACTTTTTCAAATGTCGAGGAAAATATTTTCGATATTTACCCTAACAGCTTTTTATCGATCGGTATTGGGAAGGGGAGATTTAAAAATTAGCAGTCGAGTGTGGAGCGGACAGGTAGAAACAGCCGTCGCGAGTAGAAAAAGCCACTAACGTCTGGCGGCGACCACTGCGTCTGACCGCAGAGCAACGCTTTTCACTAATATCTAACGCGCGCTTGTGCTCACGTCGTCGGCGGCGACCGGGCTGAAATATTCGGTCGCGCACATGGACGAGCGGTCTGGTTCGCGGTATAATTACAAGCATAATTCGTGAAGAGTACTTCGCGAAACCGCTACCGGAACGCAGAACGCCGTTGTCTCGACGTGCTTCTTATTTTCGACTCGATTTACCACGCCACCAGTCTCTCCGCGTTCGCTCTTGCTGCGCTTTCCCTGACGCGGTCGCGCGGACACTTTCAAAACACGTAATACATATATAATTATAATATAAAACATATAATACAAACATGCTTTTTTGCGGAACCGTAATCTCATTCTCGTCTTTGTCTCGCACGATTCTGGCGTGTCGCGTCCTTTCTCTTGATGATGATTATACAGAAATATGAATGCGTATCTCGGGAAAAGCCGGATACGAGGATGGAACGGATGGGGATTGCAGAATCGCGGAAGAAATTAATACCTTTACAATCCACCTGGGAATTTTTACGTCGGACAATTTATTAGCGAAATTAGGGAAATTAGCGAGCACGCCGTTGCTCGGTCTGCGGGACAGTCTTATATTTCGTTTTCCTTTTTTTCGATTTATGTATCCCAGGGGATATGTGGAGCCCCGAATAAACGTATCTGCGATTTCGCGAAGGGATTTTGCGAAAATTCATAAGCTCACGCTTGATTACCCTTGATCAACTTGCGGTATTTCTCACAACGAAATAATCTGCGTTGATTGCAATACAAACTTGTATTTTTGTGATATTACTGCCTAAAACTAATTCTTTTTTTTACAGTGCGTTTAATTTTATATTACAGTATACTACAGTATTTTTATTGATTTAATCAACATATATAAAAAGTTATTAATAGCAATTTTATGTATAATATTTAATTTGTGTTATTTATATTGGTATAGTGCATAAATCTGTCAAATACTTAATAGACAAATCTAAGTAAAAATGAATCAGTACATGCAAACACATTTAAATATTCAAATCTTTAAAAAAATACAATTTATAATTATTAACAGTTACCTAAGTAGATATATTACTTTAGCAAGGTATTTATAGAATTCTTGAATTAGTTATTATACCGCCGGACGAATATCTATGTAAAGAGAGGAAAAATGTCGCGTTTCATCGTATAGAATTTTCATACATGGCAATATTTCAGAAAAATATTAAACTCAATTTAAGCGCGTCCTTTTTATTATGCACTTTTAACGTATGTCCGTGTACGGTGAGTGAAACGTGTAGAAACTTTTTCATCACCACACATTTTTATTACGAGTATAATTGATTCCGGGCGAATATGTGAATGTCGTACTCTCATAATTAATATTTGGCGTGCGCTTTAAAAGATCAGGATACTCGTATGAGCGCACGCGAGTCTTGTTTGACAATTAGTGCGATTAAATATCCTTTTTTAATTCACGTATTTGTACAGTCCGAAAGACACCCCTTTGTCCGGTGCTTTGTCATTACATTAATGCAGCATCCCTTCGAATTATTCTCCTTCGTCCTGCACCGTTTTTCATCTACGTATTTCCTCGCCGAAATGAAATATACGTTTATGCGAATGCTGTTTAGTGATCGATCGACTGTATGACGCATATAAAATTTTCGTGGTTTATTTAACCACAGTAGTTTCGTAAAATAAACATGGATCTACCAATTGCACTTTGAGTGCGCTACTCCTCTGTTTACGAGTTGCAGTTTTCGTCTCGGTGCACTATTGCTGCCTTACTGCTCGGCTTAATTTTCAGCATAGACAGTTTCGAAGTGTATCTTCGCGCGGTTTCTGTGCGTAATCCAGCAAACTCAGCTTCTCGAAAAGCAAATACTGGCCTTAGGCAGTAAAAGATTAATCCTTTGGACTTTGACAACGAAAGCGTGTACAGTGCTAATCAAAGTAAATAGGAAGCGCGGTACGTTGTACGATCGATATTATTAATATAAGTAATTAACCTATTATTTTTGTTATGCATTAATTAAAAACTTTTGAAAGCATAATTTTATACATATTACTTTATATTTATATACATACTTAAAAGATTTATATATAAACATATTAATCGGTCTATAAAATTGATAATTCTCCATATCTCAACGAAACACTCTCGTGTTTCATTCTAGCATATGTCACGATTGTCTCCGCAGACCTGTAAATAAATAAACCACAGTAGTTAACCATGACACATTAGCGTATCCAATAGGAAACGACACGAGTTGATGGACATATGGGACATAGGGCAACATTCATACGAGCGAGCAGACGAACCGACGGGCGAAGGAAACGATAGATTGCATAGCTGGCTGATCGTCCATAATTAGGATTCACGATAAACGTCACTCACACATAAATCTTTGAACTTGTCTAACGCCGGCTACAGAACAGTCTTATACGCGTAAAACAACATCAGTTAAGTTTGGGCAGTGCGGTAAATATTAAATGTCATTAAATATATTGATTAGATATCAATGCGTATACCTTTATGTTTATATCGTTTACTATGCAATTGTATGTGAATTGTAATTGAGAAGCAGGGAAAAGAAAAATAATACAAAAATTAAAAGTATATATACGCTTTTATTCGATGAATTAACTGTCCTTAATTGTGAGAATTATGAATCATCACTACAGCTATTGTTATTCTGCGTTATGGAAATATCATGTGCATTCGGATGCTATTCGCATTTGGAGCGTAAACTGATTACTTCAATAAGCATCGTATGACGACGATGGAAAAATGCCAATACTCCTATGAATTATTCACTGTACGCAAATACTGCGCGCGTTCTCTATAATACTCGCGATCGTTACTGTATGACAGTTTCGCGGTTGTACGCGCATTAAATTAATTCACGGTTATGGCTTTGCCGTCATTTGTGTCATAGATAGCGCCGGTGAGATTTGCGGACAATTGAATATCCCTTCAAATAAACGTCGAAACAATCCGCGAAACGTAACGATATTATCTTGTGTATAAATATATATCTGTTTTTCGGAAATTTCTTTGGTTGACGTTACACGCGGTGTAACACGTTTATTTCGTTTTGCCCTCGCTGGGTCGCGTTATGCAAAATTCTCGTGAGAAATGAGATCTTTCTTGGGGCGATTTCGTGTAGACGGAACGAGCAGACTCGTTCCGTCTCTCGGTTTCGAAGAATGGCGTGACGCAAATGTTCATCATTGCAGCCGCACGGAGGGGAAAAAATGTGGGCGGAATCCTCCTCCTTTTGGCCCTGGCAGCGGGGACCGTTTGCATTAATTTGAATGGGAATTGCGGCGATGTCTCTCGCCTTGCCTCTCCTTTTCAGAACCCCCCTCTTCCCACCTTTCCTTCTTCTTGAACAACTCACCACTTTTCGCTGTTTGTTATCCCGAGAAGCTCTCCTTATTTCCCGCAGCTTCCAGCACTTATTTCCGGCTCGTGCCGTCGTAGATGACGATTTCACCTTGTCCTCTCACAAATTACGAATAAACGTCGGCCACCAATTTGCTGCAACGGAAAGCAGCCGTGCTTATCACGGAAGGCGCTCCAGAATTAGTAATTTCCGGCGTAGAATATTTTTAATCCTTTCGCGGAATGCAATTTCCCGATTACGTCGTGATATCAAAGCCGATTTTACTTTGACGCAGTAGACTTCCGCATCTACTTATTCTTATAATGCTCGTAGTCCAATATTAAACCGCTTTAGTGCAGAAACGGCGTAGGGCACTCCTCGATATGAATATTGTCGCAAAATGAAATTGCAGTTAGATGCGACATTTGCAAATGCGCAAACGCCACCATTTATCTTTCGGCTGTTAGAAGTCCGTCGGACGGAGTCACTTCTGTCATCAATCAAACGACGAACCGTACTAAAACTAGCAACGCCAATTCTCGATGGCCTTGACAAATCTGCTTTTACGATTTCTACCATCCACTTGTCCACTCGTCTCAGCTAACGAATCGCTCGTCCCGTAAAACTGCATAAAACCATGGAGGTCTCCGCCAGACCGGTCGCGAGAACGATCAATCACGACACCCAGAAGCGCTCTCACGCCCAATACAGGCGCGAGACCCGGAGAAATTCACCGAGAAACGAGACACGAGGAATCTGGAACGGAGCGCCGCCGGTTACGGAGTTCATCCGTATTCAAAAGCGCATAATTTTTCGCACCGTTCATGCCGGCGAAATGAGCCGGACCATTAATTAAAGGTCTCGCTCGGCGAGGCGAGGCGAGACGAAGTGAGGTGAGGCGAGGCCAGGCAGGGCTATGCCGGACCGGGGTAAGGGAGAGAAAGAGAGAGAGAGTGAGAGAGTGAGAGAAGGGAAGGGAGTCACTAAGGGCAGCAGATCGCGTGGGGTGTGCGCAAGCTAGGGGGTTGTGAGAACGGGTAATGGGAGCGAGTCGTCAGTGCCAGCAGCATATTCCGCTAAATCAAAAGCAGCCCCCGTACTATTCCTCATACGCGAAGGAGGGAAGAGCCGGGTGCGGCACTTTGGCGGTACGGCCCGTGCAGATCGGTGGGGATGGGACCGTGGACCAGCTGCATGGACGCGCAAGATGGGAGAAGGGGGAGAGTCGGCGGCGATGATTTAACGGTCGGGATAGCCTACGTGGACAGGTGACCCGCAAGTTCCACGCAGACTGTCCTGCGTCCGTCAACTACCCTTGATTTAGGACGGACGGGAGACAGAGCACGGTTCCACCGAGTGCCGAGCAGCCTGGTTAGGTATGATTGGATCGCAGAGCGGCACGACAGCATCCATCGCGCATATCTTTTGCCCTGATGCGCGGTATCAGCCGGTGACAACTGCTGAATCTGCTCGACGAGTTGATGAAACACCAAATCATTTCGCGCGAGTACCTGTGCCCCGGTATAAACTCTCGTCGGTGCTTCGGAGATATCTATTATGCACACGAGTGTAGGTCAACGTGAATTGATAAGAATTTACTCGACGAACTTATCTCGTTACCTTTGTTCCGTAAGATATAATATTTCGATGATAGCTGAGCAAAATGTTTTTCCGTATTTATGCATTATAATGATCTCTCTGCAATACTTTATATATCGGCGAGAATGTAAGATCATTTAATTAACGGATCTAAAGCGATTTACTTGTAATGCTAATGACGTACACGTTCCAAGCGGTCGATAGATTAATTGTTGAAGGATACGTGCTGGAGCTACTTGTTTTCTAAAATTTGATTAAATTCCGCTCGTTCGGACTAGCTTCGAGAGAAATCGATTCTCACGAAAGGGAGCATTGAGTTTGCA
This sequence comes from Aphaenogaster ashmeadi, assembly GCA_003063805.1. Classification (NCBI taxonomy): domain Eukaryota; kingdom Metazoa; phylum Arthropoda; class Insecta; order Hymenoptera; family Formicidae; genus Aphaenogaster; species Aphaenogaster ashmeadi. Next base: position 636,817 of record NJRQ01000056.1, on the reverse strand, counting down.
TAAAATATTCTTCCCGAGAGAAAAAGGCGAAGCGGGCGAGATGTCGGTTCCACCTTCGAGCTGATTCGAGCGGAGAGCCGTGATTCACGGCCGAGCAATCTAATATGTGTCGGAAAGCTTCTGATATCTGTCTCGTTCATAAAGAGTGTTCATGCATGTAGGTGTATTAGGCAACGTTAGCATCTTTCCGGCTAAATGGAAAAATGGAGATTGATACGATACGTTTAAAGCAACGGAGGATTAAAAGGATGCAAAAACTGAAGGACATATTGAAAATAAAATGCATGCATTTTTAATTTAAAAATACAAAGTGCAGGTTTTATAACGCCACGATTACTCATTATCAAAGCGTATTTTGTTTTGTTGCTCAGTATTTTGCAGACATTTTATAATTTTCAATACCGTTCTTTTCAATACCATTCTTTTTCATCAATTCCTCTAATCCTGACAAACGAGACTAAACGCTAAGGTGATCGAGAAACGCGAGCGCGATCGATTTTTCCGGTTTGAAAGCCGCAAACGAGATCCGTCCGTAAAATTAAAGAGGACCGTGAGTAGCAGATCGGGCGTTACAATGATTATTACCGGATATACTGGATTGCCGCAAAAAATCTGCAAGGTAACAGAGAGTTAATTACTGACTCGTCTCGAAGGCTCCGGTTATAAAAAAGTAAATGAAGGTAAGCGGAGCGAAATGATGCGCCGCGACCAGAGGAGGGAACCAATAGTTTTGCTATAACAATGTGTATCACAGACGGTAACTATGTAAATATGAATTCTGATCGCTTGATGAGAGCAGGTAAAGCGAACACGCGAAGGAGCGAAAGACAAGTATAAAACGAGAGAAAGAGAAAGAGAGGAGGAGGATAAGAGGGCATGCGAGAAAGATGGGGAGTATCGTGACAGGCATTAATGAGCGTTCTAATTAAAACACAAGCTAATGAGAATATATTAGAATGACGGTGCCTTTTGCACGCACGTGGGCGAAACGGGGGCTCGCTCCGTTTCGCGCACACGAACTCTTTCCTCTGGCCGCGGATTATTGTGCGAGCACGTAGGTCGATCAATATGCGGGCACGCTGGAAAAATCTGTCAGCGAACAGGGTGGGAGGTGTAAAAATTACGTCCCAAGTTTTTCGCGGCTCCCCATGCCGGTTAACCTTGCGCACTGTAGCTGTGTAGCTACAACGGATAAATAATTTATTGATCGTTTGGTATAACGTTGTATACTGCAAAAGAACGATTTCGGCTGTCAATAAATAAACGTCCGGTACATCCTTCTTTATTTGTCGGCGGATAGATCATGAATGTCCGTTTTGCATTATTCATAATTCAGCATCGATCTTCCGGTCCAGCGACGCGATGTGACGTTAACCGTTTTAATGCCCGCTAAAATTTTAAAGAAAGAATATCGATGCCTCGGGCTATTATCAAAAAGGTAATGAGATGAATATTTTATACGCGTTGTACGTCTACACCTTCCAACACGATTTCGTTGAATATTTATACAAGTTTGATATATGAGTTATGTGATATTAATTTATCAAACTCACGCAAAACTTGAAAAACCGTGCAAAATTTCTCAAAAAAGACATTTTACCTAATATTCAAAGATCTCATTGATTAGCTTTATTGTCGTATGATGATGAATTGCTTGGTTTGCTTTGAGTTGGTACAATCGTGGACTATGATGCTCATCATGTTGGCATAAACTACAATCTGATATGCACGTGACCGCGAATCAAGATAATTAGAACACGATGTAACCAGGTCGTGTCCACAGAGTGGTAAAGTGCGTTCAGGACGTGATGATCGTTTTAATGGTCCACAAAGTGACGTTGCAGCATTACTGACGCAAATGTATGCTTATAGTGACCGTAATAGGACTCACTAAATATGTGATATTATAATCAACAAATAAATTACATTAACACAAGGATATTATAAGATGATAGATAGTATTGATGTGAAAAGATTATAAGGTTCGACATTAATAATTTTATTATTTATTAATAATAATTAACCAACCATCATTTTATCTTCAAACGTTTTATATTGTCAATTTAAGTTTAATATAGGCCTACAATAAAATACTTATAAAAATACTTGTAAAAATGAACAAAATCAGATATTTTCTTCCGTAAAAACGTATAAACATCTTCTTTTTTCTTGATTATCTAATTTTTTCAGAGAAACGTTAAATAAACGAGCATGAGAAATTCATTTAGTTTATCTCGCTAGCAACGTTCTAAAGTTTAATAGAAATCGACAAACCCGTACAAACTATTGAATTCTGGATGCTCTTATTTGGAGCACGGTCGCGAAATTGCGGAGAGGTTGTTTCAACACTCGAAACAAACAGGCTCCCGCGCCACATCGACTGTTTATCCTGTTCTGACAGGTATCTTTTCGTAATGAAGTCACGGAGAGAGCCAGTCGCAGTCCGTTTCACGGCTCGTACGGCGAACCGGACAGTCAGATGCCCCGCTGCTTGGCGACGACTCTGCCACTTCGGATGCACAGTGAACGACTCGTAAACAATATAAAGCGACCGCGCCAAACAAATATAGCCTTCGGTTTTACGGGCGACACCCGTGTGCTTGTCGCTTTATTGCCGTACGGAAAGTTGCTTTATTGTGCGAACACGCCGCCGTACTCTCTCGTCGACTCGTCGGTCGGGATGCTGCGAGTGAACAGTGAGATGATCGGCAGCAGGAGGAAGGTAGATAAGGATCAGACACCTGCAATATACTTCGCCGTTGGCTCGACGTGGTCGGACAACTTTGTCGTCGGTGCTTATCGCAACGTTCTCTCGCCTTCCCTTCCGCTTTGTCGGTTTGGTCCTTCTTCGCGAGGCGTTTAACACGATCTTCCTCGTTCTCGTAATGCCACGATGCAATCTCGCATAATGGTAGCCATACGTTCGGCTGGCGTCGTTCCCGGATTAAGAAGTACGATAGATTTTGATCGCCGGTCAAGTCAGGGTATTAAGCACTCCTCGTCGATGTCGTACTTGGACCGACTAATGCACGAGCTTCTTAATATCGGATACGTCAAGGATTATAAAGTGATAGGATAAGAAGCGCGAAAGAGATTATATACATTGTACATGTCATGAAGTCGCTTGTCCTGCACCGTTCAATCCGTTCCGAGCACCATATATGTTCACCGTGTAGATTGTGATATGTTTGATTGCGATAAGTTTGACTGATTTCTCTTAATCTGTCTTTTCACGGAGGAGGAAGGGATTCGCCAATTCAAAGATGTCGTCGTAGAAAGGAATTTAGTGAACCGGGGAGAGAGCGACGTGGAAAGAGACGCGGAGTAGATAAAGAAGAGTCTTGTCTGTCGGAGTAATCCCAATTACAGGAGACTTCCACTCGGTCGAGTCACAGAGATCACAGGTGGGGCCGAAGTTTCGGCTCCTTTGAAAGGATCACCGGTACTGCTTCATTCCGGACAGGACGTTTCCCTCCTTTGTGGATACTTTCTTCTCGGATGTGCGCGTTTGCCAACATCCAAAGGAATAAAACCTAAGCTACGCGTTGTAAGTCGAGACAAAGACACTTCCCGAAAGGGAAGATTTAATTAGTTGGATGTCTGTCAGGATCTGCAGCTTCTGTCGTCTCTAATGTTTGTATATACAGTTCATTTCGATATATCATGTCGTTATAATAAATGTTAAAGCTACTTGCGTAATTAAGCGCCGTATTTGTTGTTTTAACGGCACAATGAATTTAATCTATATTATCAAAAATTGTCGAGTATATTCTACTTATCGATTAAATGGCCACAAATAATTGTACTGCACGTGCCTCATGAATCTCTCAAATAACTATTGCAATTCTTACAATTTTATTTAACGATACGTTTCGGAATAACTTTAAGGCTCATAATTAACTTCCTATTGTGGGACATCCTGTACGTAGACAACTACGTGCCACTGTAACACCGCAGTTGTCTCGGGGCAACAAGAAGTGCTCGTAAAAGGGAAACGCGAACGTGTCGGACATGAGGGTAAAAAGCTCGCAATGACGCCATCCACAACCCTCTTTATAGCATTATATTCTGCACACTAAACCTTTATATGCATTCTGCTAGCAGCACCCTTAAATTGCTTTCCCACTTTGACTTTCCGTTTCTCTTTAGCATTATCGTTTTACCTATCACGCGTATATCGTTGTCCTGTCATACGTTTTTGTTCTCACTTATGCTCACGGATATTTCCGAATTGTCATTCGACATCGTAAAATCTAAGCGATGGTTCTCAAAACTGTGGAGATGTACGATCGCCGGCATGCGTCAATGCTGCATTGCATCGGTTTTATTTTCTGACCGAGTTTCGAACATGACATCCTGTTGCGACATGTAATCGTAAAAGGATATTGAAGTTTCTGATACTGTAATCCGAAACTTTCGAGAAGTAAAATTCTACTTCTGCAATACTATTTCAGCGCACCGATCATACCTTTATTTCTTCTATAAATATAACGTTTAAATCGGGTAATCCTATGAACCAATTTTTCAACAAATTAATAATCAAACCTGATCAATAATATTTCCGTTTTTACTCATTTTTCTTATATGATAAATTACTCTAATAATCTCTCTCTTACTTTTTTCTTATATAATTCATTTATATATCTATTCTTTTTTTTCATTTCAAAAAGATCCAAATATAAATGCATTCAAGATATATACATATATGTAGTGCTTAAATCTTGGCCATAAATAATTCAGACTAATGGGTTAATGCCTCTCGGCCGGATATCAACTTCCGTTGTCGGCAGATTGCATCACCGAATTCGATAACAGTCGGTCGTAATCACGAGACAATCCTTCAAAGCTTTCTGACGGTAGTGCGGTCCGTCGGTAGTACGCCATGTGCAACGGCGTCCTGAAAGGGACGGCATTCAGCGTGCATTTAAATGGATGAGAGGAGCGCCGGCGATCGGTGAGGAGGGAAGGACGAGGGTGGAGAACTCTTGCGTCTCGTGCCGGATAGAGGCACCGCGCGTCCAAACTTGGTTGAATAAGCTAATGCAATCAAACGGCCGAAAGCGCTACTTACAACTTTGCTAGCTCACGCTTTGCAGAGGCAAAAGGGGTAGCGCGGACAGGGTGGTAGGGCGAGGGAAAGGGGGGTAAGAGAGAAAAGGGATAAGAGGAACGAGGGCTTTCGGCTAGGTTGGTTGCCACGGCGTCGATGAAGGCAGTAACGGAAGCTGGGGCTGCATCGAGTGCGCATATACGATTCTACCATCCGGACATACGCTGTCGATGCATTCCCGCCCTCCCTGCTTTGGCTATGGACATGCAACTTTTGATTTAACGAGTTAAAGGGAATTTGTATGACCAGAATCTTTTTTCGGTGATAGAGTTCGTTTACGCGCAGTATTCATGAACGAGGGCCCTTTCATATCTCTGAAAGACGATTCGAGAGACATACCTGTACCGTATAAATTATATTGTTCTACGTTATACCTATAAATCTTCTGATACAATTTTCATACTACCGTTTTTAACAATTAGTCGACTCAATTAAATTTTGCAAATGTTACGACACAAAATTAAGTAATTGTGTCGTGCTTTTAAAAAATTCAATCTTTTATAATTACAAGAGAGTGTACACGCGTGGCCACAGTCAATTTAACGTAAAATTGCGTCAGTAAAATTCATTCAATTTTCATATTTGCTAGCTATAAATGATTGATGTAATACATTCACTTAATAATCTGTTCTCTCTGATTTATCTCCTGACAAAATAACGATGTACAGTATATTTCTATTAGATTCCATTAACTAATCGGTAATCTCATTCGGTTCAAAATTATGTTGCTGCGCACTTTCGAGATGCCATGTAGGAATTGGTATCGAACTTGCCACATATGCACGGTTGACACGATATATCGACGATGATTCATCGCCCCGGCACGTCGATACTAATTATTTGCAGATAAAACTCATTACTCAAGCGTGATTAATGACTGATCGGCGCGATCTCTGGAATTTTACCTTCTCACTCTACATAGCATAAAACCGGTTGCGTTATCGAGGGAAAGCGCATCCGTTATCATCCATATAAAACAAAAATATTTGCCATATCAAAAAAAAAACGATGGTGACATTGAGGCATGAGATTTTATTTTACTTTAATGCAATAAATTTATCTAATCAATAATACCACCGTTATTTTTTCAAAAATATTTAACGCATAAATTCTAAAAAAGTTCAAAAGCTTTAAAATCCGAAAGAAATATACAACTTTAATCAAAACTTGCATTATAGTAAGTTAAACTCAATCTTTGGAAATTTGAGAGCATAATAAATTCTTATACTGAATTATATAATAAAGATTGATATTTCCTTACTATTAAAGCCTTTAAAACATTTAGTATATATTCTAATTCGTGAATGTTGGTTAATTTACTACAAATTTTATTAAAGACGTTTAACAATTTAGGCCAGAGCCGATGGTTTCATCGCATCGCATATTTTCATCGAGTTGTTGAACAAAAATAAAACGAGATTGAGAAGATGAAATACGTAGATTCAGTGCATTGACGCGGTATATTGCTGTTAAACAATCACCTGGCTTAGCAAGGGGCGTATGCGGGTCTGGGTTATACGGAAGAGTAATACGTTGCATCCCGTAATCCTGGAACAAACTGAGGCAATAATTTTAAATCAAACGCGGGAGCCCCGGGAATAATTTATCGTGCGTGCCGTTGCGGTGTACGCTAATCACAGCCTCCACCGGAAGCCAGATGTTTTTAAATGTCCTGTACAAATTTCATTAACACTTTCCATCCCGCCCGATTCGTAAAACTGTAAGTCTCAGAGCGATAAATCACTCCGCGCTAACGAGCACGAATTGTGTGTGCGTGTGCGTGTGTGTGTATGTGGCAACCCATATAGATGCGGATTAAATTTTCTTGAAATTTTGCAACGGTGCATCGTATTAACGATATTTTTCAAGCTTGTTATTTACTGTGATAAAAATAATTATCTTGAAATTTAATTATCCGTAATTGTGCCCGCCTTTGTGCTACAAATGTGTGTTTATATTATATGCAGAATTTTGGTAAATGTGTTGTTCTAATGTGACGCGAGTGTGGAATCTTTATTTCCGTCAGTCGCGAGTTTACGCGAAAATTGATACGCATTCCACAGCGTTCTTCTCTGAAGAATGAAATAATCGTGAGACGTGAGAATGTCTCAAGTGCGACACTCTTCTCCGCCTTATTAAATTAGAAGTAGATAAAGAATCATGGCTGGCAAGCCGGATATGTCTTTAAACTTTATAAGATTCTTCACGGCGGAATTAAATAATCGTAAAAAGGTGAGAATAACACCCGAGAAATATTTTTAATTTCGACGTCTCGAAATCCTTTATCTTCTATGAAAACTTTACTTTTATTTCGATTATCTTCTATCTATTGCAAGCAATTATTTTGCAAAATATAATAATTCAAGGCAGATAGAATGATAGACAATAATGCGTAATTGCATAAATATCCTTTTTTTCATAGCTTCGATTGGCCAATGATAAACGACACGCTTCACGCGTTCCGACGAGCGTTTCAAAGGAACGCTCCCCTGAAAGCCGAAAGAGGAAGTTCTCATAATACCCGGCGATAAATATTTGTCTTGAACTTATGCCAAAAGTGCGTGCCACTGTTGTCGTTTTCGCTTCCCCCGCGTAATACGAAGTCACCGCGTTAAGAAAACGCCACCTTCGGATCGCCGTGAAAAGGGTAGTGCGGAAAAGGGGTGTGTTTCCACGAGGTCTCGGCGACACAGTAATTGTTTTCGCAGCTAATTGTTTAAAAGCTTGGCAAACCCACGAGGAATTACGCGGAGGCAAGAACGGAGACAATCCCCGAGTCAATATTGAATTATGAATTTATTAGCTTCCACTCTACGTCCTCTCCGATGGCGCGTGAGAGAGGTCGGAGGTCTCCGTGTGTAGGTGCGAACGAAGGAAGGTGCTACTGAAGGAAAAAGAGGAAGAAGGAAGACTTCCTGCTTCCATCCCCGTATTCCCCTTAGGGATCTTCGTGTGCAGACAGTAATTTTATCGAGTTCCCACGATCTCGTTGATTGACTAATCGCGCCTTTTGCTTTACCGCGTTCAAATTTCTGTCTTTATAATCTTCTTCATCTGTTCTATTAGTACGCACGGGCTTTGTCTTATTCGATTTTTGTGTTGTTCTTTTCGTGAGTTTAACAATCTTTGAATTTAAATCTTCTCGTTAGAACGAATAAAATAAAATCTTTTCTTCGCCAGTAAATAGATAAAAACAACAAAAAAGTTAATTTAATTCGACCTGACTGGCCAGATGTATTATACAAAGAAAGGCACTACGTTTCGACCATGCACGGAGAAAATTTTATATTAAAAATTACTATGTATGGCAGTAGCCGTGGACTATTGCTGGAATTATAAAAATTTTTACTATGTTTTTTATTGTTTTACATAGTAAAAATTTTTATAATTCCAGCAATAGTCCACGGCTACTGCCATACATAGAAATTTTTAATATAAAATTTTCTCCGTGTGGGATTTGGTCCTTTTCAAGTGCGTTACAGTGGATTATATAAGTACATAAGTCTATGACATTCACCCAAAAAAGTCATAGATACTTATGTGTCAAAAGTTAAATATTTCAACTTTATTTGTCATATAGTAAACGAAATTTTATGCAATTACTATAAGACGAGAGGAACAGTCAATAGTAAATCGATAGACAAATGAAAATCTATTTTTTAAATAGAGGAAATTCATATTATGGTTAGAGGACATACATGCGGTTAATCATCAATATTTTAGGCATTTCTATTTGTGTGTAGCCAGAATAACTCATTATCAGGTTATCTAACGAGCGATAGAATGCGAGAATTTTTTTTAGTTCGAAAAAGAACAGAAGGTGAGGCAGTATGAAGTAGAGGGTGGACGAGCGGTGTGGGTGAATTTCCATTTTTATTTGCATTCGGACGATTTGCGATTCGATTTAAGCCCCCCAAATGTACCAGTGGCTCTATAGAATGGGCGTACATCGTGATTCACATTTATTTCTCAGCTGAATCAAATTACGGATCGAAAGACTTATCAGATTTAGGTCACACTATGTATAAGTGTAATGAAACGCACGAAAGACGAACAGTTTTATTATTAAGCTTCTTCGATCTACTTTAATTTAATTATGATTCAAGAAATATTTTATCTTGTCAGCTAATGAAACTTAATTCTATTATTTATACTTGCTATTTAAAAAGAACATATAAAAATGTTGAGATTAAACTATCTGTTAGATAGGACCGCGTTCCTACATAAAAAAACAAATTTTTGTTTTGAAGAATAACGCCAAATCAGCGAATGCAAACAGTAAGTAGCATTGTGCAGCATATAGCGCTTAGAAAAACGAAGTTATTTCTGTGCGTATGTATACCCGAGGAAAAGATAGAGTAGTCAGGATCAAGTAAACGATGGAACAACTCGAATGACAGGGCGTGACAAATAATACCTCGGAGGTTCACGTACTATTATGCAAATTTCATTAGAGTTTTTGTGTCACGATAGTCTCTCGCGTGGCGACTCTGCGAAGCCTATGGGACCCATTATTAACTTTCAGATTTTTTATCCTCCATTCCAGCGGTTATTCCACTTGTTACAAAGATATTCTTGGTTAATTGATTGATAGAAAGCTTTTATTGATTGATAGAAAGATTCTAGATATAGCATCAATTGAGTTAATGAATAATAAATATTGGATAACAATGTTAAATATATTAAAATCCTGTCAGTAGATAAAACATGCATGACATTAATTAAATTTAGTCACAGGAGATTCAATTGTATTTATGCTACTTCGTGAAATATTGCAATGCAAAATTTATAATTTATCGTGTACGCTTATTCGCAGATACTATGAAAGATTCATAATTCAAGGAATATCGCCGTCACACAAAATCACTTTATTGACATATCATCTATAATAAATAAATTTTAAACTATTGCTATATACGCTAATATTCCGCTACCGCGCGCATTTGCCTAAATTTAAATTCGTGTCGGTCAATTGATGCGCGAACAAATATAAATGTTCCACCTTCTCAATTTGATTCTTATACGGCTGCAAATTTTATGGCGAAATTGCAGCGGATGTTTAAGTGCACGCCCGGGGCGCATGATATCCTAGAGCTGGGCACTGAAATGAGAGTCTGTCGCCATCGAGATTAGGTATATGACGGGAGGAAAATCTAGGTACGGGATTTCCTTCTCTCGTTTTCCCCGCGGGGCTTGGCATAACAGTAAACTGACTTGAATCTTTGTCCGCTATCCCGCGGGATAAGATTCCGTGGTAAAGGCGGGACAGCCTTCTGTTGACCTCGCAAATACCGATACTCCTCCGAGAGCGACGACGCCACGGCTTACGTTCGTGCCGACGTATCGAGTGCGCGCGGCGACGAACTCGTAAAAAATGATACCGTCGTGCATGGATGGGATAAATCTCTTTGCGTATATTTTACGGTCGTTACTCTTACGTCCGATTGAATATCCGAGCATATAAAAATAGTTAGTGACTGGACATATTGCTTCTACTGATCTGACTACTATCTGATTTACTCTCTTCAACTCACTCCATCTCCGATAATCTCTAAAACGAACAGTATAAAGTTTAATATGTCAGACGCAATTAGAAGGTATTGTAAGATATTCATTGCCATTTGATATCATCGCAAGATATAGATTTATCTTCAAATAATTGTTAATTAGATATCTTATCCATTATTTCGCACTATATTCAAATGAGACTTTTTAAATCAAGTATCAGAAATGTATTTCTGTTTTATTGTGAGTGAATTTCGATGATAAGATAAATACGAATTGTATAAATAATTGTATAAATAATTATAATCTTATGAAGACAATCACGTCGTTATTGTTACTAATGAGATTGTTGCGTTGTGTGTGTATAGTAGATATTCTGTCTACTAAAATAGTGGAGATATTGGATAAATGTCAAATTAGCAGGTATTTTAAATTAATTTACCGCATTGGCGGCGCAAGAATTATTCATAAAATTGAGAGATATTGTATTCATAATGCTAATAGTGGCAACCGCGCATAAATATTTCCATTTTATATTACGTATTTTACTTCGCGTTATATTGGGTCTCACGGTAAATTTGAATAAATACCAGACCAGCGATTCCTCGAGCTCTTCGTGAATAATCGATCGCGGTCTCTGCACTATCGCTACGAAAATACTTTTATATACAGCAACAGAAATGGAGTCGTTGGTAACATTTAAATATCACCCACACGTGCGCAATATTTCAAGGCGGAGCTGTTACGGTTTTCCACCGTCGCGAGGAGTTAGGTATATAATCGTCTTGAAAGAAAAGCGAAAGATTGCATTTGCACTCTGCTAAATTTTCAAAAAAGAAGAAAAATACTCAATTATAGATAAGATACCACTTTATTAATTGATAACACAGGTCTGTATATTTCAACTTTTTTTCTGTTGTCTGGAAAAGAAAAGTGGCTTCGCGTAGTCTTTTGCGAAAAACGCGAAACCATTCTTCTTTTCCAGGCAACATAACCTATGCAGGCCTGTGTAATAATTAATATTTTTACGATAGAATATTGTTAATGATAGATACAAATTTCCAAGATAAATTATAACATAAGAAAATTTTGAAAATTTAATTTTAAAAATTCGAAAATTCCGTCGGTATTTTACGAAGAGTCCCGGCGACGCCCATGGCAGGATGTCCCCCGCGAGGAATAAGGTCCACGGCTACATCCACGGTGGCGTATGAATAAATTCATGGCGGAGAAGTCGGGCTGTAGTGGTAAACGCGAGGAGGGTGGAGAGAACGGTGGGCTAATCCAAAACAATGGAATGCGTCGGGTGGGCTAAGCGAATTAATCTTTCACGTTGCCGGATGCACAATGGGCCAACGAAGTTACATGATAATTACGCGTGGGATTCGTTATTGTGTATAATTTCGACCGGTCGACGTTTCGGGAGCGCAGCCTCCGCGCAAACCCGCGCGCGTTTCCCCCGAGAGAAACGTCTGGCTCTTAACGCGCGCGCGTTCCACCTTTGTAGCGCGACGTTCCTTTTGTAACGACGGGGGTTTCGACTTCTTTTTTTTTCTTTCTCTGCGCGGAAACGCGCTGAAGGTGTAGCCAGTGCGCGCTGAAAAATGGCGCGGTAGGAGGAAACGCCGGAATGGCCGCAGTTTCTCTTGTCGCGAGACGCGTTTGCGACCGTCATCTCGAGATATTTCGTGGTATTGCAGCTTCAATTTGTACGGCGTCGAGCGGATACTCGAAACGCTCGAAGCGAACCCCAGGGTTACCCTAATTGCGCGCATTGAATCCATTCGCGGTAGCCATGGTGAATATCTTTCCCCCTATATTATATCCGAAGTCCGCTCTGGAAGCCTGTTTTGACACTTTTGCGACTTCCTGCCTGTCGAAACGTTATGGGGTTTGCTGAAATCCTACAGGAAATGTCTGTAAAATCAGTAAATTATTTTCATTACTCGATATTTCGACATGTTTTTATTAAAATCGCGAATTTTCATCTGCTTCATTTCTTACTACGTTATCGCGTTTGCAACATTATTATAACGCACGTACGCCAATGCCTGCGTATTGGTTTCTATTAAAATATAAAATAAAGGAAAAATAATACGGAGAAAGAGAGAGCATTTGCGTGAAGGGGATTGGATTTTCGTGATATTAACCCGAAGTTTTGGCACCTGTGTAAAGTTAGCCCACCAATGTCGAAAAATAAAAAATTTTTGAATTTTCGACATTGGGGGCCGTTTTGAGTTTGCCTCCCCCCCCAAATTGAATTGCTTATAACTTTTAAACTAGAGGGAGGAGCAAACAAAAATTCAAACGGGGCATTCGTGGGCAAACGATGGGCAAACGTTTGCAAAAAGAAAATTTTTGATTTTTTGACATTGGGGGGCTAACTTCACACAGGTAGTTTTGGCGCCTCGGCTATTAGTCTTGCTCACGATGATCGAAACGAAACGGCAGCGACGTTCGATAGCACGTCGTACGGACATCTTTCTACGGAGTGCAGCCCTCGCGACGATCACGCGAGAGATCAATGAATTGATGTACTTTAAATGACACGATTCCCTTCTGCGATAAGAACGGTTTGCTTTTAGCTTGGGAAAGCTCGCCAAATAACGGGGAGAGCTCGTGCTGAGTGGCTGCGAGAAGCATTCAGACACAGAGCGATAAGATTGCCTTGCGTCTCCAAAACGGAAATTGGACTTGAGCTACGACGCATCAGCCGCCGACGGTCGCCGGAACGTGGACACGCTGCTCGTGTCAAAGTTCCGCGCATTGCCATGCAATCACTTTTTGTATCTTCGAAGAGCGGTCCCCCCGGCACATGAGTATATTCAGCAAATGCATAAATGTGTATTCATGTATTCGGCGACGAGCCAAGTCGTCAATCTTGTATTCCACGTCAATCCGACGTTGTCATACGATATTTCTCCAGTTTTGAATCTAAATGTCAGTTACGCTTAACGAAATTAACGAAATCTATTTTCTCCATTCTTTCATTTTTTCTTTTTTCTCTTTTTCTAAAAATATTTGAGCGCTGTATGAATGATTTATCTTCAATATGTAAAGCGAAACTTCTCTTTCGAATTATATCGCGATCTGTGATGAGATTAAACTGTGAACTCGTTTTGCACGTATAACGTGCCAGTGTATCAGCGGCATGGATCTGGAATGCACCGGTGATCACATTACAAACGTATAGCGTAAATTACACGTATGCGATAACACTATTCTTGGCATAGTTCCATTAGCATATGTTTTGTTGAATTCGGTGACCTGACATAATCTTATATGTAACCAAAAACATCAATTTACCAACAATGTGACAATGCGAGTACGCAAGAAATGTTGAGCGTAATTTTCATGTAGAAGATAGCGGATTGGCTTTGACTGATAATATGAATGCTTGGCGAATAAATATTGTTATATATGGATCACGAATATTTCAGCATTTTGTGCTTCGGTGAAAATGTATACGATGTCACGGCGTCATCTGCTTCTACAACAGTAATTACATTTTGCGATTGCACTTGAACGTGTTCGGAACCAAACTCCATATTTATGCAACACACCAACGAGCGGATAGTACTTATTACATACGCTCCGCTTACACTTTCGGTTTTGTAAAATTATTTCTTGTAAAATCTATTTATACGTAGAAGACTTATACGTAGAAGACTAGAGATTATTGTGAGTTGTATACACGATATATATAATATTATATGAGAAATTATTGGATTTATATTATTGCCGTGAAGTTCTTTGATTGCGAACAAAATTTTACTATTGGTGCCACAGAAACATTATTTAAAAATATTCATCGTTAGATAAGAAGCGATTTATTTCATGTGTAGTTACGGAGTCTTTTAGTCGATAATGTGGCCGAGCTTTGACCGGTTATAACACCGGCCTTGTATACCGGTGCTGTAAAAATGACGTGATTGAATTTCAAATCGCGGGTCGTCGACCCGAATTTTTCGCGAGCGTTTGATCTGATATTTAAAAAAGCCTCGCTTACGTGGATGTAGATCACTACGCTATAATCTCTTGACTTTCGAAGCGGCATGCAGAGTAGAGATGATCGATCGGCGCGGAACGGTGTAAATTCCAGACTGGCTGACTCCGTTGAATTTGAAATTTTCTACGGAATTTTCATCTCACGCGACAATATCAATATCGATTGTATCATGCGGATAACGCGATGGTCTTCGGATAAACCAGACCGGAAGGCACACTACACGCAGACCGGTAACACGTGCTATGAGTCCTGCGATAGATAGTCGTACACTAAAACCCTCGATATTGCGTATGCCGAGTATGCAGCATTACAGCTGGTACGATCTTGCATGGCGTATTTGTATGTGACAAATGGTGCCGAATTTTAGTCGATAACTGTATCTATATTTTAGCTGACCCACTTTTAGCTAGATGCTCCTCGATAATGGATTCAATTATCAGGAATATGAACATTCGTCGCTCTCAAATAACGACATTTGTATAGAGCGCGTAGTTGTAACTGACGACGACCTTTAATCCCGTTTGAGCAAATATGCAAATGTATATTTCGAAATGTTCCTTGCCTTGCAGAGAAACTGAGTTCGCTATATTTCAATTTGCGATGTGCTGATCACTACCACCGTGATATAGGTATCATATTTTTCACTGGGTCGTGATACTTTTGTCTTCGGGTCTGTTGGTATCCTCGAGCTTGCGGTCGCGGTAAAGAGAAAAGAAACGGGTGGATGCACGAATAGCTGCGGAGAACCACCAAATGAATACGAATGACTGTATTACAATGTGAGATATTCGCTATTTATCGTGGTGAGAGTCGTGGGTGCAATCGATTTAATTTCAATTTGTCCGAATAGTGTTACGGCCAACAATAAGAAAAGAGATTGAATTGAGATTGAAACTTTTCTACAAACAATTTACTTTAGTTTGCTTGGCTGAAAAACTAACCACAACTTCTTTCTTTTTTATTTCAGGTAAGTACAACGTTATCTTCATGGATGCAGAGATGGTGTGTGATGACTTTTGAATCTAGATTCCGTAAGTGAATATCGTAGTTTTATGCGATTGCACTTTAAAGACATTTTAGTTTCATCTAAATTTTCGTAGACATGATAGACCTCTTTATCCGAGGGGTAAACCGCTGAGTGCATTGCGGTGTACAGATTTGGGGCATTAGTGGGCATTACTAGGCATTGGTGTACACAATTTTGGTCAGCGGTTTGTCCCTCGTCTTTATCTTACGACAACAAATTTGATAATGAAAGGCGCTGCAAAGATATTTTATTTAGAATTCTTAAAAACTATCAGGGATATCTGATTAGTCGCGGAAACTGATTTTTCTCTGAATTTTGCTTGTTTCGACCGCATCGCTACCATTCACGAACAGACGCATTAATTTTACCCTGCTTCTCTCCTTTTCCCCGCACCTTCGCGTTCTGACCAGCGCCGGTGAAATTTATACGGAAATAACGCGCCTGAATAAATTGCACACTTAATTGTAATTCTAAAGCCTTGCCCCCTCGGGCGCGACCCGTTCGTGATACATTTTTAATACCACAGGACATCAATCTCGCATTAGCTCTCCCCTCCCCAACTTGTACGTGCAAAAAAGCGGGAGTGGTTCTTGGAAGATCTAGAATTACGTGACACGTAACGACCACTGCTTTCATTTATTCCTCTTCTTACATTCCGTTCGCTTCGCTCTCTCGCCCTCGTGCCCTACAGCGCCGACTTGAAAGCAAGGAACATGTACTTTATGGATCTTAGATTATGGCTGCAAGTAAAATGGGACATTTCCTTCCTGCTAGTACCTTGAATGTCATTAGCAGCAATCTGACGTGCGCGCATTACAAGTACTACGTATAAACGAATGATTTTCTCGTTAAGTTAGCCATCGTTCTTCTAAATTGTACTTGAAGCGAAGCAAAATTTATTTGTGCATATCGAAAGGTTGGCGAAATAAACCGTAGCTCCGAAGCATTTCGTGCTAAACTGCCGCTAGCGTTACATGGATGACAAAACTGGTTTTATAAATGTAATAATTTAGAGTAGATTCGAGAGAGCAGGCAAATCGATATTTAACCGTGGCGGTAGTCACCTCGTTATCGCGCGAGTTTGCAATCGACGCACGAAACAGTTAGCCTCGCTGCAAAATGTAAAAAAGCGATCGCGCAGTCACCGATTGTCCCGATAACGTTGGTGGTGTGAGCTACTACCGCCACGGAAGAGGATCGAATTGGTGAGTGCCGCGCACTCCGACGCACTAATTACGAACTCCGACGCTGAGGGCGCATACTAACGGTAGTGAAATCGCGCCGCGCCGCGCCTCGCCGAACATTATTAAAAGTCCATGCTTTTACGACCTTGCTAGGTCTTTTTTCCCTCCAGTCCGCCCCCAACTTTAATCAACACGTCGAGTAGATATGCGTAAATTATTGGCGAGAGGTGGAGCAGACTTATAAGCGGCGGGAGATCATACGTTTGGTATATCCGCTCTCTGACGTCCGAGTGACGCGTATCATTCGTTCGCGGACATAATTATCGTTTCGTATATTTCTCTTTTAGAGCCTCAGCTGAAATTTCTAGACTCTTTCTAGTCATGTGGCGCAAATAGTGCAACGGGATCAATGTTGAAATCGTGATACCCCTCTCACAAATTTACAATAGACTCGTAGTTCGCAGAGGGGTAAGTTAGGGGCTTCTATCGATTAACCCGGAAGCGTAAACGCGTGCTATCGTTTCAAAGCTTGTAGATGTAGACGCGGAAGTGTAATATAAAGGCGCGTTGAAAGGAGGATATTGCAGCATAACAGAAAGAGGCGTTATGAAGGTAGATAAATATATGTACGCGGCCCGAGATGATGCTCAAGTGAGTGTTCAAACGGGAAACGAGGGAAGGAGGACTCGCAGGGGTGGTCTGCGGGAAGATAAAGGGCGGTCGAGAAGTAAGAATTCGATTATCTCAGCGGATGCTCGAACTTCTCTCGGATTTCCTGGTGCGGATAATGGAGCACTCTTTGAAGAAAGCTTTTGCGCGCGACCGAGATACCCGGTCGCTGATGTTCTCTCTTTCTACCTTTTCTCTTACGCATCCATTTCTTTTTTTTTCACACGCACGCGCTCTATCTGCTCTTTTCTCTTCTTCCGCGATTTCTCATTCGTTTTATCGAATGAAAATTCAAAGCTGCTCGCGGACGAAAAGAGGCAAAGACGAAAGAGACGAAATAGACAATGATGACAAAAAGGATTCACGCTACGCGCGAAGTAACAGACAGGGAGAGTGAAAGAGATAAAGACAGCACGATGCCAAAAGCGAGGAACAATACCAAAAATTTTAGCCGGCAGTCGAGACAGACAGAGAGAAAATTATAGATAGAAAGAGATAGAGACGCTCAACACGAGATAAAGGGGTTGGAATCTCAGGGCGGAACGTCTGTCAGCCTTGCCGTGGCTTTTGGCGCGGACGGTGAATTCGGCTTTTAACGTACGGCCTGAATCACCCCGTCGCGTCGCCAGGGGTGATCGAGCACGCGCCTTTACGAGCAATGTGGGCACCACGCGCGAGACAACGGCAAGCGTTACGTTTAACTCTGCCGCATAACTCGATATTGCCGCACTTTGAAGCACGCATTTATGAACCGTAAATCATTGATATTAACTACTCAGATTGTTAAGTTTGTTAAGGCAGCCAAAATTAGTCAACTGTTTTATCTCTTCTCTCTCTCTCTCTCTCTTTCTCTCTTAATACATGTATAAATTATATTTACCTATATTTACTCTCTTTAAGTACAGCAATTAAGTTTTTAAATGCTGCATTGGTTACACAGGATAGCCTGGCAATTAATATCCGCAAATAGATAATTTTTTATTCCTGGTCCCTTTTAGCGATCCTCTGTTTTGTAAAGGAAGGGTTGTATCGGTCGTGCAAATGCTTTATTCGTGAAAAATAATGCTCGCTGCTTTTTGCTCGAGTAGAAAGGTTTCACCGTAACATGTTATCTGTTTATCCTGTATGTTCGTCGAAAGGGATACCGCCGTCAAACGCATGCGAGGAGAGAAAGAAATTTTTTGTCTGCGCCTATATGTCGTATATAAAGCCGCGCTGAGAGTCATTCATCATCTCGTACTTTTTTGCTGCCGTTCGGCAAACCAACAGAGAAAATCTTAATCCACTTCTCATGGAGGAACTATCGTCATTAGTTGCGCTATATTTCGCTCCCGATGATATCGTCGAGTTTTTTAGTGCATTTTGGCCTATCTCATTTTCGCCATAACAAACTAATCATGACGCTAGTTAGATTTAGAGTGAATTATTTTCGCCATTCTCTTTGCCGATAAGAATGAAATAATTCGAATAAGATTTAATTGTAAATAAAGAATTTATTGATCGATCGTATATAAAATGGAATTCAAATATTTGACATTATTATATTTTATATTATAGACATTATAGATATTTTTAACAATAATGCTGAGCATATTTTTCGAGACAAATAAACAATACTGGTACGCAGAAATTATTATGATTATCTTCAGGAAAGAATAGAGTCGAGAATAAAGGAGGCCTATTCCAAACAACTTGAAAATTATCATTCACTACGTGTACGTCATAATAGCTCGGAATTCTGGGGTTTGATTTATCTATCTAAGATTCGTGGGATCCCACGGGCATTTCGCCCTCTGGTTCTTCAATGATCTTGGTTGTACGTTAATTGCCGCGGGGATTCGAATGACGCACAATAACGAGTTCTAGGGGTGTTCCTAAATTTCGGCGCAGGTAGCCAAGTAAATTGAAAAGCGGCCCAAGCTTGGACTTCCCCTCCTTCCGCTGCTATCCCCTATCCTGTCTTTCTCTCTCTTATTTTAGCACATACAATCACAAACGTGTACATAGGGGAGAGGGAAACGGCAGAAAGGGAGGGGGAGGGGAGAGAGAGAGACCTGGGCGGCACTACATTGTTGGCTTAACTGCTCGTGGAAAATTGGGTGGGCAAAGCTTTGACAGGTTGTTTGGTAAACACGCTCATGCGTTTACGCACAAACTGGGCAGTATACGCCGTATCCCTGCTTGTGATTCGTCAATGGTCCCTTTCAGTACGTGTTACCATAGAAAATAGCCCATCGCAAAGAGATTTCGCAGTCCGTGGCATAACAGCTGGAATTGTATTACATTAGAGGTATATCGAAAAGATAGCTGAGAGATCTCTTACGCAGCGAAAGATTCGAAACAGTAAAAATGGGCATGAGCATGATTTGAAAAGCGCATATGTAGTAGGTGATTGGAATGTTGCCAAAAGGACGAGGAAGGGGATAAAATTTTTGGGACAATGGCATTGCGTCGATAAGATGACCAAGCGGGGATTGTGGAAGGAGGTAGTGGAAGCGAAGGCAACGAATCCAAAAGAACGAATTGAAGAGAGTTGATGGGCAAAAGGAAGCGAAGAGAGAAAGCTTGCGGTCGTGCCTAGCCGTTTTAAGAACTCCCCTCACTGTCTTCCTTCTCTCATTCGCGATAGAATTGACCGTTTCTATTTTACAGCTCCTTTGTTCTCATTTAATTCTTATCCCGGGCTTATTGCGTTCTGCCGGCGTCGCCGTTGCGATGTACTTTAATGGGAATCCATTTACGATCGGCGATCGATGTTACCGCGCGCACGGATGTCACGTGTGAGGTGCAGGAAATGCTCTGTTGAAACAGGACCGATGAAGTAGAAGGCAACGCAGGAGGCACGAATTTGCAGTTTGAATTTATTAAACTCGACGGTTACCGACGGATTTTTATTAAAGGGCAAATATAGCGGCCCGTCCGTAAAACGTTTAATATTTGGCGCACGAATAGTCCGCGATTTTTTTATCAATTCCCCTCGATTTTTCATTGTATTTTCCTATCTCGCTGCGAACGAAGTGATAGTCGTCGCACGACACGCGTTACCAGTGATGGCTTTCCGTCATTCAATTAAGCGAGCCTCTGCCTATTGGCGCCGCGAGCGGCTTTATTGTTGAAATTCTGATCCGTTCATTCCCGATTTCCTTTGCAGCAATTTCACATGCTACCGATTTTCCGACTGGAAGCCAGACGCGTTCCCGCAATCTCGATTACTGTAAAACGAGGCAAATAACTCTTATTCGGGAAACTCTCCATCGCCACGAAGGGCGAGAAGTCTCGATCGTTCTCGAGGCAATTGTCCTTGCTCTCAGAGCACGGCGCGATAGCGAACGTTGTAAAAAAAGGAGAGAAAAAAAATCCCTGCGACGCACTCGCGTTAATAAAACCTAATGCAAATCAATCGTCGGACGGCCCACGGCGTCGGAGATTTTGGTTACCGGTGGAAATCAAAGTTCAATTAACTTTTCTGCGGGAACAATCGGTGGCTGATGAAGCGAGGGCGCGAGGATCGCGATTCGCAATCCCGGTAGAAATGCACAGTGTTCGCCGTTGCAGGAAACTACGTTGCGTTCGTATGCACTCGCGGATTCTGCGATACGCATACGCAAATGTATAGCGTGCGTGTATACATTTTCTCTCTATCTTCCTCTCGCTCCTTCTTTCTCTCTTTCTCGTTCTCTCTCTCTCTCTCTCTCTCTCTCTCTCTCTCTCTCTTTCTCTCTCTCGATTTCCTCTCGCAATACGCTGCTGTAGAAAAATACTCGTTTGTTTTTCGCTGTCTGCCGACCACGGAACGAAACTCCTCGGCTATCTCGCTTGGAAATACGCAATTCCTGTACTTGATTAGTTTCCTTTGCGCTAAAGGGATTTTTAACCCGACTAGGTATTCAGCGAGGAACAGTGCGCACGTTAATCGCGCCGCTGCGCCGGCCGCGCTCAGCGAGGCTTTAATTCGGCTGTTGCCGGTATCGAGCAATAGTTTTCAGCCTGCATAGCGAATGCAGAGATTTCCATTAGTTTCCGTTACTAAAACAACAAGAGGAACGGTCTCCCGCGATTAGTTCTTATATGCGATCAAGATCCGCGGATTCAAATTAACATGCGTGATTTATATTGTTCTGTCGATCGCCCGGATAAAACGGGATATCTGATGCAGCTTTAAATACAAAAGCCTTTTCACCGCTTATTCCGTGCTACACACGGTTATCTGATGCTCATCTGACATTTACATGCGATCGTAAAATTTACGTTACACAAATGTAATTTAAGACGTACTGTGATTTCTAAAGCTTTCAACGCGTAACATTCATCCTTCAGATAGCACTAGAGTTATTCTCTATTAGCTGCATAGATAAAATAAACGTTCTAGCTACGAAGCTCCGAATAAGTTTCACATGTACTTCCCCTATACACACTGACCTGACGCGACTTAAATGAAAGCGCGCATCGTACATTTCATCGCAGACATGTCTCGGCAGGCACCCTCCGAAATTACGTCAGGGATGGCGTCGCAAAAGTGAGACTTCTCGCGCAGCTTGCTGCGTTAGCACGCGAGTATAAAGTAAAAGTTTAACAATGAGACACTTCCTTCCGTCAGGATGCATACAGTCGCGCGCAAACTGAAAGTGGAAAGGGTAGTTCGTGTTTGTTCTTTTGTCGCGCTGCTCGATGACAAACACGGCGACGTTAAGTTAAGAAGGGTCCTCTCCCGAGAAACATAACAGGGAACGTTGTTTCGCGGTAATTACAGGACGGTTATGGTCGTTAGATGAAATTAATTAGAAGCTACACTTTGGCCCGTTCAGCCACCCTCCGGAATCTTCGATAGGTTGAATACTTTAACTTTCAAAGTTTTCTGCGGAAAAGCGGTTAAAGCATACTAACTTTCCTCATCAGGCAGCGAGAGCGTGGTTTGCATGTAGAGGACGGTCATGTATTTAAATATCGACGTCATTAATTTGTGGAAAGCGTACGAGCACTCATTTTTTTTAAACTGAAGACTTCAGAAGCAAGAGTTAGATAAATCTACTTTGTCGAATTTTATGGATAACCCAAATACCAAGATATTTTGAAACTTCTTCTTAAAGACATTACTTTAATTTACTAGATAGGCAATTAATAACGATATTGCATCTTTTTGGATATTTGTAATAAATTAAATGATTATAATTATATTAAAATAATTTTAAGATCTGACGTAAACGTGAAATACCTTATATGTATTGTTGGGTGAACAATAGCTTCTTTCATAGTTATACATTTTTCTGAACGACCAAGAATGTAACTCCAAAGATCTAAACGGAGAAAACACGAGGAGACGAGATGAGGCAGAAGTAAAAAGTCGGAGCGCAGGAGGATATAGTCGTTAAATTCGCGTCATAAATTATGCGAGCGCGTACATCGTTCATTCTTCCAAGATGCTTTTCGCGGATGCGCTTTATGTAAAACACAGTTCCCGGCGTTCACGGACCGTTATGTCGCGATTACGCGGTGCTTTTCAGGCAAACAATGTGTACTCGTCTGGCCGTTAAGATTCGACTGCCAGGCGATGCGAAAAATTCTTCCTTCGAATACTCCATGAAGACGAGTGGGAATTTTTGTAATACAAAATATAATATATTCTCTTTACTAGTAATATATTAAACAGAAATCAATATTACATAACATTTATCTTATCGTACTCATGCTAGATGATTTACAACGATAAATGACAGGTCGACGGCAAATAAAAGTAGTAAGGCTCAATAGTGACACTCGTAGCGCTGGCAATCGCGCGACAGCGGTCAGACACAGAATTGAACTTCGTCGGCACGAATCGCTCGTAAAACCATCCGGTCGTTAAAAGATAAGCCACGTCCGGGTCCCGGTTTACGTGCCGTTTCGTGCCGATGGACGAAAGGTGCGCGGATGAAATTGGCTCCGCACGAAAAATCACAACTCCGATTTTTCCACCCACACCCTAAGTCCGACTATCTCGTGGTGAAACGACTTGATCGTGCACGGAAACATGGCCGTAGTAAAGAAAGCGTGACGAGACGCGGCGAGGATTTTGCGTGAGGCCACGGCCGCGCGCGCTGATTAATGATGCTATCGACGTATTCCGTGAGGCGTAGAGAGCAATCAATCGATCCATTTCCGGCAACGGTCAAAGCACGGAAGATACCACCGTCAGGTTCGGGAAATACTTTAGCGGGACACGATAGCGATTATCGAGACACACGTGAGGATACACGCCGATTGCGCGAAATTGGTTGTAAATGCGTGTATTAGGAGCTATTTAGATCGGACGATTTTCCAGCGATATTCGTGCGAGACTCCATCTCGCGTGTAATCCTTAATTTCTCTGATTACCAAATGGAAAAACAAAATTGTTGCGAAACGTTCTTTTTTTACCATACTTTAATTCTGCATTACCATCATTGCGAAATCTTGCACGTTCACAGTGCGCCAGTTGGTTACATTATATAATGAATTTAAGATGGAAAAAACTCACTATATTCTGTCACGCTACTTTTGTATTCGCATCGTGACTGTTACTAAATTGAAAGAAAGAGAAAGAGAGGGAGAGACCGTTTATTTTTAATTTTCTCTGAGATTTTCTTCTTTGAAATTTCTCGATATATCCTGACATGGATTTCTTAGCTTCTTGAACAACAATTACTGGATTGTACGGATTACGGGCAAGAAAAATGTACATGTAAATGCATTTATTAGGCCGGATTTCAATCAGAAAGAAAAATATTGTTGTAAATTTCATGCGTACATCATCCTCTTTCCCAATTGTAAAAATTTACAACTGCGATAGCTAGCGCAGCACAATTCACGATACGGGCATATCCCTTTAAACATTAACTAAAGCAGCCGACTCGAAAAAGAAGTTTTAAGTCCAGGCGCTGTTGCTTTTAAAATATGGCATAAAATATTCAGACCTGTTCTCTACAGGAACGAGGAGTGCGCTTGACGTTAAGGCCGGGCTATTAAAGGGTACGGGGTCTTGGTTTAAAAACTCGAGACACGCGAGGCGAAATTTCCAATGCACGTTAACATTGGCGCTGGGGCAGGGATAACGGCATCGAGATGTAAGCAGTTGCCGCACGGTCCGTGTGACAAATTTGATATTTTTTCGCTCCCGTTTAATCCCCGAGCCGCTGGGTGCTTCGACTTTTATAACGGCTAGGCAGGCACCAATGCGCCATGAATTTAATATATCGCGAGCGGTCTCGCGCGCGGCGCGGCGGCGACTTTCCATGAATTTCGCGGCGAACTTAAAGGCGCTTTAATTTAGGAGTTAACTTTAAAGCGCCGAATACATTACGCGAAGCGTATATTAACATCGGCGTTGAATTTCAAGCAACCTCACTATTTCTACTAACGCGAAACTTCGCGTGCGATATGTGTGGCGTGTTTTAAATTCAATTCACGATACAAAGCGAGCGCGGGCGAGCTTAAACCTTTAAATCTCGCCGATGCATAATGTTTAGACGCGACGGCGGCGGTGGTAGTACGGACTTTGGACAAGGTAAAAAGGTCGGCCTTGTCTTCCGCAGTGCCGCACCGAACAAACTCCCGCGGCAAGAAACGGAATATTACTGGCTAAGGTTACGATATCGCGATGCCGAGGCTAAGGTTTTAGATCGTCGCGGGCTTGGGCTCGGTCTCGATTTCGTCGTCGCTCCGGAAAAGTGCTGCTGGTATAAAAAGCGGCGCTACCGGGATGCAAGAAACGCGCGGATGCGCCGTGAGTTTTATACCGACGCCGGAACCGGCGCTTTCCGGTTAACCGCGAGCTCGAAACCGCCCCCGACCCTGCACAACAAGTACCGGTTATTCGGTCCACTTTCGTCCACCGTCGTCCACCGAGGCAACGTCGCGAAACTTTTTCTTCCGACCGACGATCCTTATCCGTGTGCGCATCGGTCTCTCGTGTGCAAACGAGTGTGCAGAATCCACGTGGAAATGCAACGCGAAGCACAGGAAATGAAGTAACGCCGAAGAGCTTTCGGGATGCGGCGAGACCACTTTGCACTTTGCGTATCAGGAATTCCTTTTTCTGCGACATGAGAATGTCCGTGGCTACCGCTTTAATTTCTTGCCACGTAACGATTAGAGAGGAAATGTCTCTCTCGGTATGGGTTATTTAGGGCTCGTGAATGTTTGTACGTAAAAGCGTATTACTGACGGGGATAAACTTTGATTTTCCGGGTTGCTTAGACGTTTTCGATAGCATTTCGTTAATGATGTTGACTACCGGATAAGTTTAGAAACTACAAATTTTGCTCTAGTTCTATGTTTACTTACATTTAATTAATGTAATTAGTTTTCAAGTACAGGAAATGCTTCTCGACATTTATCTTTGATATTTAACATTCACGATAGCTTCTTTTCACTATATTACACTACTGAAATTACCATAATGACACAGAAAAATTGCGGGTGGTCCTCACCGATAAACTATGTCGAAGAAATACTTTGATCACTGTTTCATCCGCACTGGTTGATGAATAATCAGAGCAGTGGCTACCGAGCCGCGCGATGTTGTGGCTGCCATCTCCGAACTTCGTAATTGATTTCGGACGCCTCGTCTGCGTTTGGTGTGACAAATCAAAATCACCGTTTCCGCGGTGCGCGATAATGAAGTTATTACGTCTCTAGACGGTTGTTCCGCAAAGGGAGATGACTCGTCGCCGCGACGCTGCGGGTGCAGTTTGTAATTTTGAATTCTAGATCGGAGTTCAGCTTATTTACTTTAACTGCTCACTAGTTACGGATTCCATTTTGCTGCTGCGGCGAAAATTTCATTTAAAGCAACGCGACTTTCGCTGTACTCGTTTTCTATTATTTCCCCACGCGCATTTAAACCGGCGCGTAATATACCTAAGTATACATGTTTCCGCTCGAGTAAAGCGTTTCGTTCTTTACCCGAAAATGTTGAATCGATTTTGTCCGTGGATATGAATCCGACGATCAGATATGAAACTGACAGGCATTAAACATTTATATTACATTCGGAAGTGCCGTTATCATTTTCTTTCAAATCACCGTTTTACCCCTTTTATTTTTGTCCAGCGATACATCTATCGCACACAAAGGACCGTACAATTTTCTCGTGTCACGCGTTAAGTGCCATTAAACCAAGTGGTCGCGACACATTTCGTGTTCGACCCTGGAGATTCGAGATAACGTAAATTACAAGGGACAAGGGTCGCGTAGATTAGATTGCATCTATGTATCAGAATTGCATTACGATCATTTTCAAGAAATCCTTTAATTTATCACACTACCGTATCACATCATAGCTTATTTCTTATTTAACGTGAACGGGCGTGATTCAATTTTATCAATGATGTATTAACATTGATTCGTAAGGAACAGAATGTAATGATTTTTTATGTCCTACGCGTCTATATTTAAAAGAAAATTTTTTTCATTTATTCTAATTATTTGTTCTGACAATATTCTAATAATTTATTCTACGAGAAAGAGAAAAAGGAAATTCCATAATGACTATTACGAAATAATAAATATTCAAGGCATATAAATACAAGAATAAGTTCCATCGAGTATTACGACCTACGACCTCACATGAATTCCCGGTATGTATGCATTCTAGACAGACACGCATCACCTTGACACGTAAGAGCGTTATACATACATCCTTCATGTAGACACACGCATATAGAACACGTGCATAGAATATAGCCACATATACCGGTGCCTCGGGTAATGGCATATAATTAGGAACAACCCAGCCTACGTACTAGGCCTACAATTTTCGTTAGTGCCTTACACTACGTTTCGCGTATGTGCACGACATATGTTTAATCGTACGAATGTGTTATACATCGTAGCACGTGTATACCTGGGCGATGCATCAGCGTAGTATCGGTTGAAAACGCTTTCAAGGTATTCGTAACATGAACTTGGCCCTGCGTGTGTCCTGTGCTGTTAGCTTGATCACTTAATTGCGAGGAACGTGTGATTAGGAAGAAACGGAAATAAGTTAATTTCAGGAGTGAAAACTACTTCTCTAATAGTTATATAGCGAAATGAAAATGCACACGAAATCAATTGTTCCTTGATTTCATATAACAAGTGTATTATCGTTATTAAAATATATGCAACGAGTAATTGAAATAACACAGAAATTACTTTTCGTTAACGAATGCCGATTTGAAAATCGACATGACAAGTCTCAAAGAATTCATCTACGTCCTCGACAGGTAAAAAGATCTTAAGCATCTTATCGACTCAAAGAACGAGAATTCTTCAAGGTTTCAGGCAGAAATAAATGAAAAGAAAGGAAGCAACGAAAGTTTCATGCCCCCGTCATGTCGCTCGACGTCGCGAAAAGCCTTACAAGGCCGGAAGTTGGGACAAAGGGTAACTTTTGTGCATGCTATCGGCGTATACGCGCTCCTTTTCTGGCTATTATTAATGAGCTCATCCCGAAAATTAATGATATGGTGGTGCCGAGCTCGCAACGGACGTCGAACAAGGACGGGAGAGCGGCCTTGAACGAGAAATGCCAGGCGTATATCAAGAATATAGAGGGGCGATGATGCAAAAAGGCGCCAACGAAGCATGACGTTGCCGTAAAGTAAGTGTTTCGTCTTAAGAAACTTCCTTACCTGAACGTTATTATATTGGGATATAATGAGCACGCAAATGGAACTGATACATATCGAATCGGCGACTCGATGACGAGGCTAAATGCGTATCTTACCTTTAGTACCTCGATATCGATCGCTAACATCATCGGAAAATGTACGTATGAGATAGAAGGCAATCCAAGACGCAGAATATATCTTACAAAATTTATTCTCCTATCATACGCATGCATGCATAAGATGTTTTTCATCTGACTGCACGTTAGTAGCTCAGCTAATGATGATAGCTAATTAAATAACAATTGCGAAGCCTTATGTTTGCACCGTATCGAGCTTCTTATAATATTATTTGCATAATCAAGGGAAGTTTGCTGTTTTCCTGTTTTGCTGTTTGCTGCGTTCTATGAAGAGTAAGTCGTGAATATGAATAATTATAAAAAAATTAATTATAAAAAAATATATTTCTTGCAACACGAAGCATTTGATTTGTTCTCGAGTATCCAGACGTAACAATTGCTCGGAACATTACATCGTTTATGACAAAGTACACGCGAGTGTAAAGCGAAAATTTCTCGGCAGCCTGCTAAAATTACGCTTGAGGGCCTCGGGCAGTTTTTCCGGAGTCGTAGGTGAGACGTTTTCCTCACATTTTCCCCGCGCCAGCGCAGACAAATCTAGCTGTGGTATCGCGTGCTGTATATGGTTGGCGTAGCTCTCTCTTCGTGTGTACACCAGCGGGACCGTGACAACTCCATCTCATACACGTCATTTCAATTTGTCCTTGGGATGGTTCTGACAAATATTGCAGGTGCTCTCTCGCCCCGGCTGCTGCCGGCTCCTCCTCCTCCTCCGACCCTCTCGCGTCTTGATGCCTCTCGTCCGAGCGAAATTGCTCGGGAAAAAGGCAGGGAAACGGAGGAGTGATGCGTACTCAGTCCGGAAGACGTTCTTATTGTTTTAAGGCGGACAGGTTTATTTACTGCCCGAATAACCACGCAGAGCCCGGCCGTTCGCCCCACCATGCGGTATTAAATTGTGCGCCGCTGAAACTGACGTGGCACCATGCATTTCTTTCTCGCGATGTTGTTACCCAGGATTTTACGTCGGTCGTGATTCACTCGACGGAGCGTAGGTGCGCGACAATGCCGTCATGTAGCGTGTAAGGATGACCTGAGGAGAAGATTGTTTTTGTACGGAAAAAATGGATATCAGACAGATCCCGAGGCAGGAAATATGAATTTATGATCATCGGAAGTAAAAGCAACACGATTTAGAAAATTGATAGCGCTGTCATGCAAATAATTTTTACATAATTAAATATCTGCGTTTTGTTAAAAAATTTGTTCAGAGGATTGCAATCTGTAGACAATAAATACCTACTATAAAATAATGGATAGAAAGCTATTTGGAAAAATAGAGGATCCGCGCAAGATTGCCGTTAGTAAAAACTGAATCCGAAATAGAAAATAAATCTCGCTACGAGCGATCGCACGGAGAAGCAAGTAGCATCGAGGAAGAGAGATGTTATCTTCTGGAAAACAATTATAAGCTGCAAGAGAAACACACTATATAAAGAGTTCACGGAAATGTTTTTTAACCCGACCACTCGTCGTTGTCGTCATGATCGCGTCGTGTATTTAAAAGTTTTTTGTTTGCGAGATACTCGACGCTAAATATCACGGTATCTCGATGAGTTTTTCGCGGTCTCGAGCTGTTGTTTTCCATTGTAAACTCGCACTCCCATTGCTTTTTCCGAATTCTTGCATGACGATTACATGGTGAAATCGCTTTCCGCGCGAGAACGTAAAGCATTCGTGGAAATGAAATATCGCCAGGCTCCTTGAGGGGAAAACGAGAATTGTGTTGAACCGCATCAAAGCCGCTACCCGATCGTTCGAGGTGACGCCTGATGGATTCCGCCACGCCGAAACGCAATTCCCGTTAGGGAAAAAATATCCTCCGATCGCGCCAAAGGAGCGAATTATTAGAGCGAATGAGGGGCGGAGGACAATGAGACCATCATCGACGGCCAACTGCGAAGATAAAGACTAATGCTATTTGGGCTAGGATCATTAGGAATTGTCTTTTGTCGCGGGCCTCGCGTTATATACCGAGCCGTTTTAATTTGCGGTCCGCTTCCATACTTGCGTCCAAATACTTTTCAAGCTCCAATTATACGCTGCTCAAAAGGTGGAAAAACTTGAAATCTCCAT
The DNA here is from genome assembly GCA_003063805.1 of Aphaenogaster ashmeadi. NCBI lineage: Eukaryota > Metazoa > Arthropoda > Insecta > Hymenoptera > Formicidae > Aphaenogaster > Aphaenogaster ashmeadi. Next base: position 606,493 of record NJRQ01000056.1, on the reverse strand, counting down.
TGAAGCGTGACCGCTTTTCCTTCTTCGCTCTCTGTCGTAGCGATACGCTTTTTATATCTTTAGCTCTCTCCTTCTCTCTCGCTTCATCTCGCGCGCTTTCGATTGTGTCTCGTGGCGTCTCCAGAGATATCATCCCTACCGGCTCGTTTTCTCTCTCTTTTTCTCTTCTTCCATTTCTTCTTCTTATCCTCCTTCGTTCTCTGCCTATAAGCGTTTCGACTGAAATCGCTCGGCATCTAGGCAAGCAAGCAAGCAAGCAAGGCATTTCAAATGAAGGTTTCTCCCGTTATTTCTTTTTCCGCCACTCGAATTGCTTCTAGCCTCCCCCTGTCTTTCGCCTTCTTTTTCGCTTTCTTTTGCACCTTTACGTCACTATCGTAGTTATCTGCATCGCCATTGTATAGTGCAAGCGACTTCGACTTGTAATTTCCTCCGTTTTTTTATTTCACTGCATGATGACGCTACTAAAAAACAGCGCTTTTCTGCTTCTTCCCTAATTATTTTTTACGCAAGACGCAAGTAATTAAATTGATTAAGTCTCTTGCTCTTTTGTTGAATACTTCTCAATGAACTTTTTTGCTGTCATTTTTGTACTAATAGAGATTTACATTTAAAATATTGATTTTTTATAATAACAAAGTTGATCTTGGTAAATCTTCCAATAGTCTGTCCAATTATTAAAACCCCATGATGATTTTTACGGAAATACACGTAATTCACGAATTAAAGAAACGAACTCGATGAAAGTATATATAATCTACAATATCTGTATGATGTGGCTGTTTCGCGAGAAGCTTTGAAAGTGGGCTACAGTGGGTTACGTCGACCAGGGGCCAATGAATTTTATCACTGTTCATATTTATCGGCGAGGTGGAAGCAGCGGCGAGAGCCGGAGTCGCAAACTCTGCACCGACTGCGAGATAAACCCCCAGGGCTCTTTGTATTCTCCTACGTCAAATCTCGGCTAGTACGACCGTCGTAAAGTCTCGTGAAGCCTCAGTGGATCGCCGTAACTGTTTGACGTTTCGCATTTTACGTGGTGGCTCCGGTCGCCTTCGACCTATTTATCCTATGTTCTGCATATTTAAGCGTCTACATTTCGGATCGTTTATGACGTTTTGCGAAATCCGACCTCGCCAACAATCGATTTTGTATTAATTGTAAATGATCGCTTCTGGCTGCCATTGTCAAGCTTTAATAGTAATGAGCAGGTATAATCGGAGTAATAATTAACAATGATCACACGCTCTTGTACACCATCGCTGCTGCTAGTCGAAAACGTTTGTCATTTGCTTTGCAGTCTGCGCAATCTCTTCGCTATTTTATCGAGAAACTCGCGACAGCGTTAGAGCGTTGCTGTAACTTGTTAGTCCGAGAAAAGTGGAAAAACATGGGAGAAGAAATGGATAAAAATGTGTATACTTTGCGCACAAACACGACTGTTCCTGAGAGCTCTCGCAGCGAAGTAAAAAATTAATCATTAATATTAAATCGTAATATTTTTGGTATAATAACGTCGTATACCACTTCGCATTCGAGATCTTGAGATAAACAATCCATTACCTCGCGGCGAGTTTTTGCGAGCAGGAACGCGCGATAACACCGTTGATAGAATAACGTGCTAATTATAGACCCCGTTTCTTCTCGCGATCAAATAACGGATGCACTTTATCGCTTTAGCGATGTGCAGTCTGGAACGCATCATCGTGGCTTTGTAACGAGAGCATGACTTCGACCTTAAATGAGGCAAAATCAAGCGTTAGCACTTTATCGATGGTAACTGAAACTATCTTAGGCTTGGTGCCTGCCACACTAACGTCAAGACTACTAATCGAAGTGGAGGGATCGGCGTTTCCAAGCCCGAGGCACATTCTCATCGTTGCACGCGTTCGAAGCCTGTTATTACGCGAACTTTAAACTATCACCGCATCATAATCGCTCGCGGACAGGTTTTCTATGGTCGCTGTGATGCGCGAGATGTTGTTAAAAGTAGCTGAGTACAAGATGAATGACAAATGATCTACATAATTCAACGTAGGAGTGAAGTAGAAAGTTATTTTACTTCAATTCTACTGACATATCCTACGTGGTATTTGATTTATCGTACATCCACCATTCTTTATTTTAATCTAACGTGAGGATGAATAAGTTTTATTGATATTAGAAAAGTCGGACGAAAGGAAGAACTAAATCCAGTCTTATAATAGTTCGTAAAGAGAATCAATGACGCTAAGACACGCGAGGAAAGGAACGCGTGATGAGAGATAAGAAGGATTAAGGTAAAATGGTAAGTAATCGCCCGGCGGGTGTGCGAGGGAGAGCACGCGGTCAATGCGCAGCGAGGTAAAAACGAAGCGAGATGCAACCGGTGCTAGAGGTCCAAAAAGTGCAAAACGGCACGGGGTAGCGCGCGAGCTTAAGTGAGTATAATAAATTGATCGAAGGCAGCGTGCCGAGGCATGCGGGCAACACTCTGGCTCTATTAGCCCGGAGATGCATGGCCCCTTCTTCTTCGAAAGGAAGACACACCCCATTCCAACGGACGTTCTTATACCTCTATATAGACCCCCTGACGAGGATAAGAGGATCCTTTAAGGATATGGCCATGGGAGCGTGCTAGCGAGGGGAAACTCGTATTTTTGTTCTCTTTTCGCTGCTAAGAGCGGATTTCAGGTATTTGAGAGGCGGCAACTCACGACTTTTTCTTCCGTTCGTACTTCAATCAAGACACGCGCCTTAGCTCTATAAAGAGGTTTTTACCCTCTACGATATTTTTAATTTGGGATATTTATATACTTTTGGATTCACAGATCGAAATGCGAGCAACTCTGTTAGATCTCAATAATGAATAGGTTTTTAAATGGCTGATCTCTTTGAAATCGACATTCGTACTATTAGTATGTTCAATTCACGTCTCTCACACGCTAATTGAAGGCTATTTAATGAGATATCGCAAATTGATGATCATCAAATCAAACGGCACGGTTGTTTGTCATATCGATTGCGAAGCTAATTCTTGATACCATGTCGAATTATTCAACAGTCTTGATATGTAACAAGCGCGACGCGACGTACCACGCCAGCCGTTTCGTAACGTAGTTACGCCGACTAAACCGAATCTAACGAATGTCTTATCCTGGCGAACTTCGCGAGAAGATCCTCCGGGGTCGTTGCATTTTGTCGGGGAGGCCCAGGAAAGCTCGAATTAAGAAAGTTTCTCTAAGAAAGGAAAGCGAGCAGGAGCCGAACGATCTCGTGGAACTTAAAGAAAATGGTAGTCGACGACTCCCAGCGACGAAAGTCTGGAAAGAGGCTCAATAACGATTTCAACGGTGCCGCCGTTTTACCACCCCTATTCGGCCACCCGTCCGTGGCGCCCTTTCCCTCGCACTCCGCTTCTTGATCTTATCCTGTCTTCCTGCCTCGCCGTTTTCCCTCGTCCTAGGAATTTAGTCGGTTGTAAGTTAATTTCCCCAATTTCTTATGCAACGGTGCATTAGCGGGGCGGCGGCAGATGTCGGCAGTCCCCTTTCCTGAAAGCTCGGAGATCTTTCTCCGGCTAGGTCTGCCATCACTGCCGTTTCCCTCATCCACCGCTAAAGTGCAGTTTATATTCGGCGCGGAATGTACGGTAAACGCGATCGTCAAACGTCCGGAGAAACTTTCGGAAACCTTGACATTAATCTCTCATAAAATCGTAGTCGAATATTGTCCGTAGTAAGAGTCCGATGTAGAAAGTGCAGGGATAATATTAATATCGATCATTTTCGCTATTTAATTACTACATTTATTTTTATGTCATTTCTCTCTATATAAAATAAAAATATATAATGAAGATTATTATTATATTTTGATTATTGTATATTATTATTATAATATCAAAATATATGTAATAAAGATTTTATAGTGATTATTATTCATTGAATTCCGAAATGTACACCATGAAAGCTTTGATACTATTTCACCAGAACTAAAAGTACACGTTGTTTACGCATAGATAATACGGCTAAAAGTCAGCATACGGTACGGTAGTCAAATTAAATATTAATATACATATGTTGGTGAATACATGAATTCAGTTACATGCAAACGTTACGCAAGAGAACCACGACAACGTGAACGATTACCTCTTTCATCGCGATATATTATTTGTCTCTGCACTTCATACATGGTAACAACATGGTGGTGGATTTTGAAAACAAGCCACGTAGTCCGATAAGAACGCGTCGACTTCAGCCGCTCGCATTTTAATATTCTTTAAACGTGATATATAGCCATTCTCTATATGTTCTCTCTTTATAATATTTTACTTGTATGCACTGAAAATTTGAAGTTTTTTTAGATTAATTTTAGATTAATAATATAAATTTGTGTGTATATGTATAACGATATAAAATTATTAAGCTGATGACTGACAATCGCACCATAATTTCTTTTTGCCTTGTAATTATTCTCGGAATTTCATTTTCATAATCTAATTCTCTGAATATATGCTAATGACATCGCAGACCTCAATTCAATGTAATTTTCTCATACATAAAGCAAAATCATTCGCCGCATTGCGAAAAACAATTTCTGGCTGTCACGCGAAACTTACAGATTGTCGGCTACAAGAGATTTCCGGATTGTCGATGCGGAGGGAACAAGCCCTGTGATTAAAAAAAAAAAACAATTTTACGTGGCCGCGACCGAGGTCAATCTCAGTCGAAAATGTCATACAAACGTACCAGGCCGCATCCGTTCCGGGAATGTTACAGAATTACACGTTCCCGGCCGCGCGCACCCGCGTAGATAGGGGACTTTGTTTCCCAGGATGGGTGACAGTTGGACCAACGGCCTCCCCAAAATATAGCGTACCTGGCGCAAAAGCGGCCGCGTGAAATCTGTCGATGTTAACGTTAATCCTACGCGGAATTCAATTTGTATCCAGCGCCGCAGAAAATTGGACTACTTCGTAATCGGGTTCGTTCGTTCTATCTGTCTTCCTCTCCTTCTCGCCCCCGCGGACCTATCATTCTCTCAGGCTCGGTTGCGTGATAGCCGTGCTAGCCACATCGTTCGACGCAAAAGAGTTGGATCGTTGGTATATGGTCTGCGTGCGTGTATGTATGTTCAGGTTGAAGAGAGACGAACTCGTTAATCGATCCGAAAGTAGGTATCTCCGTAGAAGATATGGTGGGTCTCGATAGAATGGGATCGTTCTCATGTAGGCGTATAATAATCCATTAGTCCGATGGGCTAAATTGAGGGGTGCTTTTGGGGCGTGTGCGAGAAGAGAGAGAGGGGGGGGTGAAGAAAGAGAGAGAAGAAGGAAGGATCGACGCGAAGTGGTCAGAGGGTGGAAAACGTCATTGTGAAGAAAACGATCACGTAGGAAGAGAAAGTGTAGGCTAAGTTTAAAGTTGAATAGTGGCAGGTGAATCTCTCTCTCTCTCTCTCTCTCTCTCTCTCATCTATTTCTCACATCTTTTCTGCGATTTTCACTTTTTTTGTTTATGCCGGACTGATGTATATAGATCTGCCGGTTTATATTATATTTAGACGGAATAGTTCATTCAGAGCAGATAATTAATTTGCAAGCCGAGGTTTTGCTCTGTGGTTTGCTCGCTTCTCTGTCAATTCGTTAAAGATTGACTATGATTGAAGATTGACATCGAAATTTGGACCTTCTATCTACTCTCTCGATCGAGCATGAGTTTTACATTAATCTGCATTCCGTCCATCGATTTTTTACAAAAGAAATTTATCAGGAAATTAGATGAAAAATTATCAAAATAATAAATGTGCAACCCGGCGCTCTTGATAAACTCTCTCCGCTATACTCATGATTCAAATTATCTATCATCGTACGTCCAACAGCTGATATCGATCAGCATATCTTGCGTGCTTCCTTTTCACGTTGTAATTTTAACATTTGTTATCAGATGCATCGTAATTGCGTTCCACCTCATTGCGATATTTACCAATTACTTTAATCCTTAAAGCAATTATCAGGTAGAAATCAGCGAGGACCCAGTATCGATCAAACATTCACGACGCTTCCTCACCCGCAACAAAATCACTAGCCCCGGGGCACGCATAATTCCTCGCAGCTCTTATTATAAACCCCATCTCGCAGACGCGTACGTAATTATATACACACGGCTCACTTACTCTGGCAAAGTATCTCTGGCGTTAGTTCTCGCGGAATACGCGGGCCCGTAGTTTAAAGGCGTCAAAGCGGTGCTCGTGAATTCGCGAGTGACGTTACCTCAATATCGCAGTTAACACTTCGTCTCACGGCACACACGTGCTCATGTGTCTCCACCACGTCTGCACTCTCGCACACGTATGTACGTCGGCGTCTGGCGATACGTGGACACCAGATCTGGGTTACGGGCCGCTCGTTCCATGATATTATCCCGACGGCCGTTCGGTCACGTAGACGTCGTGCGAGTGTGGATGAGGGTGGATCCCGAGTGCGACGAAGGGGTAATTTCGAGTACGGTCATGCGCCCGCACCTGCGGAAAATAGCGCCTGGTGCTGTACTTCATTGGACGAGCGCGCGCGTCATTATCCACTTCATAATTATGCCGCGTAATGCCGACGGAAAATCAGGCTGACCTCTCCCGAGGCTCCCTGCGATTCTTCCTGGTTGCACGTGCTAATGGCGGATAAGCACATCCGATATTGTCTCGTCGGTACATACGCGGTGTGTGACGGCTTTTTCGCTTCCACCTTCTATTTCTCTCCGACGCTAGTGATCGATATCAAGTTACTTGTTTCCGCGAAACTGTTTTCCGGACGCTTTGTTGCAACTGGAATTACATCTTCGATTGTCGGCACCGATTTTTTTTACAAGCATTTTTTCTATTTTATAATAATAATATAAGATATTTATTACTAGTTGTGTTTATTTAAATGCGATTTATTTCATGTTATTAATACAATTTATGGGAATTTTACTATTCATTAGATTAGCTAATGTATGTCTCGCCTTTATACTTTCGATATATTCGTCTTTCATAATTTTATTCTAATACGTTCACAAAGATGCTTAAGATTTAAGATTGTTTTCTAAGAGCTTTTTTCGAATTCCGTTATTATTCATACTAGCATGACCCATTTAGTGCCGGTGTTGCCGGCTCATAAAGGAAATACGTCACGGCAGGACCACGGCTGCAGCGTGCTTGCAATACCTTAATTAAGAAGAGCGTCATAATGCCAACGCATATAATGTCATATATCAGGAAATTTCAATGGACCGCTTTACACCGCTCGGCTTTACTGCGTTATTAATTCAGGAACAGCGGTGGATAAATATTCGCGGCATAACGCAGCCTTATCACGTTAAATAACTGGCGCGACAGTATATTATTCTGATACCGTACGAAATATGTGGTTACATCGCAACCTTTTATAACGCATGTAAAATTATAATTTTATTCTTAACAGACGTTCTCTGTGTCGACATTCCTCTGGTTTCTTCTGCGCTCTTAATCTTTATTTAGGGCTCGTAAATTTGGATACGTTTCTATACGTCTATTTGCGTTCTTTGCTCGAATGAAGAGCGAACAGATAAACGTTTACTTGTCTATTTATTACCCGATTACCGCAATTGGCCAGTGAAATTTTAGAGCGTCGCTAAATCTCATCGCGAGTATAATAATAATTGCAAGTTTAATTGCGCTAGGCTACGCTCAGCCGCGAGCTCGTCGACGTCGAAATGTGACTCGTAATAGATACGACTTAATCGCTCGAGCTATCCATCCACTCTCGCCGGGTGATGATGAATCATCCCTCGCGCGCGGATCTCGCGGGAAGCCCTCGATTTTGTGTCCCATGCGGAACAGATTCCTGTTGCGGGAGGGAGTGAGGAGGGGTAGTACGGACGCGGAGTGTTTTCTGACGCGACACTTCGATCGGAAATGGCCCGGAAGAAAGGGGGTTGGGCGGGGTTTACGAGCACCGGGCACCGCGCCGTCCTTTTCAGCGCAGCCATCGAGTCCGCCACGCCGTGATTCATAGACATATCCTACGAATTATGGAACCGACGAGAGCACGCTCGGTAGACGCCGCCGGAAAGAGAGCGAAACATTTTTATCTCCCCGGCTTGTCTGGCCGGGGAGAATCGGGCGCGTCGCGGAAATAAAGCACGGTTAATGCGGATGTAGCCGGCACGACGTAGTCGGCAGAGGCACGCGAGGGAGGCGGGGAGGGAAAGGGGTAGATGGCGAGGGATGTTATTAAAACTGCCGTTGCTGATTAGATGAGCTAATTTCTCGGCTGCACGTGAAACTTTTAAATTCGCCCCCGACGCTCGCGCCAAGGGCCGCGTTTGCGCGTGTGCGCTCGTTCTGACTGTCGTCGATTTTTTTCATCCTCCTCCGCCGTCCCTCGGTGGCAACGAGGGTGCCCAAAGGGTTTCCGTCGCCCGCGGTTACCCCTTTGTGCAAGACGCGCCGCCCCGTTTCAACCCTTCGCGCCACCGCGTCCCCGCCCACGGCTCCGTTCTTCTGTGCATCGAATAAAGCCTCCGTGTCGGAGGGTCCACCTCGCTTTTTACGGGCTAATTTGTTTAGCCGCCACGGTAACGACATCTCGTAAAACGACGTTCTCTATTTTCGTCCGCGAAACATCCGCCGTTCGCTCGGCTATCCTGAACCGTCACCAGCGTCGTACTTCGTGCGCTCAGTCCTTATTTCTTTTGCTATTCCTCTTATTTTTTTGTAGTTTCCGTCTCCCCTATATTCTTCAGATGATAAATGGTAAATTACCGTCGAAGTTTGTTCGATATGAAACCGCTTGTTCTAACACTCGAAGACTCGCGAAGACTTCGTGGAAGCGATTGTGCGACTCCTGCATTTACAGGATTTCAAGGAAATTCGAGTAACGGGGAGCTTGCAATTGCACGTGGAAATTTGTTTAAAAGTCCTATTTGCCACTGCGTTTTTATGAAGCGCGCGCGGATACTTCGTCGTATGAAGTGATGAGCGTCAAACGCATAAAGTCGTTCCTGAAATACTCATGATGGAGTTGACGTCAAGTACTATCGCAAACAGAATAGTTCGATGCCGCAAAATTGCCCCAATATTTTTTGCGGGCGAATGTATAATACAAATATGTCAACCGCGCGCGGAATCGTAACGTATGCGCATAAAAACGTGCTTCATCCCGCCTAATCGTACGAACCTACCGCGCATAATTTCACACGGTCGTATCCGCGCGGCGCTTGTGCTCGGAACCCGTATTACTGCACGGTTAACCTGCGACCTCGGTAAATGATACGGAATTATCTCGGTGGCCTATATATCCTGACAACTTTCGGGTCTGAAACACCCCGTTGCGCGTTCTCATCGGCGTGCATTAACGGTGCGGCGCGGCGCGGCGCGGCGCGGCGCGGCGCAGCGGCACGAAGTTACCTTGAAGCACGTTAAATACAGACGCACGGAGCAATTGTGCATATCGCGAAAAATGCGAGAGCGCTCGCGGCGCTATCAACCGCTGCCACCCGAGCGAGGCGCGCGCGGGCGAGAAGGGAAGATAAATCTGAAAAAAAAGAGAGGGTGCGAACGCCGCCAGTGGTTAAAATGCATCAATCCCCCGCACCGCCGACCCCCGATGCCGCCCCGGCGGCGCAACCATCTCGTTCCTGCCGCACCGCCGCCGCCGCCGCCGCGCCGCCACGTATATTCCCCTCGCCGCTGCGGGTATTCTTCACGCCTCGCGAAAATTATCGTGCGTCGTAACTTTCGCGCTCGCCGCGCGGGAATCCTTCGCGCTTTTGCGTACGATGGAAATTGTTCGCGGAGAATGATGTACGGATTCGTGGCACGGCGCGTGCGGTCTTCGTATTATGGCCGGCTTAACGAGCAATTTCTGTCGACATTTATTCTATCGGGTGTAGCGCGTATATTTCCGCAGGAGAATACTCCAGGATACGCGCGGTCCGTACCCTGAATGAAGGTAAAATCTCGGCGGTATTACAGCGAAAATATCATGCATCCTTCCGCGATAAAGGTGCGCCGTTGTACGCCCTGGAAACGTAACAAGCGAAACACACTTCGAATGAATCTCTCAGTGAATTTATCATTTTTAATTAAATTATGTGAGCAAGTTTTACGTTTGGTGTTCTTATTATCATATTTTAATATAGGAGGAGACACATGAGGTGTAAAATACGTCACTAAGACTGTTGAATCAAGATCACATCCACGACTAACATTCATTACACCGTTAAACACTACCTTTTGTCTCGCGTCGCGCTTTTTCGTCCCTTTTTCGCAGGACTAATTGATTTACCTTCGCTACTGCTGTGCAAGCACAATAACGCTGAGCCGCTCGCTGGCTCTTCGCTACCGCGTCTACATCGCGACAGTCATTTTGCGTCGTGGCGCGACCATTAGCGCAGCGTTGACGCGTGTACATATTTTTCACGATAATTTTGTCTGAAGAGTAATTTTTCGCTTAGCGCCACCCTCGGTCGAATAAGCCGCGACATCGTATAACTCGCCAGCAATCGCCGTCAACTCGTTCGTATATTAAAATTAAAAATTCCTACTACGATTTATGACCTATTATAATTGGCGAATGCGAAAGAAAATCACAAGCGATGTTAATTGAACTTAATTTTGAATTTATACAATTTGAATGGTAATGCCAGTTAGCTTGTTTATCGTAGGAAATTAGTGAACTAGAACATGAAATATGAATCGAAATATTCTGTTAGATTCATCTTGACACTTACAAGGTTGATGACTTCCTGCACTTTATAGACGCATGAGAACGAGCTCTACTTATTCATCCTTTAGACTCTTTAGAGTTATAAGGGGTCCACTGGCAAATCGACGATATCCGCTCGCGCGACCTACCTCACATTCGGCTGCTCTTGTGAGAATGCATTGACCTTCTATGCTCATTATCGCGGCGTTTCGCACGGCGATTCTAATTGCACGAAAAATTAATTGAATTTCAGCGACACGAAGCGGAATGCGAAGATGGAGGTGTGGCGGTTGCCACACAACCGCTGGAAGAGATCCAAGACGCGGCGTTTCGATATGAAACGTGCGAGATAACGGAACAAAAAGGGATCTTGCGCGATTACATCCTCCCACTTTTGCGAACACCTCCAGTCGAAGGAGCGAAGGAGCGATCGGAGGAGAGTTCGTGTGAAAAAACGGAACTGATCGACAGTACAAAAGAGACCATAGTCCTCGAATCGAATGGTCGTTCGGCTCAATGCCAAATTATTTTCTACTCGTGGAACACTCGACGTTGCGGGGAAGGGACGAAGTGGTTAAGAGGACGTGGACCGCAAGTTTCCACAGGCACTCCACATCAATCTGAGATATATATGTTCAATGACTTGGATCGGGATAGCGGACGTCGCGCGACCACTCTCAACCTCGTTCTACGAAAATAATCGATTCCCGGACTCGTGATGGATTACGTGCCACGTTAGGCTATTCCCTCTTAAAAAGATTTCGATAGGTACTTGCCACGGTGACTTGCTGTCGTTCATTTCCCCCGCATTCTCCACCGACTTTAGATGACGTTCTGTGGTCATTAAATGATTTGTTTGGTACGGAACGAATAAACAAAATGCTCGAGTTACTTTTCGAGCGCTGGATGATGAAGAGAACTTTTGTGTTCGGATTTGAAAGAACGGAAACTAGAATGCCGTTGGAGATCTGTTTCACTCCATTTCGTTTCATTTTCTTCCGTTGAGTGCCTCTAGAACTACTCGAGGGATTGTTAATCTTTCTTTGGGAACTTGGTTTGTCCATTAATCGTTTTAATGCCATTGTCCTACAGCCTTTTAACGATAATTATAGACCGTATAATTAACTGTTTATTGCTGATTTCAGCTCTAAAATATGAAACATTTTAAATGCTTTCGAAAATATTGTTCGAAAAATACGTAACATGATCTATAAATATTACCGGAAAATCTTTTTTATCGAGAAATTTTTATCTATTTTTATTTATATAGTATTGTTACACACTCGCGCATATACAAGTACACTGCACGTTCACTCATGGAGCACACGAAACGCTTGCACGCGCGGAAAGGAATCGATAATATAAATTAAGAAAGAGCACAAACTCTTTAATGAAACAACGAATACAATGAAATGGTAACTCGTTAAATATTGGACCCAGAAAACACGTCAGCACAGCTCGAAAGCCCCGGAACAATTCCGTTGATCGCCGTCGTCAAGACGATCACGTTCTTCTTCTTAGTATCTTCGATATATACGATTCTTCTTCTCTCTCTTGGATTTTTCTTAATATATATGATAGTTTGCTATATAGAAGACTGAAAGACAATACAGTACATTTTACAACAATACTTGGACGAATTCATAGGCCTTATTACTGATTGACGTGCTTGATAAATTTTGCAAATAGAGTTCGGTGGAGGGGAAATCAATTGATGCCGGGATGGTTCGAGATTCTTATGTAAGCTAAAAAGAAAGGGAATGACAAGGATCTTGTTCGGAAGGGTCTGCTGCACCCTCGACTCCGTCGTATTTCTTTCGTATTTCTTGTCGAGAGCTTATTAATCCCTCTTGCTAGAGCGTTATATTATTCGTTGCTCACTCTGTCGCCTCTCCTTTATGTGCGACTCGGAGGAAACGATTACCGGCATAAAAATTGTGGGCCCCTTTTGTCCCTGTTCCCTTTGAGCGTGTTCTTTCATTTCACGTCATTTGATTAATGAAAGTGCGCTGATTGTACGGAGAACAGGCTTTGACGTGGAGAGCATTTCTCTCTCTGTCGAGCGAGTCGAGTGAAACGATAAGATTATCGCTTATTATAGCATGTTTTATCTCTTCGAATCATACGATATCGCTTTTGAGGACTGTTAATTATTTAATATCTTAAGAAGACAGTTTATTGAAATTCATATTTGCATAATACATAAGGGAATCTAAAATTATCCGTCTATCTATTTTCTTTTATCGAAACAGCATTCTAACGATTCAAGTACCTGATATTAAGTCTTATATCAAGCGCCGCCGCAAAATGAGCGCACGACGGACGGATTATCGATAAATTAAAGCGCGCTGCGATCGTTACGTATTAAAAGCATCAAGAAATTGCCGACTTAATTTCGCAGTAGAATCGTCGCGTTTGGCGTTTATTTCGCGGCTCTCGATCGACAACTACGCATTACTTGGCACGATCGATGACGTCTTGATTGCAAGCCACGAAACGGCGAGACTCGTTCACCACGCTATATTTATTGTCTACCTACGAGACGGAGCGTGAATCGCCCTAACGTGCGCGCCGACGAGGGAAAAAGAAATAGGACGAGATGAAATAGGAAGGATCGTCCCGCCGACAGCATACGGCGCGCAGTAACTCGTCATCGGGCGAACGATTATATTTGCCCGACTGCGAATTAGCATAATTGAGCGTTACCCGCGAAAGCACCGAATTGGCGGTGGATAATGACTTCCTGCCAGAAAAGAAGTGCGGCCACGTCGCCGGTTAATTACACGCTTTTCTGGCTGGCCGACGTTGCGGGACGTTCGCTCGTGAGGTACCGAGCAGTCCGAGGTAGGAGCAAGATCGGAGGAACGAATGTAAGAAGCAAGAGGGACGGACGATATCTACAGTTTCGCCAGAAGATTAACGAACCGACTCTCTGTCGGCCATGCTTACACCTCGTCGCCGATATAACGATCCGTGGGCGAACAACCCGGTAAATAACTGAGTGACTGTTCACCGATCATGTTGATGTATTAATTATCGCAATGCCATAGTCAGCGGCTACGATAAATTCAGGCATCGCATTGTCAGACATTACATCCTGTTGCTTGTAGCACGCGCTATTGACACGTAGATATCAGGAATACTATTATCGTTATCAAAGAGATGCTAATTGATATCTCCTGACTAAGAAATCATTTGTCACCGTTGTTAATGTTAATTTAATTTATCGTTTTACCATTGCAATCATTTATCTTGTCTATTCATTAAGCAGCGTTGCACGTCGTCTACATTGTCAGTAAACTCCGCAACGGTTTCGTCGAAATTATTCATCGGTGTTCATCGGTTTATCGAAAAGTCGATTCGCGAAATGGAATCCCTGTTCTAAAAGCACAAATGGCAACCACCTGCTGTAGATAGGAAGTCAATTCTCTGTTACATAGATGGTATCCCAAAAGCTTATTCTGTAGGGAACATGATTTCAATGCTCTGGTGTTTTCGATAAAATTTCTTTTCTCTTTCGTATCGGCAGAAGAGTGATACTTCAATAATATTCTATACGAATTGCGCTGGCCATCGATATACTCTTCTTTGTCGATTTTGTACCACGATGCGATACTTCAGTAGCGCGCACTCGAACTTGAGTTCGCGAGTAGGGTTCTTTGGTATGTAATTTATTACTCATCGAACAATTTGGCGCAGTGGTCGATCTCGCTCCCTTGTACAAGGCTGATGAATTAATTGCCAGTATCAGCATCCTGGCAAACTGTGGCAGTACACTAGGTTATTACGTCACGATGGTATATGCGGTACGCCGTATCTCGTTCGTTCGACGCCTCCGATTACACGATCCAGCGACGTCAAGTCGTTATCGGCATCGTCGTGAGCGGGGGCAACAACCAACACCACGAACACAAACCGATCAACGCTCTCTCATCGTCATAAGTTATAACCTTATGAGGATACTTCGCTCCGTTGTCGATCGATCGATCGTTGCCGCCGTACCTGTCGGCGATAGACGAATTAATTAAGCGGCACTAGCACCTTGGTCAGCCGTAATGGTCGGTAAACCTGACAAGGCTCTGCGGTCATTAGGTCACGTTTTACATCGACCTGTAATAGCTTCTAGCCTGGCGGCGTGCTACCGTGCCGTTAGGTCACGTCTTACATCCGCCGTAATATCTCTGCCTCTCTCCCACCTTCTCGCGCTCCTTCTCTCTCAAGTTCCAAGTGTTCCAAGCGACTGCACGGTCGGGGCATTATCAATTTCTTCGTCGGCGATAAATGAAAATCACTTCGGCGCGGACGTGGCTGTTCGTTGTATCGCGTGCCCGGAATGCTCAAGAGCCGGAGACTCTTGTTGCAGGCTGCCGCCACCATCGATCGGTTCTCGCCTCTCTTTTAACACTAGTTGACGAGTTAATTACCTTTATCGACAAATTCTGACACCGCGGCACGGTAACGGCGGCGACGATGGCGGCGGCGACAGCGGCGTCGTCTGTGACACTGATGTTACCTGTCGACATGACGATATCTTGTCCGTAGCTCGATACAGCTCGATGCAGCTCGATTATGAGATGTAATTGCGCGGAATCCTTACATATCCAGGGAGACATAGTCGATGTACTATCGCGCACTCCCGCGCAAAATATGACATGCTTACGGGCTTAAGCGTTCACGTGCGGCGCGGCGACGCGGATCGCATGTGCATGTGGATTATGTGCGATGACACACAAACACGTTTCTGCGATCATGTGATACATCGACGAGGATGCGTGCAGGTATTATGCGCGTGAGCGGCGGGTATTATGCACGTACAAGTGGCTAATATAATCTCGGCCAATTTAGTAAACATATTAAGTGCAGTCTGAATAATATACCCACGGTTTAATGCCACAGGTGAGAACCGCCGATGTCAGATAGATAGAAATATAGTGACACCATTACTGCCGACCAGTGCGAATAGCGTAATCGGCTTCCCGTGCGTTTTTGCCAGTTTTTGAATGTATAGCGTACATGTAGCGCTAGTCATTCCATTTATCCGATCAAATCGAGATCGCGACTTTATCACGATTTCTAGGTGGTTCAATATTTTGTTATCGAAAAAAAGCTCGAGTTTTATTAAATTAAAAGGTTTCCTTTTATATTTCCTTATATATCACTTCGATTTCTCGTCAATCTGCGATAGTCATTCCGCACTTTAATGTTATATCGGTTCGGAATTACGGTCTGCACTTGATCCATACGCCCACACATTCGTCGTACGGTCCATTATTACGCGAGCCGTAAGTGCAAGCGTCTTGCGTTCCGTATTTACATTACCTTCCTAAATTCCACCCCGTGCCATTCCGTCCGGTCCACTTAACCACTGACGCCCTTTACAAAGATAGCTGCGAATACCCGATCGGGATGGAATGCACAACGAGTCGATCGACGTGCAACGACGTGAGAGATTTTAGCTCTCCGTGAGACATTCCTATGCTCCCGAGAAAGAGAGAGAGAGAGAGAGAAAGAGAAAGAAGGATCGTAATCGATTGTCCGTCTCGGCACGATTGCTGCCAGCATTTATCGCAAGGTTGGCAGCCGAGGCCGAGTTCCAACACAAAGTACCGCCCGACGACCTATAAGTCCGCCTCTATCTGAAATAATCGAGTGGTGACAGAAACCCGCGGTGATGCACTGATACGCCAATAAGGCAGCGTGTCTACGTCGCGTTTATCTAGATGAAGAAACTTTTAAGTTAGGTCACACAATGAGAGGAGCAAGAGGATGAGCCTCGGCGGGAGTGAGGAGAAGAAATCCACGGATAGAAAAAGAGAAAGAGAGCAAGATATCGTACCGGGACGCCGAAGCAAGGATAAAATTGGTTTGTACCCCTATTGATATGTCAGGACGTCCGTCGGGGTTAAGATAGTCAGCGATTACCACCCGTACTCTCTCGTTTCCACGGCATGGTCGGCCGGCTATCCGCGACGCCAAGGTTACCGCAACACGGCCAATTGAACTCGGCCGCGAACCGCAAGATCGCGAGCTGGCCGATCGTTATCTGGAAACGTATTGCGCTCGACGAGAAACGAGGCATTCCCGGCATCGCGGCTACAATTTCGATTGCACGCCACGGCGCCGATTGTTTAGAGCGCTTGTAATGATGATGAGCGCTCAGGCGCGCGCTAGCCAACTGACGGGAAAAGCGGTTAACCGAATTGTTTAATCTTCTTGCTCTCCCAGCACCTACAATCACGGACGTAGCATTTTTTTCTCTGCAATACAGGAGGACGTCGCATTTTATTTTCGACGAGAGATGCTGCCTCGCGCGCCGATGAAAGAGCTGGGCGTTTCGCGAATGGAATCGCGTTTCATGGTTTTCTATTTCGATCGCGTGTATTTCGGCGCTCTCATTACTGTCCGACATGTATAGAACAAGAAGCGGGAGGAAATCGTGAATACGGGGAGAGAAAAGGAAAAAAAAGAGAGGAGATAGAGAAACTGTTACGAACGTAAAAAGGGGTGAGGGAAAGCGAGTGGAATTCGCGATACGTGACGTGCCTCGGTGATGAAGTATTCTTTCTCTTGCATTCGCAAGACATTTCCGCTTCATCGATCTCACGATTCCGTGGACCGACGACCGTTGTCTTTTGTCCAGATTTCCGTGTGAAGGCAAGATATTCGCTCTTCTGAACCTCGCCGCTTTCCATATTCCGTTGAAGGATGTA
Organism: Aphaenogaster ashmeadi; assembly: GCA_003063805.1. Lineage (NCBI taxonomy): Eukaryota > Metazoa > Arthropoda > Insecta > Hymenoptera > Formicidae > Aphaenogaster > Aphaenogaster ashmeadi. The sequence goes on along the minus strand of NJRQ01000056.1, from coordinate 589,081 downwards.
CCGCCCGCTTTAATTTTACAGTAATTCTATAGCGAATAATTTTCTCACGGAATTTCGCTGAAAGAGTAATGCTCGTAATTGTTTCCTTTGGAAAAAAGAGATCTGCATTCAGTCGATCCGTTCGCGGTGCGATTTCGAAATCGCGGCCCAAACGAAATGCATTAAACCGGCTCGTTGATCAAACAGTTTGTTGCGCACATGCATTCAAAGTTGATTTTAGGGAGCGATTTATCAGCCTGTTGCGAGATCGTTGACCGTGCCGAAACTAACTTATAAAGGGCTCATTATGGAGCGGCAGTCGTGGGATTTGAATTTTAAATCGCGCCGTACGAATGCTTGCCGCCCGAGCTAATATGCAAACCAGTGTCATATGAAATCGGTGTGCGGGTATTAACATGTCAAATAGAAATGAATTAATCGAGTGTACTGTCGATGCGCTCCCCCGACGCATCGTGCGTGTGTACATTAAATAAATTAGAATCGAGTCCGAAGGAGCGGGACACGCGGCGCATCCGCGCCGCGTTTGCGCCGCTGTTTTCATAGATAACGACGTAATCGAGTGCCGGTTATCGAATCTGGCGTAAGCGATGACAAACATAGCGGCGCGTTTACTTTCGTAATTACCAATGCAGAATACGCGGTCGCGGATGAAACGCGAAATGTCAATGGAGACTGCAACGTGCCTCGTGTGTCGCACCGTGTGCGTCTTTGTGTATAGATTTGTTCACGCTCGACCGACACGTCGCGTCGCGCCGCCCCGACATTCACGCAACGTGGAAAATTCGGTTGAACGCGCAATGACAAATTAATATCGCTTCCGCAATAATATCGAGCGGTTATTAATTGCGCGCCGCTTTCGGATATTTGGTCGAATATCAAAGGGGGAAATGAAGGGTCGGTTTTAGGGTGGCACGGTCGATTTAAGTTGCGTCATCGTCGCCACGCGCTTTCGGCGCATTGTCGTGCGATGATCCACGAAACGATTTGTTCTCCAATGGATTCGCATAATACGCGAATATTATATGAATCTCCTACCCAAAATGATTTGAGTTAAATTAACAGAATTAACAGAGTCCGATCTTTTACCGCAAACAACCTATTACGTGTCAAAGTTTCAACATACGGGCATCTTTTATTGAACAGAATTTTAATTTTGATTTTCTCTCAAGGGTGCATAACAATATTTTTAATTTATACCGGTGGATATTTAAATATCGAAACGTTTGAGAAATGTTATACCCATATGCATTACGAACTCCATTTAACAATAATTTCATACATTGATTTTAGCGTTATATTGGTAATAGCGTTATTTATTTTAGTTACGCGATAGTTATTATATAGTTTATTATTATGAACAATATATTACATATCGAAGAGTAATTAATATTGCATCTACGTTTACAAACAGCATATTGCATGTACTGTTAGAAATTGTTTTCTACGTGAAACGTACGGATACAAGCTTATTCGCATCCATTTTCTCAGGAAGGATATAAAGGAGCTGTGAACTTCCTAAATAGCCGCGTCGATCCTGTTATAAAATTTCTTGCTTAACGGTCAAGAACTTTCGATGGATATCTACTTTTTTTCTTGCCGCGAGTTTCTACCCACTCTACGTATCCTGTCAGTCGTATCTAAAACTAGATTGACAAATTCGATTATAATAACCCGGCCTCGCAAGAGACGAGGCTCTACCTGCGGGCGTCTATCAACTTCCCGACGAAGAGCGACATTATCGATCGCATTATCGGCCTCGTAAACTTCCACTTTGGTACGTGGGATCGTCCGTAAATGTCGATCGTAAAATCACACGGCGGGGGGAGCCGAAGTTATTGGTCCGTTTCCGGAAGGGTTGCAGCCCCCCGCGGACCGCATTCGAACGAATAAATACGTTTAATCTTGTTTTGCGGATCGAGTGTGGTCGCGCCAACAATCCTGTATTTGTCGTATGTTTTTCGGTGTTTTCGGACGACACATCGTATACCGAGTCAACATTAGCGTGTATAAATATCATGTTCATCCTCATATCCTTCCAAAAAGGAGATGCTGCAAAATCAGAAACTGTTTTCAGCGAGCAGATAAAATGAGAAAGACACATGGCAATACAACTAGCGTAAGTTATTTTTTAATATGTGCAATATTCTGTTCATGCTGTTTGTTCATTATTTTAAAATAATATTTTATAAATTTTGCGAACTGAAAATAGCGATTAAGAAATGGGGGGGGGGGGAGAGAGAGAGAGAGAAGGAGAGTATACCTTGCTGTTTTCTTATGATTTTACATTAAAAACAAGATTTGCATTGAAGACGAGAATTATGTAGAAATGGTGTGCGAACGTTTTATAAGCGTTTTACGAAAATACTCGAGCCTTTTAAAAAGCATTGCCGATACTCAAATGCGAATGAAACGGAAACGTGAGTAGCGCAGACGGCAAAGTGAACAGCGACCTTCCCTCTGAAGGCGATACTTTGTTACTCGTCTTTTGCGAAATGACGTTTTCGTAAAAGCTCTTTCTCGCCGCTGTTCCGGTTCTGAAACCAGATATCTGTCGGTCTAATTGCTTTAGTCTTAAGCGTCCGTTACACGGTACATTTGAAGGAAAATAGATGGTAGGTTTCGGGCTTAGATAGAATGCGAAAATGTGAAAGGGGGAAGAGAAAGAAAACCCGACGAAAAGGTGCAGCCCCGGTTGGAAGACGGACAACGGACAACAAAACTGTTAATGGATTGTGGCAGCAAAAAACTCCGAAACAACGTCTTGGATTACCATCGTAAGCTATAACTATAAGATTAACGTGAATGGATATAGCTGATGTAAACAGAAAATGTGATGATATTGATAATATAAGTAGAAATGTTGAATGCATGTAGCATATTATGACGAAAGTAATTATAAATATCTCTTATTATATTGATGATTTTATGGACAGACCATGAATTTTTCTAAAAATGTATTATCTCATCTTTGATTAATGCGAATACAATTTGAAAAAATAATTCGATAAAATTTATTTAAGCGTTTAAGAAAATATATTTAAAAAATGAAAGCTAATTTAGTGTTTCTTGTAAAAAAGAAATTTGCATGTTGTACAGTATGTATCTCTTTATCATGCGTTGTCTTTAATCTACATTATGCGATTCGCTTACTTTCTAATATCCATAAATCCGAATTCAATCGGGTTTCCGAAACGACCTAATCGCGTTCAATCAGTTAGAAAGTGCCGCAAGACGAGGGGAAGAGCGACCAGTGAATCTGATTACTCAATCAGCGGATCACAGCGATCGAGTCTAACCGAGGTGAACCGTCGGCGGAGTTAGACGAGGACAGGATAGTCAGAGAAGCGGTGGCGAGATTGAAGGAATAGAAAGGGAAAACCGATGAGACGATGGAGATAAAGGCGAACGGAAAAAATGAGGAACGGCAAGGAACGAGGGAACGAGAATATGGATGAAGAAACCGTGGAGGTCGGGAAAGACGACAAACGCGGAAATCGCTCGTGTCCCGACGAGACGTTCTATCGCAATTCGCGTAAATGCGACTCCATCTCGAGACCCGGAACCAGAGATCTTTGTCGCGGAAGCCGATCGTCAAACCAGAGATCCGTGAGATTTAACCGACGATGAGAAGCGCCAGGTGCTTGTTTGTTCTCTCAAACACCGGCTCGCTCTTTCGCGCCTCTCGTTCGACTTCCTTTCCGCTGATTCGTCGTCGGCTATTTTTTTGCAGCACTGAGTGCAACCGTAGCGGCACCTTTGCGAATTTGCGAATAGGAAGGATGACGGTGATGGTGCAAGAGAATTCTATGAAAATGTCCACATCGCGGTATCGTCGTTTAAATTCTTGTGATTATTATTTCGTCGTCTTTACCCGTTTGCGGACACCGGAGCGCCGCTCTGTCACTTTGCTGCGACGTAATTACGACGTAAATGTTCGGGGCAGCACGCATGTGCGGCGCTAAAAGCATGGACAAAGAGGAGTTCGTTAAACGAAACCGCATGTGGGATGAATTTACATTGCAAAGTCTTCGTTATGTCGATCTAGGTGAACGTGGGATCGCTCGCAAATGCACATTCACCATAGCTTTGTGCTACCTTAAGAGTATAAGAGCCGCAATCAACCACGAAGAATCATTTACGTGTAAACGAAATTTCGATCAAGAGAAGAAATATTTAAAAAGAATATAATCGGAATCTTTTTCCGTTTCTTGTTCATACGATTAAATTCACTATTATCTAACCTCGTAAAGTCTGTTGACTTAGTAAAAAAACTTCGGAATGAATCTCTTAACGAACGCTGCAATGTTCTGGTAAAATTTAGAATGCAGAACACGCGATTTGAGATAAAACCAAGACCACCTTTTTGCAGTCTCGATCTTTAGAAAGTATTTTACCACTTCACGGATTTGCCAACAATTTCCCATGTTTACTGCGCATTTGTTAGTATTCTCCGGAACGGCATAGAGCACTAGGTGCACGATTGGGAATGGGTACTTCGCTTAATCCGCGGAAGACTGTTTATTTATTCACGACTCAAGAAGCGCTTCTTATCACCCTCAAAGGATTCACGAACACTCGGCTTTTCTGCAATTTCGCTGCTCGTCAGCGCGCTCGACGGGCGTTTCATATTATTAAATGATATATATCGGCGGGTTAAGATGTTTCCGTGACTTCGTTCCAGTCTGCTTTTCCGCTCCCTGGTGATCTCGCTCTCACGCAATCAACTTTCCGTAACGCTGTATATTTTGGACTGTTTAACCTCGTCATAACGAACCGTCCAATAATGCTTTCAGGCACAGCTTCGTCGCCATTCGGAAGCGGGATTAGGGGCGCGATAGATGCAATCAAACATTCGTGCATAACTGTCCACTCGAAGCTTTCGGCGCGATTAATCAGTCTTTCCTTTCTATCTAGTGGCTGGGAATGCTGCGAAAACAAGGATACGAGACTCAAGAAGGTACTTGTACCCTTGTGTCGAGATCATTCCAAACAGTAGCATCGCTATAACTTCTCGTCCTTTCCTATCGACTCTATTTTAGCAAATTGTTATGACAGAAAGCAGTACCCAGTCCGAGTGGGTACTTCGTTTGTACATTGTCTCCTTGTCTTTGTTTGTCGGTGAAATTTTACTGATGAAAGCATCACGATTTTTAATTGTATCAGAAAAATTGAGCGTTCGCCGAAATGGCCTTGTCTGTATAATTTGCGAAGAAACCATTCAAAGATACTGTAGGACGTTTTAGAGAACTCGGTCGCGACTCTTTCTTACGACTCCGAAATTGCGCTCGCCCGAATGTGTTTCAAAGTCATGCGATAAAGTGGCGATAAACCGGAAGTATCCGAACTTTATATCTTATGGTGCCAAAAGCGCGGCTCGTCCTTTCAACCATCTGCCTTGCATCAAAATCATTTGCATGCGCGTGTGACGCAGCTTCTGCACTTTCGCTCGGCATTCTCAGGGCAATAGGGTCAATAAAACCAGATAGTAGGTTTATACCAGCATTACCATAGGTGAAATTGTCCGTGGGAAATGGCCACTATTCGGGAATAATTTCCTCGAACGGGCTGTCCGATTGTACGAAATGATTTCCGCGAGCCTCGATTTTCAGCAAGGTTTGTAGCCACCCTTACATCTTACGCGCGCGAATTAAAAGTTACTGTCAGTGCCGGAACTTCGCGCGCACGTTGTGAGAATACGCTCCGCCACGTTCCCGCGATTGCCGTAATCGCGATTATTGTCGCGACTGAGATTCAAATGCGCCGTCGTTGACTTTCCCTTCCAGCGATACAATGGGGAAGTTCAGCGCAGGCAGAAGTTTTCCTCTTTGTCGGCGTGCCGAGCGTGGTAAGAAACAAAATAAGCGAGGAAAGATGAAAAAGTTGATAGGGCGCTGAGAAAACAGCGGTGCACTTTCGAGGGAATATCGCTCGCTGATGTTATCGCGACTATCCGAGACGAAAGTGTGGACGGTAATTATGCGCTGGGCGTTGTGGTAAGAATGGCGCATGTCGGGATAGCGTAACGATATATCAAACCGTGATGGACGGCGGTATCGTTCGAGTGAATAGTAGCATCAGATTACATTGCCAATGTGATTACAACCGTGGTAATTACATAGTGTTTGCTATTAATTGCATATTGCTGTTACTACCAATTATATACTTTAGCTGTGCTCAGAACGCGGTAATTAGCAAATACAGTTCCGCCGCGTGTGCGGTTTACAGATCGATATCGTTTATTTCAGTAAGACGTCAGATTGCGGAACGATGTTTTTAAGACTAGAAGAACCGAGGAAATTAGAAAAGAGAGGAGCTACAATAGAATATAATCTCGTTAATCAACTGTCCCCATTTTTATCTTGCGACTAATCTACCCCCTCCCCCGGGACTATTTTCTTTTTTCTATTGTTTCTTGAAGTCCCGGGAAGATTAAAAGGATACACTTTACGAGTCACCATTAATCAAAAGTTTTGATAGGTACGTGTATAAACGTCGTAAATTCCGCATCGAGTTCATCACGACAAAGTTCAGGGATGACGTTTAATCATTCACCTTAATATATCACCTATCAGTATAATCGTAAGGATTCGTGCCTCTTATCGGCGTAAATATCGCACGGTTGCACAACGAGGAAAATGCGCCTCTTTTCTCTAGAATGATTTCCACCCTCGCAATCTCGACCGGGGGGGAGGGCAACGCCAATGGCGGCGGCGGCGGCGGCGGTGGCGGCGGGCGTCGGTCGTCGAGCCTCCATAATTCATTCGGCAGACAACCAGAAATCCTGGAAACATACATTTATGCGGCGAGTCGTCCCAGAGGAGTAGCAGAGACCGGGTGGAGGGGTGACAGAGCAGCCCGGGTTGCGGCGTAGGTTGTAGGTACAAGTGCGCGAGAGGGGACACAGCAGCAGCACGGTACGACAGGCAGTACAGTGGTGGAGATGCCGCTAGGGGATGAGGGACGAGACGAGGGTGAGGGAGATCCCCGAAATCAGGATGACAACCGTAGAGTTGGCGCCGTGATGCACGACGCGCAGATACGCGCTATCATACCAATAACCGTTCAAATAATAGTCCGCGAGCTGGTTGCGGCCAACGCGTCGCCTCCGCCGAAACACAACCGAACGCTATGCTCGACTCCGAACCGCAACGACACGGGTCCGAGTCGATATCGGCCGGCGGGAGGAGGGGCGGCTGGGTCGAGGCGAATTTCGGCCGTGATTTCGGGCTCGAAATTGCCAGGACGAGAGAGGTAGAGGCGGCGACGCGCATTCGAAACCGGCGTTTCGACTTGGCAACTGCGTTTCGATTCGTCCGCGGATAACGTAGCGGTATCGCCGCGATGCGATCTCGACGTCGACGTCGGTCGTCTTGGACACCGGAGACGACAATGGTATCGTCGTAGCTGCCGCTTTAATGACCGCGTCTCTACGTTTATGTTCTCCACACCGAGGCACCGATACCGGAGGTGGCATTAATGCCTGCTTTGCAGCCGCAAGTATGTGTGCGTGGACCGTGCTCTTGGGCAAACGCTCAAATACGCAGCTGTGTATTTGATCGCAAGACTAACTTCCGTTCGATCACCGCGGCGCATGGCAGTTTTGGTACGCGTTACACCGTGATCGCAAGAGAAAGCTCGTAGTCAGATAAAAGATATGGTATGTCACTAATTTAAACGTCGAAACATTACGGAGCTAAGAGTAAATTTTAAAAGAGGATAAGGCAGAAAGCTCCTAGATGATTCTGAATGGCGATATATTAATACAAATCGAACACGATTGTCGCAAAGTCTCTAATGAATTCACACACATTATGTCGCACAAAGACAACATTAAATCTCTAGATTCAGCTCCTCTTGCATGGAATCAGATGAATCGAGTATACGAGAATTCCTACTTCTGGGCCTATACAGTATGTACCTTCTGTCGCTCTAGTGAATAGAATACCGTGTGTATACCGTACGCTTGCCTGAGAGACGAGTGGCGTTTCGGATAGATCACGGTTGAAATTCCAGCCGAGATCAGAGTTGAAATTACATGACGCCAAGCTGCAGCAAATTCTAAATCAAATTACTTGTTCAAATCTTCCTCATTGCATTTTAATCTGCACTTTGAAACATTTTCTTGCAAAAGTTTTCAATCGCCATTGACAAATTGAACATAGAACGGACACCAATCCAGATTGGAAAAGAATGAAATTGGATGATTTATTTTTTAGTTTCCGATAACGACAGATCGCAAACAGTGCGAAAATACGCAATTCCGTGCAGTTTCTCGTTGCAAAACTAATGTAATGTAAACGACGAGTCGACGGCGATTCGCGGCACAGAATCTGATGAATCTACGATCGCTCCGGTTACTCTCCGCGACACTACGACGTGCGCAGATACCTTAATAGACAGGGAAAGCAGCGTACATCCCTTACACGGTGGTTACGTAAAGAGGATGAGTGTCGTGCAGAATAGGCCATAGCCGGTACAAGAAGCTGCTGCGCAGTAGGGTAAAGCAGGGCTTTGACACGCACTTAATCACGCCGCGGTTTCTCTATCTCCGGTCCTCTTCGTCTTATTCTCTGCCTTTCGTCTCTTTCCTCTCTTTGCCGTTCCTCTCTTTAGAGGAAGGCTGAGTAAAGCCGCAAGAACAGTCTCCTATTTGCGCCCATTCTCTTTTCTCCCTTGTCCCACGCTCATTCTTCTTGGCCCTTCTCTCTTGCGTTCGGAAAATGCTTCGTTTAACAATGTAACGAAATGTTTTTCACTATTAAAACACATTTGTAATACAATCAGTTCTCTGTATTTTATATGTTCATGCAGTTATAAACCGAATGACTAATGCCGTTAGTTTAGCTTTTTAAACTTTAGTACTTTAGATGATTAATTCATTAGTAACAGCGCAAATGGAATCCGTTCAAACTGTCGCTCGTCCAAGTAAATAAATTACAATGCTGCTCGCGCGCGTCTTTCCGTTGACACGATTAATTGATCGGTGACGAACGACGTACTTCACACACGTGAAGAAATACATCCATTCGACGTATCCACAATCCATTCGTTACTGCAACATCGCGTAAGCACCCTTAATACATTACACCCGCTCTGATCGTAATGCGGAAGGAACGCATCGTAAGCAGGACGATAAAGCGCCAAAGCAAACTGTCGCCGCGTGGTACAAGCGGCACCGTCGATTCTCGCCTTTCAACCAACATCCCTCGTTCGCGGAGAATCAACAGCCTCTCGCGTCAGACCCCAATTTCCGCAGCAATAATACCGGCTTAAACAAAGCCCTGTGCGTGCACCGTAGCGCGGCTGCAGGGGACGTGCACTCCAGAAACATTTCCCTCTCGGCAGCCGGCTACATACGCGCGTGTACAAACAGGCAGTTCGATGCAACGTAGGACCGTGGTCTGCCTCGGTGCGCGGCCTCCTCTTGGCGTTCCTAGATCCCATCATGGAGTTAGAATCCGAATTTAGCTGACTGGGCTTCCATCCACCTACGAAAACGTCGCCCTTACACCTATAATCTGCATGCGAAATTACTGTCGCGGAAACAGTATTTTCGCTCGTTTCCATTTCGCTCGCGTCTCGCGGAGATTCGTGTTAATTAAGATATCCCGCGTTGAAATTGCGATGCAGATTTGATTTAGACCGCAAAAACGGCGTTCGACTATTTCGGTGGCGAATATAGCAAATATCTTTTTATAATAGGTACACATACACACGCAGGAATATGCGCATGTAAGCAGGCTTTTTATTTTACCCATCTCTTCACTAAATTGTAGATATTGCTGTAATTACGAATCTTTGTTGTGTCAAGCAGTGGTGAGATGTCAAATTGCGTGGAAACAGAAGACGATTTATTTCATAGAACGAAAGACGAGTATGATGAGACGCGAAAGAGCGAGGCTGTACTACCGCGACTTTAATAAACGTGGCACTCCGCAAGGTGCTCAGCAAGGGTGTCTAAAATCTGGCCATACCTCCAATTACTGTCTTCGGTAGCGTATAATTGGTAATTACTCGTACTAACTTCTTGCAGGGCGGATAGTTCGCACTGCGTGTTGGTCAAAGTCTCTTAACGGACGATTAACCTGTAACCAGGTACCATCGAGACTCTCGAAGTTTGTGGAACAGTGCTCCACCGTGCGCTTCGAACACCTGAATATGCTCTTAAATGTATTATAAAGTGTATTAGGTGATGCATGTGGCGCGGGCCGATGTTTCAATGTGCGCAAGAGATATAACGCGCCGTGGCTACAAATTATTAGAGATTTAAAATTTATCCAAAGTGCGCGATTATCCTCTGGAGTCGCGATCGCGTTGCGACCTGTTACAACGGATGATTAATTTGCGCTGTGTGATCGTATCGATATTCTTCCAACATTTGCCGATAGACAATACATCATAATCGTAAACAACTGAGTGAGTGCATTGATTACTTAACAGCACAGTATTATGCTAATAATATGATTGCTTTATTCAATTAGCTGAATGCTTCACCGGCAAATTATCATAATCACGTATTTTGCAATTTCTTGCTTGTCATACCGTGGAAGCACTCCAATTAACAATGCAGAGTCGATGAATTACAGCGAAGCTGTCCAACGTTTTCAAAAGGCATAATCGTGATTGAAAATTAATGGTAATATATTTACTAGAATTGCCGCGGTGTAAAAACAGAAGAGGCGAATGCATTAATCCAGATTTTAATTTGCAATTACTCTTCTTTGATCATTTCTACCTTGCTATTCAGGCCACTCCGCGAGAGAGAGAAATGGCACGGTATTTGTTCACGATTAAAAGCAAACTTCTGCACGGGAATCTAGCCTTGCATCGATTTGACAACACCCTCGCGTCCTCGCCATCGGCTTTTGTTCACTATGCGACAATGCTCGGAACTGGGCCAAATTCAATCGATCGTAAATCCTCTATATTTGTGAATTAAACGATTTTAACCGGCCGCGTAAAGACAGACGGCATCTCGCGTAATAAGCTACGTTCTCTCTGTCGTCGTGCACGCTTTGTTATCGGTATTCCGACCTCTCCTCCGTTCTTCGTTCGCATGCCCGCGTTACTTTCTCTCCACTCTCTTTCTCTCCGTCCCCTTCTTTTCCCCGCGCGAGCTTCTCTTTGCGCGCACTTTTTTTATTGATTATTCCCGCAAATCCAGTGGCCTCGCACTTTTCACGATGCCGTAATTACCGTTGTAATAAGTGGATTCAGCTGGTTACTCCCTTGCAAAGTACTTAACGTACTCCGCTCGGTTTCACCAATCACTCGTGAGAACAGTAAGTGCCTTTGACAAAGGATACTGTGCGATAGAGATTCAATTGAGCGGCCACTTATATGGGTGAGACTTAACAAGTAATTAAATTATTAATTATTCGATGCAGAGATTTAAAATTCTTAATAAGCGATAGCTATATGAAGTTGTATACATGGGAAATAATCAATTTCTGCTTGGAAACCATAGAGAAATTATGACGTATTTCTAATTATGAATAACTAATAACAAACGTCGAAATATATTTCGATATAATTTCAATTTTGATTCTCAACTTTCACATAGATTACTTTTTAAAATTCCGACACAATTTTTAAGCACCTCGTACTCCGTTCAGAACGTACGTAATTTTACCTACTTCGAGATTACCTCCAGTCGTGAAAAGCAAACGGGAAGTAGTGCGTAAACGACTCATCGGGATGTCTCTCGAGAGATATATCTCGTGGTGATGCGCCACGACGTGTCGGGACAGAGCGTTCTGCATCTCCTTGCATGAGTGCGAAACTGTCGGAAGAGGCAACCCGGCGCTCTTTGAGAGACCGCATCAACCTACAGCCAAGTCGTACGATGCAGTTACCACGTGCAAGCCTATCTGCATCGCGATCTCTCGGAAGGGGGTAAATAGAGCTAAGACGCTCCGGCAAAGATTTCTACGTCGTCGTCTCGCTCGTGGCTGCGGCTCCCTCGTATCCGTGCCATGCTGTAAACCCGATTTCCCTAATCCTTCGGTAGGCGGATAGCATACCCACCTATCCGTCCTCGCTCGGAGCGGCTTATTTCGCAATGAAAACCGGGTACGCTTCCACCGACCCGGGGCTTCATCCGGAATGGAAGAAGTTTATAAAGCGCTATCGCTGCTGGCTGTGCTGTTGCTGCTGGTGCAGCTACCACCGTTGCTCCGTGTTGTTACAGCCGGCTCGTTCTTAGAAGGAGCGTACGGAGGCGGCGTTAACGTGGCCACGATATTGCATTCGGGACACGATGCGTTCGCGTTATCGATCGACGAAATTTCATTAGGTGCCATCGTTTCCCCGTTCCGCGGTAAGTTAGGAGACCCGTAAAGCTTCGACGAAATGGCGTAGATCGACGATACTTGGCTACGAAGAATTAAATGCCTCTTACATTTGCGCGCTTATTGGGAGACATTGGTTAAAATTACAAATGCACGATGCCCCGCGAGAATAGCAGTTCGATATCTCTGTCATTAATCAAACAAATCTCGCGCAATTGCGAACGCGGCGCAACGGCGCGGCGCGGCGTGCGCCTCACAAAAATAAATCATTGCCCATTTTCCGTTCCCACGTTGAAATCAGCGCTACTTGCCGGAATGTCGGACCGACAACTTTTTTCGCTCCGCGTGCCGGTAAATCATCGATTCGATACAGCCGATAGTGGCGCATAATACCGTCCCACCTGATTTCCGCCAACGCGCCCCGTATAATCCGGTGAATAATGAAAACATTATCATGGCCAGCGAAGTGCGGCGCTCACCCGTGTCGAAGCACAGGTAGCGGCACGACACTTTTTCGAGAGTTAGGGCGGTCGCGGGGAAGGAGGTGGAGGAGGGAGGAGGACGGAACAGGCAGATACATTGTCGCGTCGGGTAATGAAAAATTGCTGCAGATTTCCCGGTGGGGAAAACTGCTGGTGCACCATGGCCGCCAGCACGTAGCTGCGGACGCCCGCAGCTACGTGTTACTATCCCGTAGGAGACCCTTGCGTGTATCGAACAAAAAAAAATATAAAAAAGTGAAAATGCGAACGCAAAGAACGGAGGAGGAGGTAAAAATGGGATGAGAGGGCGAACAAATAGCGCTGGGATAAATCAGCGAGCCCTCTGTCGCGTCCGTTTAAAACTCGACGATCGAGCCAGCGCGCCGCGGACGATCGCACGAATGCACGCGTATGTCCATCCGAAGCGAACGGCCTATTTTGACGGTGATTTATGCCCATACCGCGCTGGAAAAGTCGCCGACGATCGTTTTCGCCCTTCGCGGGATTGTCGGCTGAAATTTCGTCGGCGCATATAAATGCATACGTGCGCGCGAGGTCGCGGGTCCCCCGCGTGAGGCGACAGATTTTTAGGATTACAACGGGTCTCGATCGTCCGCCGCGCGTTTATCCAGGGTCGCGGTGCAGTTGTTAATTGCGCGGCCCTCTGTTTCGCCGTTGGAACAATTAAATTTTGCGCGCGAGCGCACGCTCGGGCAAATTGCGCGCGGAGACGAAAAAAATATTTCATACTGAACGGGACATAATATAATTCGTTATTCGAATTTTGGCGTTTCGTCATTTAAAATCCTTTCTTGCTATCGAATTAATTGACGTATCTGAAATCAAACCCGTTCCATAATGATGAAATAGTTAAAATCCAAATCTGATTATTGACTTCTCCGGATTCTGTCGATTGTTTTTCATCAAAATAATTATTAATTTGTTTAATTAGCGTTACAATTATCATTGTGATTATTTGTCTTTGCTTTATCCCAAATCTGCTCTTTAGACTCACAGTAACTCCAGTGATCTTGAACTTTTAAGTTTTTGCATTTAATTTTATATTTAATTTTTCTTGCTACTCCACGTTTATTTCTATAAAGAAAATGAATTTATTTCTTACTATTTGTATTTCATTTATTAGCCCAATCAGCATGATACGACTTTATTTGATTTGGAAACGTGAGTTGGCTATCGCTGAACGACGGACACAGTGATTGGCAGAACGTGCCCGGCACTTATCTCGACAGATTTTCCTTGAGCGACCAGCACGCTCGAATTTGATATCTCGATTACACAATACGTATCAACGGTTTCCGTTGCTTGGGTTTAATTTAATGGTTAGTTTATTTAATGGATTCCTAAAATAATCGTGAAACAATAAAACATTTTTCTTAATCCGCGTATTACGGAACGCTTTTAATCTCTTTAAAAAAATATGAAGAAATATGCGAAAAGAAAAACATACAGTTTACGTTAATCTCCAGATATAACGCAAAGCGCAGTTTATTCTCTATCGCAGATGGTTAAGAGATTTTAGAGGAAAAAGCGCAAGAAAGAAGCGTCGCGCTTTAGTTAAACAAATTGAAATTAAGGAGTCGGCCTCAACGGGCAAACGAGAATTCGCATGGAAGAGCCATGTTCGCCGATGAAATAACCGCAGGAGTCTTAGGATTTAACCTCCGTAAACGATTTTAGAATCCGCCGGTAATTGTTGTTTTATGAGGGCAATTCGACGGCAGCCGCTCGATCGCTTCGATAATTCTGATCTGGCTTAAGGGAAAACTACACTTAGCGGAATCTGCATGCGCGCTGCCGCTCCCGAATGTGCGCCGAGGGGTGTACGCGATTGTATATTGTGATCGGCGTGTACGCGGTCTGCGTGCTCCATGCACGCCTACGCACGTCGGAGGGTCATATCGGCTAATTGAATTGTCTCTAACAATAAGACCGGTTTATAGCTACGGCATTTACCGTGTGCCTGCTAAGGATACCCAATAACGCCGTTTCAACTCTCACGACGTTATCGTTAGGAATCATAAAGGAATTCTATAACGAAACAATAATTGTGTCTGAGCGTCGTCTCGCGGTCGTGTAAAGGGAAAGAGAATGTCTGCAGCGCATGACTATTGTGGCACATTATGGTAAGCAAGGAATATACCTGAAATGTGAAAATTGCTGGCATTATAATGAAGATAATCGCTTATAGTCGAATTAATTAAACGCAAATTTTGATATAATATTAATTAAATATTGTTTATTGATATAATTATATATATTGATATAATTAGATATTGGTATAATAACATATATATACATATATAATATGAATTCTTCGTCGTCCACAAAGAGATGTCACGTAGAAAAATAATTTATTTATTTCTGGTTTTTGATTGTATTTCATATTTTTTATAGGTATAGTTAATATAATTGGTTAAACAATAGAAATACATAGTATTGGAAAATTTGTTGATAATATACTATTTCTCAAATGATTATATTTTCTTGAACGCTAAAATTTTGTAGTAAAATTTCCGATGACGTGTTTACATTATAAATGTTCGATACTTTGAAAATTCGCTTAATCGCAAATATCCAGCATGCCGATGCAGAATTATGGCACGTGTCGTATCGGATGCCGTTCACATGCAATGCGGCTATTGTTAATAAAGCTTGTGATGTTCTTGCAAGCTTCGGAAGGTTTAATCTCCAACCAACCGAAACTATGTACCAACTTGTGAGCGACGATGTTAATATATATTCGCAAGGTAATACTATAGTAACTAATTCACATCGTTAATGCCACTTTTGATAGATGATGCAATTACATATTATCTCTCTCTTTATGCTACTATATTATAATTATAAAACTATTTTCAATTGTTCTGTCAAGTTTATTAAGATTTTTGTAATTTGACACCGTCCTATTGGCACTTGAATGAAATATTCATGCAGCAGAAACATTTTTTTAAACGATGCATTAAAATCAATTGCGCTATTAGAAGAAAATATCATATATTTAATCAAATATAATGTAATATAATATAATATAATGTTTTTAAAAAATGTATTGTTAATGAAATTTAATTTTGACAAAAGTTCAAATTTTATTATATTTTAATTTCAGTTAGAGGGAATCAAGTCGGATAGGAGAACCTGAATTAATGCTGGTTTTTAAAAAGCTCTTAATCGAAAATTAAAATAAAGAAACTCACAAAAGCCTGCAATATGCGTTTTCGCAGAATTTGTATGCGCTCGACGCGGGAGCGTGTCGCGGTGGTACGGAAATTCGTCGATCTCTCAAAGGGCATTTAATTTGGCAGGTTTCGAAGTGAAGTACCGCGCGCGCCAACAAATCGTTTCGGGCGGACGCTTTTAAATTAATGCGACGCTCGGCGGATTAATTCCCTCTTAAATTAATACCATTATGTACGCGTGCGATTTTCAATGAAATTACGCTTTAACGCGATATATCCCGCGTATCGCTGACGCCCAGTCTGAACGCTCTAATGGCCATTTTATATTGATTGCGGAGGCCTTAATTATTCTATCACGGAAACGCTGTTTACGATAAAAGCACTTGGCGTCCGCCCCGCTCGCATAATTTATCCTACGTTACGTTTCTGCATCAAAATGTGCATTGTATAATACGTACGTATCAGACTTTAATGCTCAGAAGCGTAAAAATATATTCGCGTAACGCAGTCATGCATAAATATACGTCAGCTCGTTAAGGGTTTAATTATGGTGTTATCTCTATCGAGATGCGTGCGTTATATATAACAAAGCTGAAAAAATTTCTACGAAATGATACATTTACAGAAGACATTTATATCGGAAAACGTGTGCATGCGTTGTAGCAATTAATTTTATCCATTCTTACGAGAAATTATTGTTATTTGCTTATCTAAGAGAAAATATAACGCGACATTTTTCCTGTAATATAAGCTTCGATATATTTTTGTACTTGAACACGTGATTTTCACGTATACATGGGTTACATTGACAAAGTCAACGTAACTAACGAACTTTCGCAATTTACTCTGCACGTTTTGGTTCGATACAATGTTCACGTCCAAGGTTGCGTATGCAAGTGACGCTTCTTCCGCATGATCGCAGTACAATTTCGTGCGTCGCATTTCGCGTGATAAAGGCCGAGAAGAGAGAAATGTGCGTTTTCAGGGCGCTCCGGGGGCGAGCTTTGGAAAATATGAGCACGTTCACGGTGAGTCGGTTAATTTTTAACGCGAAGCTACCATCCGTTGACGTATTCCGTCCGGTTCAACGACTGTGGTCTATGGGATTGTACGCTGGGAATTTGTGGAAAGCGACGAGGGGAGTCAGAGAAGGAGAGAGAGAGAGAGAAAGAGACGGGGAGAGTGATAGCACGCGGGACTAACGGGGTTCGTGAGGGGTGGGTGGTGGATGTCGAGGAAGAGGAGGAGAACGTTTGTTGGCGAATGTCGTTCGCTATTGAGGCCGCCGGGTACCAGGGGTCATGAATGCTTGTCAACGGTGAGATATGATGCGCGGATTACCCCCAAACTCCGACATCGGGATCTCCCCTTTTCAACCCTTCCCGTCTCCCAGTCTTTGCATCGAGCTAACGCCGGAGGCAGTCGTTCGTAGCTCGATTAACACGATGTGAAAATTGGTAGAAGGCGGAAGAAACTTGGCAATATCATTCACCAACTTCTATAGGCTGCTTCATGATACTTTGTGACTATTAATGCTACTTTTATTTAAACTTTGCTGTAGTTTAAATTTTTGCATTAGTTATACGTCTTTTTTTAAACCTTTTTTCTAATGTATCATGTTTAAGAAGAGAGCGCAGAAGATTCTTATTAGAAGTTTAAATTGAATCAATCAATAAATAGATGTAAGGTGAGAATTTCACGTGGCTTACGATGTTATTGCTGCAAACCCTTCAATTCATTCACTACACTTCGCCCGTGCATTCCTTTCTCTCTCCTCGATTCTATTTCGCGTCTTTCTACCTATTCATCCCGAAGTGCTAGTCACCACCCATCGCGCACGTGTTCACGAGAACGTCGATAGACTAGCGGAAAGGGTTTTCTCCTGTAAGACGAGTGGCAAAGGTCTTTCTTTCAGTTTCTTTTCGAACCTAGCTCAAACTCGTGGAAATCTCTCTATCGTTGCACTTTACGTGTGTATTCGTTCTCTACTGCCCTTCGATACCGCACGCTTTAAGATCGTCTAGAAGGCAACGTGCCACCATTCGAGTGGCCATTAGAAACGTGAGAGATAGACGGTGTGACTCGATGAAAAGCAAATACGCGAGAGTGCGTCGAAAGGATGTGGGCCCGTGCGGGAGGATTGCGCGGACGGAAAAATATCGTAGAAATTCGACAGCTTAAATGGAGGAATAACCGAAGATTTTGCTTGATAAATAGAAATAAGTGTTATATAACTACTAAAATAAGTTAATTGTTACAAAAAGATCCTCCATCCTTTCCGTTTGAGCTGAAATTTGCCTGTTTCTCGACGCAACGAAAAAAGATAAGATTGTTACTACGAACGTGGACTTATCAAAGAGTCCTGATACACGCTGCTCGTGATCGTCTTACTAGCGAGGAGCCATTTTCCCAAGAGCGCATTAGGTGGAATTCAGATGAAAGCAAACACGCGGAAACGCATTACGCGCGAGAAAAAGTGAAGGATACGTCGAGACCGGGAGCCAAAGGGCGAGGGAAAAGCCGCGGCGTCGAGAGACCCCCGTGAAAGGGGTAGCGCGGGGTTTAAGGAGAGGGAAAAGGAGCAGCGTGGAGGAACTTAGTAGTCAAGAAATGTCGACGCGGAACGGAACGCGCACGAGGTCGAGGAAGGAAGGAAGGCTTTCCATCAGGCAAATTGAATAGCATTTGCAGGCTGTTTCGCCGGTAAACAGGCGGATGATAGATGATACCTCGGGTCCCCGTCGTCTCTTCTTCTTGCGCTAGTAACTCTCGGTACACCTTTGCTCTCACGATTTCTCGCATCCTCCTCGAAAACGACGATCGTTTTCTCCTACCTCTTTATCCTTTCGACGGGCGACTCGCGCGAGGCTGAGGAAAATGCGTTCGTTCCGCCGCTCTCGAGATAACTCTGAGGCCGACTCGACAACCTATCTGGAAGTGTCATCCGGAAGAAACCATTCATCAAGCGACCGCAAAAGAACTTAACGACAGGGCGGAAATCGATCGTGACTCGCGATACTGCGCGCTACCGTTGCGAGTGCTTCTTTGATTATAACAATCAGACTGCTTATTGTATGAAATTCTTTATTGTATGAAATTTGATTTGAATTTTAGATTTTATCGGATCACTTTTGACTGAGAAAATTAATGTTGATAAATGAATTTTTCTGAATATTATATGCGTATGTGAAATGCAACCACACGTGTTTTATAGGTAGTTAAAAATATATTTTAACAGTTAATACGAAAGATTTATTTTAGAACAATAATTTTATCGAATTACATATAGACTATGAGCGAAAACTTTTCATTTTATCGCCGAGATGGAGTTATTTTAACGTCATCATTTTTTAATTTTATTTGCTCCAAAATTCGTTTCATGCGCACATCTATTATAATAATTTTTAAAAGCTCGAAGCTGAATGAATCATGATTCTGCATTCGTATTTCATTTGCGTTTTCCTTTTAGGTACAATATTTAACGCTGAAATCTATGGATTAAGATTAATCTATGGATATTCCGTAAATGAAAATGAATGAATTAAAAATATGTTCTTTATCATAATCCTTTTGTTATAATTCGTATTGAATTTAATTATAAATTATTCTAGTTGTATAAACATTTTTTCTGTAGACCTTTAATATTACTAAAATTTTAATATTTATTATAAAATTTTAATTTTAATTTTTTCTTTCTGTTGTGTATGTTTATAACACACTAAGAGAGGCGAATAATATAATCTGAAATTGGATATTCGATTTCTTGCGAAATTTATATTTGCATTATCTATTCTGTGTAATTAGGAGCATGGAAATAACAATTATTTTGGAACAAGAAATCTCTAAAATATTCGAAAATATATATTTCAGTTTAATATAATTATATGTTTATGGTATTGCTATTTTAGTAATGTCTTGCGAAAGCTAATATTATTCGACGGAATTCAATTACTTGATCCATAATAACAAACGATCATAATAAGCTAAAAATTGTAATATAAGATAGATTGTAAGTTACAGGTTAACTGCGTTCTTTAATTAGAAATATTATTTCGATGCAAGAGAATTCCACATTGTGTCGAAGCAGCGTAAAGAAAACGAACAGAATCGTTATATAATAGATGGTCGATGTTCCACTTTCGAATCGCGATAGTACAGGGAATCGAACATATAAATATTGCATCAGCTCGCCAACAGATTAAGACATTGCATGTTCCTGAGATGTAGCAAGGCTTCAGGAAAGTTGTTCTCGTTTAATTAACTGTCACGAACAGCTGCAGTTCAATCTTTCAATTTATGAATGTCGACGGCGCGGGGAGGCTGTAAAAATATAAGCCGTCGTTCCGCGACGAAAGTACCGACCAGAAACGGTGTCACGTATTAATAATAAAACGAGGAGTTCGGTACGCGGCACGGAGACTCAGTAATAAGGTTTCTAGGAGAATACACGACAGTGTCACCGCTTTTACAATGCACACGCTGCAAATTCATGTGTAGTTTACCTTCGATCGTAAAAGGCTATACAGTGTAACGCCGTTAACAGTACGTCGTAGATTTATCTCTTGATAAATCTCTAAAATACGTGAACTCAAGAATTTCCACTTTAAAATGAAGTGCAAACCTGTATCTAACCCATGTATTTCGAGTGTGACCAGTAAGCAGATAGCATAATATATTCTTCATACGAGATACAGCGACAAGGGCATACCGCGAAATGGTGTTTACGCGGCCGGATGTCGGTGTTGCAGGCGCATAAACATAAGGTATGCATGAACATGCTGAGTTATACCATAGTCGGTTATGAAATAACCATGGGACGAAACTTGATAACATACTTTCTATCCGGTACGTGGTACGAGCTACGACGCGTCGAGTTCCTTTCCATTTACGGGAAACTTTTAAAATGCGTCAAATTTTTTTCCATTTTCCGCCTCGGGGGTGACTGCACGGCGATACGGTTCACGAGTCATCGAGGTCCTCATCGTTTCTCAGCGCATACATTCTTGGTGCATAAGTAAAATAGCTTTTCAATATACAAGCGAATTACGCGGAAAAGCGTTTTCCGCACGGCCCTTTGGAAAGTATTTCTGACATTTTTGCATTACTTCACTACTTGCGTTGCACCTTTCCATAATCTCTCGTTATGCTTTGCGTAATCTTCGAGATAGGAACACGTTCTACGAACAAGAAACGGTGTTACTTAAATAAAAGAGTATCCTCGAAATAGCGTGGGAAACAAGGTGGCGCTAAGTAACGATGCTACGAATTTTCTGACGAAGTTTTCTTCATTGCCTAATTATAAAAGTTGTTCATAATGCAGGAGTCCGATGGAAGGTTGAGCGGCTATGAGAGGCAGTCCTGTCTTCATGGTAATTCTCAAATTAATTAAAAGAAAAGCCCTCTTTCTCTTCTTCGTTTTTTTTTTATTCTACACGTCTTTTCTTTACGACTGGAAGTCTAGAAATGCGTATTCTTAGTTGGATATAATTTACACCCACTAAATTCTTATTTCCATCTCATTCAGATATCCATGTTTGAATTAATAAAAAATTAAATAAATATTAATATCTCACAATAGTACACCAAATAATAATTACTTCTTTTTGTATGTTACAGGTGAGTTTTCCTGTTATATAGCCGTATCTGGTTTCTAGAAATTAAATTGAATATGCTAGGAGTGTGGTAAGTGAAAAGAGATGACTTATAAATTTTATATTATCATTAAAGCTGATTAACTTTGGAAACTGATATAAAAGTTTATTACTTAAAGCCACGAAAAAGTAGGACATAAAACTTATTACTTTTTTAATATCCTGTTTCATAATTCATCCGTAGAATATGTACGCTTTTTAAACAAATTTACATTATAATCTGTTATATTAATAGAAATATAAATGCATTCTGTACACGAATGTACCGACTTTTTTTGAATATCATTATTGTACGTAATTAAAGTTAAAAGTATTATACCGAAGACGACTCTTTCGACATAGAGCAGTATAATGTCGTCTGTTTGCGATGTCTTGAGAATCAATTATTTTAATTGGTACGAGAAAGAAACGAATTTGTTCAGCTTTTTCCCCGGATTGCACCGTCGCACCTCGATTCGACGAGATGCCCGACAACCTTGCAGGAGCCTCGGTGTCTGGGTGGCAATCGATTTTCCACTGACGCCTCCGTCCCCGCCGTCGTCGCCGTCTCGTTGTTACTGACGACGAATATTCACGAAGTCATCCGAGTCATTGACATCCACTGGGCCATGGCGACGGCGGAGGTGGATGAAGTGCGTACTGTAAGGCGAGGGGGTTGCAAATCTCACACACGCGCACCCGTCAAACGCGTAGGTATGTTTTTATGTGCGCGTGCATGACACACGTCTATGTCTTCATCGTGTTCGTGAAATATCGATGACGATGTCTATCCGACAAGAACAGAGAGAGAGAAAGAAAGAGAGAGAGAGGGGGGGGAGATTTTATAGGGATGCGACTGTCCCTGCCCACTTCCTCGATGACTGCAGTATCGGTGATTTGACTGATGGTTTCAGACGTGCGTTTTTTATGGAACGTTTCATAATTTTAATTTTGCTGCGCAACAAACTATTTCACCAATTGTTATCTTGTAGAAATAAATCCATTAATATTTAAATAAATAATTGGAATAAAATTGCAAGAAAAATTAATAAGAAAAAATCATAATTAAAGAGTATCAAACATTTTTCTCTCTTGCGTTTTCTTAACTGACGGTCGGTTGTTAAACACGGCGCAATTGTATCTCTTTCCAAGTCTCGTAACATAACTGCAGTTCTCGTATACTGTATCTAAGTAACGTGCAATACTTTCGAAAAGCTCTCCAAAAATAATTGTAGCAGCGCAGTAATTCCCGAGTGGTAGAAATGGCAGAATTGGTAGACTTTCTGCGGTCGTTATTTTGTTGTGGTTCAGTTCTCTCGCAACACGCGTTACGTTGGGATGCGTTACTCTTATCGACCCACTCGACAGCACTCAGATATGTTAGTGGCGGTATTGCCACGGTGTGGGGAAGTACACAATCGTCAGACATATAGCCGGCCCGACCAATCGCGCTCGTTTTCCGCGGTGTGTGTCGTGTTCCTACTTGAAGTGGCGAGCGAGACGGATCCCTCACTCTAATTTCTACACGGAGGAACTTTCGCGTCGCGACGCAGGAAGAGGATGAGGACGTCGCGATGAGAAAGAGGAAGGAGGACTGTAATATTCGTTCTCGCGCCTCGGAAATATTATTTTCTTAATACGCGCTCATTTTTCACGGACAAATCCAAAAGAAGTGAATGTTGTTTGTCAAGGAAGTCTAGCAAAATTATCGTAAAGAGCGGCAACAGTTTTCACGAAGGTGTTTAGATCGGTGTTCGATTTCTCTGCTTCAATTTGTATGCACTCGCACAACTATCTAATCTCTATAATTGTATTAAATAAATTTTACAAAGTGTATATTATATACTCTCGGAATATTATACAAAATCCTATTATATTATTTATTCATTTCGTAACAGACTATTTGAAATATCGTTTGTGTCGGGCAATTGTTATAAATGATACCTTCTTCGTGCAACGAAACATTTCTCGAAACGCTCCCTCGTGAAAGCCCCATCACTTGCCCCCGTACTTTCCCTTCTACTTAACAGTTTGTCATAGACAAAACAGCCTAATAATACGTTAGTCACGAGCAAAATTCGGGGGCAGGACCATCCGTCTAAGCAGGCGAGGGTCCCCGGGAACTCGGGTCGTTTCCTCCTAGTATCATTATACGCCAGTTCTTTCCAGTTCAATTTCACGCGTAGAGAAACACGCGTCTTAGGAGGAGGGGGTGCGTACGTTAAGGGCGTTTAGTACGTCTGCCCGACTTCCGACAGGCGCGATCGTCGAAGCAATCTCATCCGTCGCCGCGAGTTACACGCGCCGCGCTGTATTATTGCAAATCACGTATAGCGTTCAGAGGAAAGAAGCTTAAATGGTTAGGCGTGCACGCGCCACATGGGCGGATATAGATTTTGTCTGGGATTATTAGATGTTTGATTACCTTCTGATAATTACTCGTGGAATTGCCAGTCGGCGTGTGTGCTATAATCGATACGCGCGTTACGATCGATACAGACGTTGCGCCGACATTCGCATATACGTGCGTTTGTGTGTGTACGCCACTTAGTACGGCCCTGCTACACCAGGCCTATTCTGCGTGTTCAGGTATCCAGTGGATTCTAATTACGAGACGAATGAAATGATACCGGGCACGCCGCGCTCGCGTTGTCCTCAGAAAAATTGATATCGATTTCCTCTTGATGTCATAATATTTCGTTACAGTGGCCATACCGGCTAATGAAAACCGCTTCTCCACTTGCTGTTGAATCCCATAGTCCGTCCTTGTCAGACCTTCTACAAGCGCTTCTCGCGTATCGATCGACACGATATTCAATAAATATCCGATGAACTCTTATTGGGTAGGACGGACAGGAATTTTTTCAATCATTCGAACGAATCGAACGAATTAAGGCATATTAATTGTGCATGTCTCGGCGAAAGTTGGAAATGCATAATCAATCGTACGTTGACTACAAAACGGTCGTCCTGAAAGATTTCTTCGCGTTCATCGAGACATCGAGATACAAATCAACGGTGATAAAATGATGCTGATGAGGCTAAAAAATGTTAAGTGATTCGAGGAACAGCTCGAACGTTCCTTTGCCCGGTGGACGGAAACTTTACTAACTTATTCTTAGAAACAAAATACTGGGATGTACGGGGCATTCTCCGTCTTGGGTTCGACAGGTAGACGCAGAAGATTGAAGCGCGGGCGGTCGTGTTCGAGCATGGCGAAGCGTTTTTCATCCTGTCCGCGTTTACGCTTGACGTCGTTTGTTCGTAACGCGACAGACGCTAACGAGATTGGATTGGTGAGAACGCGCGGGGTTTATTTGCGCGGCAATAAATTTCGGGAAACACGTGTAACAGTACGTGGATATTTATAAAGAAGAAAAAAAATACACGCGGGAGAAAGAGAGACACGCGGTGCCGTGTGAGTTAAGCGTTGAAAATTTGAACGATTTTATTTGATTGGCGCTCGTTAATTACTTTCGTCTACTTCGTGCGTGTGCATGAGACCGTATATATGTGCGGAACATGCCTCAGCATGACTGGCGTCCATTTAATTTTTCTTATTTGCGACTACATCTCTCCGTCTGAATTTATCTCGGCTTCGAAATGTACGAGGTGGGCTTTTCGTGATGTTTCAAACCCCATCGGGAACACCATTTCAATCTGATAACGCGACGGCTGTTGTAGGAACACGCCACAACAACCTGGTAACACGAGTTTCCTTTACCCCGTCGCGCACCCCACACGCGTTCTCTATATTCCATATTCATCCTGATACGATGCTCAGATGGCATTGTTGTATGAGTAGTCGAAGTCAAAGGTAGCGAGGAAGAGAACAGAGATTTGAGTAAAATTGACGAGAAAAGATAATGGGTGCATTCGTTTACGCATTGGCTGCCGCAGATGTATCATTTTATCCTTGTTGTTCACCGAATGTTAAACAAGGATAAAATGATACATCTGCGGCAGCCAATGCGTAAACGAATGCACCCAATGAAAAAGGTGATGTAATGCAGATGTGTCACTTATACTGATTGGCTCATAAAATCCGCGGAAAGTGCGAAAATCAATCAAACAGAGTACAAATGGCTGTCAGGAACATCTCGAACTAACATCGAGATAGCAGCAGCCTTTCGTACTTACATAATAATAAAAATTAATTATAAGCGGTAACAAATAAAAAAATTTAATTAAAATAATGCTACATCCATCGCGACAATATTTCATGAAAAATTTCTTAACTAAAAATTAGTAAAGGAAGAAATATATGAAGTGTTATTTCATGTGGAATTTGCTCTTTCTGCTTGTAAATTTTTATAATTTTATTAAAATATCTATTATCTAAATTAAAAATAGCAGCGAGTTACTAGGTATGATTCTTCACATGCAGCATTATAATGGTTCGATTATTTGCGTACGATCGCATAAAGTTCGAAAATCGCGAGTAAATCGAACGCTGTAGTTCTTAAAATCACGAGATGTCGAAGCGCATTTTTCGCTCTCATACTTTCCGATGGTCATTACGATATACTTTGCACGGTGGGGTACGACGCTCTTGCGGAGCAAGGAACTCCGATGAGGAGGTTGTTCCACTGCTTTATGACGCGTGAATATCTGGCGGTCCTCTCTTCCCCTGTTTTCTCCTCTCCCTGCGCAACCGGCTCACCTCTATAGTTTTAAGCCCTGGCACAATATAGCCAGAAAGGTCCTCCTCCCTCCTTCCGCATCCCTTTTCTTCGTTCGTCTGGTAGACGGAGCGGCCCATTCTGCCATCGCTCTTTCCGCTCTTCCTTCCCAAACAGCGAGGAAGAAAGAGGAAGGGAGGGAAGAAGCGAGAGCTTCTTAACAGAGGAGCGGATAGGATTTCGCTTTGGATCGCCAGCCGCGGTTAGGTAACGTTCGGATAATGCCTCAGGTTACCTCGGCATCTCACCTTCGGTGCGCTACCAAGGATTTCAGGGAGGCCGAAGAGGCTTCGCTCTTCAACGAGCCATACACGGTTCCCGGACGACAGGATGACGTTACCGCCATTAGGATCAGCTCCTACTTTCCTCGCTTCTTCTTCTTTTTTCACCATCGTACCGGTGGCACTTTCAACGAACGAAACTTGTCGAAGCGGTCATTTAGCTGATCGTCTTCGAGTCTTTCATCGTGATACTTTTTTAATTTTCAGGCTAATCTCCGTAAGCGGATTTTTAAAATGTTTGAAATATAACATTTTTATATAATCATGATTATGCTAACACCGTCATAAATGTTTTATTTTTGACTTCATGAAATTGTTAAAGCGGACCCTCGCAATATATAGGTTTTATAAATGTATCTCTAACATAAATTTTCAAAGATGATTTATTTATTTCTTTCTCCTTTGGGGTAGTAACGCTAATAATTTAAATATATATTCCCGCAAAATTACGGAAAGTCTATTCAGCTCTCCGGGGCACTTTATACGGAAAACGTATATTTTTCGTCTTCCAGGTCCTCTGGGAGACTGCGATCTCTCTACGTTGACGAGACTAGGTACCCACTTCACCTATGTCTCTCGTATATCCCTTCCTACTGCCTTTTCGCACACAGAAACGTATCCTGAACGCGCACGCGCGAGTTTGTACGTATCTGCGAGTTTCGTCTCTTCAGATAAATGACGCCACTTAGAGATTAGGCGCACGGGGACTCGGCTAGAGTGGCAGAGAGGTATTTTCCCTGCCTACGTCGCGGAAAATGGCACGAGTGAGTTTCATCCTGCCCAGTATACGTCGTCGACTCTTTCTCCCGGAACAAGACCGAACGAGTCTCGACACAGATCGCATTCAAACGATGACATCCTACTCTCTTAAACTCGAAATTCATATATAAAAATATGATCTACTAATACGAATAAAGAGATCACGCTCGGATAATTCTAAAGAGTTTTCCTGTCATGTCATAAGAATAAACCTAAGAATGGATAAATGTCATCTCCCAAATATTTTTCACTGGAAATGAAAACAAATTACTGCTGATACCTCCAATTCTTCTATCCTATTTAATTCCGGGATTACGCGTTACTGGAAAGGTATTATTATTTAATTTTGAATTACTTGGCGTAACACTCGTGCAAGACGAATTCGATTGGTATTTAAATCAGTTTAGTATGAATCGTATCTTTCGTCCGATTTAATGTTGTAATAAGAAAATCCGAATGCTCGATCTCCTCCTGTCGGTATGCTCGATTGACTTTCCGGAAACTACTGGCTCGTGTCGGCGCATAATTTTCGTAGGCAATGGCGCGAGTCGCGCGGCACGAATCGTTCAGTAAAAATTCCGTGAAACTCGGTCGCACCCGCGCCACGCCGGTGCAGCGCGTCGTGCCACTAAATTCTCCCTCGCAGACACTACACGTGCATAACACCGGGTGGAATTAGCGCGGTGAGAGGGGTCAAAGTGGAATTGTGAGGAACACCGAGCATGCGATCCGGGAAAGGGATAGGATAGCGCGCCAATTTCTCGCTCCGCCACGGGAACGGCGCAAATTCTGTATGCATACAGAGATGTGTGTATATGCGTGTGTAAATGTCCCGGGATTGTATAACGCAATGAGGAGGAATGTGATAGGGGAACTGCGTTGCGCGATATCATAATCTCGGGCGCTTACGCTTCTTACGGAATAAGCTACAAAATTTTTCCAGCGTCGTTTACTCGCGCGCCGAATTCCCGTGAACTACTCTATGCATTTTCGCAAGTGCCGTGTTAATTTCACTGTCGCAATCTTGTTCTACATAATACGAGAATTTAAAGAGATATTCGCGCAATGCCAAAGATCGGCGTGTATTTTAAAGGGAAGTATTCTTGAATTCTAATGTTGGATTTCGCATTTAAAATGTATATCGTGAAGTCCAAGTTTGAATATGACTTTTAAGACAGAACATATTTATGCAATCGTGGTAGGGAAACTGGATGCAGAATACTCGCAGGTATATTCGCAGGTATACTTGCGAGTTGCGACAAGAAAGCCACCGTGTGAGAGAGAAATTGAGATAGATCACAAATTTCTCGCACGAAGGTGGGTTATCTACGCGCGTATACACGTGGAAGTTTCCGGAAACTAGGATATTACCCGAGATGGGAGTTGCTGTGGAAGAAGATGGAAGACACATCTCAATTTCTTTCTCGGTGCACGTGCATATTTTCAGTATCCAAACACAGATACTCCCTCTCACGTAACAACACGCCCGCGACGCTACGACAACAAGATCGATACCGCGCTTCTGATTCGCAGAAAGTTACGATTTGCGGAAAAATCAGAAATTTAATGTTGTACAGAATTGCACCACGCGGCGGTCGCATGCAAATTTAATTCCGTGAAAATATTGTTAGCGTAACACAACATACGCTCCTAATGAGGATGCTTTAATTTATCATATAAAGTATCACACGAAGAGAGCGGACAAAATAACGTACGGTGCACGCGAGGAGGAAAGTAACCGAAATTGCCGAAGCGTTGCGAACGGAAAAAGAAGTCGGCTGAAAATCTGGAGCGTGAAAACGGAGGAAATAAGACAGGAATGAGGATGAAGCTCGCGAAATTTTTCGCGCGGGCGTGGACTACCTGGGCGGAAGCTTTTTGGAATTGCGAGCCGTGACGACGAGGAATCGCACGCTGGAAACGAAGGAGGTGCAAGCTGCTGCTGTCTGTTTTGGCGCCGCGCCACATTTCTCTTTTAAACATAAACATTGCAGCTACTTGAATAAATGCTAAACTTGTTTCGCTAAGAGCTCATATGTTTAAGACCTAACGTATATTCTATATTTATAACATTATTGTTTAAAAATCGATGTGGATTAAATTGTAAATTGATTTTTTATTCATTTTTATCGTTTATTAGTTTTCTTTTTTGTTTTCTTTCTTAAGATTTTCTTTCTTAAGATTTTCTTTTTAATTACGTATGTAATTTTTATTATGCAATTTAGTTTTTCCTCAATTCTTTTCTCAATTTTTACATATTTTAATCTTTTGTTATATATATTTATTTTTTGTTTGAAAAATTGTATAATTTATCAAATAAAAATTCGCGAGTTCTTAGCGTTCTTAGAATCTAATTCTAAAATGTGATATATGTAAGTGCTCCTATTCGTCGCAGAGATATTTTTCTCAGTACGCACATTGTGCAAGCACAGTGTATTACGAGAAGTACATTAGCTAAATCTTGAAAACTGGGGTCTAGGAACCGGAGCGACATTCCTCGGATAAAATAGTAAAATGTAAAAGTCGGCTGAAAATTAGACAGAAATGAAGATAAAGCAGAAATGCGCGTGGTGAATGCACGTCGTCAAAACTACGAAGCATAGTTGGAGAAGAGAACGTGATGAGAACGCACGAGCTGCATGCTTTTTTGTTAAACATGTACATGTTTCTTACGGGATGAATTTAGAATAGCTTTATACAGAAAGAATTCACTCAGCGCAGCCATAACACGGATTTATAAACTGTGATACGCATAAGGAATGTTCGGATAAAGTAAATGCAAAAGTATCACGTATGTTTCAACGTTTGCTTTTACGAGTACAATTTTTTCTACAAAATCTTTCTTACTTTTTCTCACGAAGTTTTTCTCATTTAAATATCGATGTGTCAGAAAGAATTCAGAGACTCTCAACTATGGGAAATATTTTAATTTCCTTGCCATATTGTTATCTTGCAAAAAATATATTATAGCCATAAAGAGGTTCATAAAATTATGAAGATAATATTAATCTTTCCATTCCGTCGCGAAAATAAAGTAATAGCATTAATAAATGAAGTTTCTAATGATCAAATAATTTTGCAAAAGCTTGCAAAAGCACATAATATAAAATGATTAAATTTGTATTAAGCAAGATAAGGGAACCAGATGTGGATCAGGCACTAATTCCGAATTATTTATCACATTTAAATAATTATTATGTTTTTTGTCGAATGGCGCGTGTCACAAAATTCTTTAACATTTGTCTTAGCTTTGCCAATTATCAATTGTTTCTTGTTTATTAGCAACAACGTTGTAATTTTATTGGTATCGTCGAATAATAAAAAACGAGATGTCAATTAAGATATATTCCTTCAAAAATTCACTCAAAGTGGACACTTATAAGGATTGCCGTAAGGCTTTTACAGAATGTAGTAAATAGTATTAGATTTCATGGAAAAAATCAACATTATGCTCAGTTGAGATTAAATATATCCGCGAATGTCTGTTTAATAACCGTGTTATGAGGGTCTAATTGTAGATCATTTACGTTATTTTATTTAATTAAAATTTAATTTAAAAATATGAAAACAGTAATAAAATGGAACAAAATTATCCATAAAGTATTCTTTAATAGGGAATTCATATTTTAATCACGACAATTATTCCAATAATTATTTTTTACAAAACAGTCAAACATTTTTAATCTTAAACTCTCAAGAAAATATAATAAATGATATGATAAAATAAAAAAGCTTTATTTGTTAACAAAAAAATTATGATTAAAAAAATAATTAATCGTATAAAAAAGATGCATTAGGTATACGTTGGATGCATAGTGTCATGAACCGATTACGTTCCGAAGATTAAATGTCTTCTCGAGAGAAGCATGCAATTTTCATATAAACATCAATCCCGCTTGATAATAGCAGTGCTAAAATGTTTCCGTATTCATCGGACTTAATCTGCTGCCGCACGAAGTTTTTCACTAGCTCGGTTGCGAATAAAGTTAATGCGGCAAACTTTTAAGTTTCTCCTCGCGTTTGCGATGTTGTGTAATCGTTATTATCTAGTTAGAATTTTCCACGGAAATTTCAACGAAGTTTCGTTGAACTTGCGTCCTGCCTCTTTCGTTTGTAGTATAAATGTTATTCGCGTGGCGATTTAAACAGCACGAAGCAATTTTATTTAGTAAATTAAAGCTGCACGTTTTTATAACTTCGCAACTAGAAATCATCAAAATCAACCGTTCTCAGCGTTTCGCGTACACACGTTAAATTTAGAAATCCAATTCGAAATTTCGGACACACGCCGCATATAAAATTAAAATACCCCGTATCTCCAAATTGACATTCTCGTGTAAAAAAAAATGTATATTCACAGTTTCGCGGCTATGGAAAATAGCGAGCCGCGTGCATTGCGCGTAAACAAAAAACGCGTTTGCACAATGCATTCGGCGAATGCCGCAGCCGACCGGTATCGTCGACGACGTATCTTCGGCCTTTATCACGTCGAGAAATAATTCGTTAACAACGCGTTATGGGAGTACGGCGTAATTATCGGGCTACTACGCCCCACACGGTAAGTCCGATGTGCGCGCACGCGGCGATTACGAACGGGCAAAGGCTGCCTGCCTGTCCCGCTGATTTACCGTGATTCCACTACAGGGGCCGAGGCGACGCTCTAATTACGGCCGCGATAACGTTTTACGCACGCTTGGCTATAACTCATAGGGAAAGATCTAGCGTCTGGCGCACTTATCGTCGCGCCGCCGCTCTATAAAACAGATTAGGTAATTCGCGGGGTGTGTGTAAACGTTAAACGGACAAACGGATAGCCGGGACCACTGTTCTCCGGCGTCGCTTCCGAAGACTTCGCAGACTTCGGTGCTCCCGTACTCGACGCAGCCTTACGCGCGATTCGGCACGGACGATAAATTTCCGAGGTTTAAGTGGCTGCGTAATTTGAAAGCCACCGTCGCGAGGCACGTAAAACACGCGCGTCAGCCAAGGAAACTTCGCCGCGCCATTATCGCGGCCGACAGCCGTCCACGAGTCCCGCGAGATTTAATGGTTTCGGATGAGCTGAAAGCGTGTCGTTATTCGAGGGCTGTAAATGCGACGCATTCCACGACTCCGGGATACTTTTGGAAAATTGATGAAATCGTATATCTGCCCTCCTTCGATTTTAATACGTACGGGATCGTCGATGAAATGCGCTGATGTAGGTACCTAAATTGTAAATGCATTGCACACACTTGGAACACTGCAGATGGAATGGAAAATCGATAGAACCGTATAACTGATTCCTCCGACATCGTCGACAACTCGAATGCTAAATGTACTTCCAATCGTCTTCGATTTCGAATTTTAATTGTATCAATATACTTGTAGCAATATTGATACTATTCTGAAGAGTTAAATTTGCAAAATTCCAAAAAAACAACGAATATTTATAAAAAGCGAAGATTTCAAAAATACGGTACTATTTTGTTTATTCTAGCAGTTGTATTATACTCGAACGTTCATCAATATCTTCTGGAAGTAATTTGAAATCTCCCGCAAATTGAGTGTATTCGAATCGCATGTCGAGTAAGTAATTCTTTTTGAATTGCGAATATTTTTCGCCAGCTGGAGGAATATCTACGAGAATGGTGCGCCATAACTATCTCCGGCGATTAGATGAGGATCCGTTGGCGGAAGCTCCGCTGCCCGTCGGAATTTACTATGTCCGTCTAATTATAATCTGTGCTCCCCGAGAGTGAGACAGATCCGACGATAGAACAAGTCTATAATGGATTCTGCAGGGGCGGAAACGATTGTAATCACCATTCGTCACTGGGCAAATGGAAATTTGGCTCTCCGACCTTACCGCTATTTAACACTGTCGTAAGTTTTCGAAACGTTTCATTACCATAATTTAACATCCCGTTCGCATGATATTAACGTCGCTATGCACGGTACGACGCTAGTTAACGGGAGCACGCTCATACTCGTGCGGGAACGATCGAGTCGACTTATTAAGAGAGAAACGAACGAGCGACCGCGCTTTTTTCTCTGCGCGCGCGAGCTGCGTTATCCAGAAAAATTCATTATCTGCGGACTTAATTAGACATACCGGCGGGACGACAGCATTTTAAAATCACGACGTAAGCCATGCACCGTAATATCGCCGGCGTACAAAGAGAGAGGACAGAGTAATTTATCCCGCTCTAATTTATTAAAGTTAAATTAACTACGTATAGGAGCTTGACTAATAAAATGCGAGATTACGATACTGGAAATTGGTTTAATTATTATCATCGTCGTTTTGTTATGGCGTCCAAGACATACAGAAATAATTTCATGTAATTTCTCTTTTTGAATAAATCGTTTAAAAATAAATTTATTACACATAGCGCGTACAATTCAAAATATCGCTTTAAGCAAGATATCGCGTTCAAATTCTTTAAAAATCTTATTGTAAATACGACGATCTTCTACATTATAGTGAAAATGACAGTCGATTCTCGAGGGACTGTGATTCTTTCATAAAATTAATGACAGACGGAGAGGATCGACGCGCGAAAGGTCAAACGCGTTTCGAAGGAGCCGACGTGAACGATTAATTTCATCGGCGGGGTAAAGTTTCCGATTGCAAATGTAGCAGAGATACGTACGTACCTGGCGGGGATAGCCGAGGCGATCTCTGAGCTCTGGCCGCGTCAGCATTTGGGCGATTGCCCCGTCCGAGCGGGAGCGAGATAGTACCCGGAAAAATGCTGGACGTGCAAGAGAGATTGCGATAGGATAGTAACGATTGCCCGCGGGCCGAGGAGGTAGGCGAAAGAGGGAAAATCGGTGGACCAGCGAAGCGCTTGAAAGAGATAAAAAGGGAAAAGGAACGGCGGAAGAACATTTTGTGAGATAGAGTGAATGAGGATAAGGTAATACGGACGGGCTAAAACAAACGAAACCTGGTAGGTTAGAGCTAATTTCCTTTCCTCGACCTCGACGGACCGTCTGCTTTGATTCGATGAAGACGTCAGGATATCGCCACACACACGTACACACATACAAGTTGACACACGCATCACAAAGCTAATAAAGTCGACGAGGAAAGAATTAATCGCTCCACGTAACTTCTTCAAATGAATCTGGACTATATATTAGTTAATATTTTATTGTGTTGTTGAATTATATTGGTGCCTTTCTTACTGAATTATATTTGATACCTATATTTATACGAGATAGAATACGAAATTTCTATTACGCTGTTTTAATAATGCTCTTAATAAGTACACGACAAGGAATCGCAAGCAGTAGGAACCAGTCAGGCACAATGAACTTTAATTAACAATTGTCTGGAATTTGCTGAAACAAGAATAACAGGTTCGCTGTCTAGGAGGGTAGAAAGCGTATACATAACTTAACTGAGACAGCAATAATGTTACAAAGTTTTTAATGATAATTCAATAATAAGGATAATGTAACGATTATTATTACACTGACATTATGACGATGAATATTCATGCATAGTTTTGGCAAATATCCAGTCACGTTCAAACTAGATTGTTTTATAAAAAAAGGAACGTCGTACTAAACTCATCACGCTTACGTATTAAAAAACTGATCACGCGAGAGATTTAGTCACACACAGTACACACACAGTGCACTATTTAATGCGCAATCGCTTTTGATACCACAAACAATTTTAATTACACGCGGCGCGTACGAATACGTATGCACGCATCCGTCTCCACGTACACGCATGCAAGTACGGCTCTACGTGCGCGACTCGCATCGCGCTGCCTACTACGGCGAGTTAACAATGTAGGGGTTGCAGCCATGCATGATGAATTCTGTCTGGAGTGCTGGCACGACAGGAAGGCAGCAAGTTCGCGCAGGTACGCCCGTGGTGTACGACGCGGGATATGCTTAAGGTAGCGCGGGTCGAGAACTGGTAGCGGTGGCGTCTGTTTTGACGAGAAGCGGCGGAAGAGTGACAGTGAATGAGGAAAGAGGGGTTGAGAGACAGGGATCGGGATCATAAGGCAGCGAGGCGAGGCAGAACTTCCTTCAATAATGACGCAGTCCCCGACAAGCAGTCTCGTTCCACCCTCCCGCCTCCCACTAGTTACACCCTTACGGACTTACTACCCCTTAACGACAGTTTTCAAATAGGCGTCCGACGCCTCAAACTCTGCACGACGTTCGTCTATCCGTCAGCCTTCTCGCCAAGCGACGACATTGACTCCTTCCATGCTCAAGCAAAATCTATTATACCTTTTAGTGAGAGGCTGTTGTCATCTCTGCCGGATTATATAAAACTAATAGATGCTGCGATTGTAAATAATTGTAACCGTAAAATATCTTAGATGAATGTTTCAAAATTTACACATCTTAATATTTATATTAATTTGTGCTATGTTAATCATATCAATTTGATTAAATATTAATATTAATATTAATATTGATTAAATATTTACATTAAATATTAATAATCTAACATCAATGAACTGAATAAAGTGAGCAAGCTTATTCTTCGTCGGAACAACAGTAACAATCTACAATATAGAATAAAAAAGTACTTCTGTTCAAAAATCAATATCTTTAAGGAAGATTTATAGACGGTAGCGATTTAAATTTTTCAAGTATTCTATAGAGAAACTCGTGCACTTTTGGTTTCCACCTAAAGTATCAAAAGAAACGAATCGAATTGTGCGAGTTATATTCCAAACACGTAGCTCGTACTTGAGAGAAGTACCGTCAGAGTATTCTAGTAGAGAATATGTAATAATCTAAGCGCGCACGCGTAACATTTCCATTATATCTTCGCATGAATTACTATTATACATTCATAACTTTCGTCAATTTTGCTTAGCGACATTATAAATTCTAAATTATACATATCTCCTGTCTTCATAATAATTATATTCAGATAGTTAATTATTTTCAGAATTATTGATGATATATATACTATATATATATAAAAGTATGAGTATATATATATATATATATATATATATATATATATATAAATTACATTCTGTTACAATTTAATGTAGGTGTCCATTACAAGTTTCATTTTCCGGTCGGTGAAGAATATACAATAAGATTTCGCTACTTTTATATCAGAATTACTATATTTGGTCCACTGCAATTACTGTAAACATAAATTAGGATTTTAAAATGGAAGAAAAATATTTTCAAAAATAAAATAATTAAAATAGCGGATTAGCTCAGTTGAAGAATAAGGAAGGAAAATCAGGTGCAAATGTAGAAGTACCTATTAAATTACTATCGACTATTAGCGGAGACGCGACGTTTCGAGTGTCACGGCGACAGGGTGGAGAAATCGGTCGTGAGGGAGCGGCAGAGAGGATATTGTGGCGGTAGGTCGGGAAGGCGTGGCCTGTCGGGGCCGAAGGGAACGGAAGAAGGGTGACTTTGACCCTCTCCTCGCAAACGGAATCCTTACCGAAGGGGTTCTCGCCCCCTCGTCCCGCCGTCTCGCTTTCTACCGCGCTCGTACGTGCGACTTACGATGCGTGATGCAACGACGTCTGATGTATGTGCACCCTCGTCGGCTGCTGCGAAGCGGAACATACGTAATACGTGCGTATATATGTGTGTTCGTATACATGTCTGCTTGCACACCCACATCCTACACGATGCAACCTTGCTGTGCGTGTATTCACTACTACTTTCAGGACGTCCCGGTAGCACGGTGCAACGTCAAAGGGTTGAAGGTGTGATGCGAGAGGTGCAGCAGAGGCTAGGGGAGAACGCGAGCTCAGAGGGTGCAGTAGAGTAGGAGAGTGTCTAGACGAGCGGGGTGGTTAGACTGGCTGGCTAGCTGGCTGGTTGGCTGGCTGGCTGGCTGGCTGGATGACTGGGTGGCAATCGCGGCG
This sequence comes from Aphaenogaster ashmeadi, assembly GCA_003063805.1. Classification (NCBI taxonomy): domain Eukaryota; kingdom Metazoa; phylum Arthropoda; class Insecta; order Hymenoptera; family Formicidae; genus Aphaenogaster; species Aphaenogaster ashmeadi. The sequence goes on along the minus strand of NJRQ01000056.1, from coordinate 551,891 downwards.
ATATGCAGAGGCCTGCATCACGTGGGTGCATTGCGGAAGTGGCGGGTTGAAGGGAGAGAAGGTGGAACTACTTCTTCAGGCAGTCTATCTTAAGTGAAGACTGGCCTCTCTCCCGTATATGCATCTTATTCGTCTCTGCCTATCCCTACAAGCCGTATGAAACTTGTTGGTGGAAAAAAAAGCAGAGTCCTTTCTTTAGGTCGTGGGCGTAATGAGAGCTTCGCGACTTAGATACCGATCGCGTTTGGCTGCCACTGAAGGAAAGAGATCCTTTCGGTCTTTCCCTTAACCGTCTAAAGATTACGGTAGATAGATTGAAACACGAGAGCAGTATTTTCGTTTTATAACGTTCACGTCTGAGTGTTACGATTGAAAACTCTTGTTATTTTTATATTATGAGAGTATCTAGACAGCAGGACAAAATATCTGAGAGCCGAAAAGATAACTGGAAAGTAAATGCGTTAAAATTTCTGGGAACGTATAAAAGCAGAACTTTATATCGCTACATTAAATTCACATATAGACGGACATATCATGATTTTCAATGTTCTAAGTGAACTTTAGCTTTCTTTGATGGGTTATTATTTGATGGGTGGACGATCGCGCCCTTTAGCTCGGCATTTCATGAAAATACTCATCTAGTCTCTTCTTGAAGATTCAGAGAAACAAATGGTGAAAGTTTTCAAATTGAATTGTCTATGAATACATTTTGAATAATAAATTGCATAAAATATCGCGTCTTAAAAAATTAGAAACGATACTCATTGATTATTACGCTAACTTTGATTAGTGCAAGTATTTATACAATGAAAATAAGTAGCGTTATAGTTTTATTTAAACGAGATAGTGCGATACGTTATCTAGTCCAAAACTTCGCAAATATTCCCCTCGTGCAATTTTTCGCAAAATATTTTTTGGTTTTATATGATTTTGATATTAGCATAAACATTCATATTACAATTATTTCGCGTAGCGAGATCTTATGAAATAATTATTCCATGCGAAAACACACAGTGTGATATCAAAAAAGTCATGTGCTCGCGTATTTCGCCTCATTAATTTTGTACCGGGTCCACAAATGGCGCCCAAGTGACGGAACATCCCATATACGCTACGCGAATTTCCATAAATTACACATCATACTTGCATAATTTTAATTAAACAAACACGTACGGGCTCTGGTTCGACGAAAACGTAACGGACGATATTTCCGATAGTTCATTTACTGATCGATTACGACGCGCTTGCACGTGTGCGATGGCAGTATGCATTATTCGCGTGTACTCTGCGCATACCGAATATCTTGCGCCTCACCAATTTATTCCATACATTTAGCGGACCGTTCGCATAAACAAAAATTACGAGTATCATGATTGTGCACAGACTCGGCTGCGCACACAATTCAAGTACCAAGGCCACTCAATTTTGATATAAATTTTCGAGTACTATCGAATGACTAGTACAAACGAACAAGATCAATCAAACTTGACCCGTTCAACGCGATTAAATTTCGGCGCGATTTAAACAAAAAGAAAGAATTCGCGAATTTCCCTTGACGAGAGGCGTGTAACACGGTCTCGTCTTTTTACTGGGAAGCGGCGAAGAAAGATGAAGCCTTTCCCTACCACATTATACACGACTACCGTTTGCTTCCTTAGGTTGGCTTAAGCCCTCGCGCTTCATATTCGATTTCAGTCTTCAGCCGGCCGATCCCTTCAGGGCTCTTCGACAGGACTACTCACGCACGTACGACGTATCGATGCACGCCAAGCGCCGCTTCCCTGTTACAGCTCCTGTTTCTGGTCTGCGTGTCTCGTCTTCGGCAACCGGATATCACGATCCTTTGCGTGCAATACGTGAATTTGCCTCCGTTCTGCACGACAGACACGCGGTGCCCGAACTTGAAACGGATTGCCGGAATTTATAACATCCAAACAGAACATTCATGTAACATATTATGTAACTTCTGCCATGGGAGAGAGAAAAATGTATGTTTCGGAAAGATATTCCTTTCTTCCATCAGTAATGTAAAGGTAAAAAATACAACTATGTATAAGTGGGACATAACGGAATGACGCAACGTAGCATAAAAATAAATAAATCATTTTCCAATTTATATATAAAAGGAATATAATGCTTTCGCTATACGTTAGTCAGATTATTGAATAAGTTTACGAAAATAGAAAATAGATATATATGGATAAAAAAATCTGCAGAGCGTATAAATGGATTTGCAGCGAGAACGATATGAATGTGAATGAAGGCATTAGTAGTGTGTATTCACAAGAGCGCTAACTCGTAGCATATGCACGAACATAAGCGAAACGAACATTGTGAACTAATTCCTATTTCGATCGCGAGCTCAGATAATCCGATAATATGAGTTAATTATTTCGCATAACGTACACGCTCGTCCGATTGCCATGCAGGATAGATATTAACGATATAAAACGTCTTTTTCAATGTACGATGGTATCGGGCGCTTGCAAGCAGGAGAATTAGTAAAAAGTTATTATTATCGGCAGGGCAGGTGCATTGGGACTGCGAATTATCCGCACTGGGTTTGGAGCGTTAAGGGCATGAAATTGGTATTTTGAGCTATAAACGAGAGCGTTGATAATTCGATAATATCGGATATTCGGCCCGGCTCGCGTACAAAGTCATGCCCCGAGCGGCGGAGCCGGAATGATCGAATTTATATTTACTTCGAGGCACGATGAAGCGTAGTATTAGCAAATACATTTATAAAGAGGGAAAAATGCGTCGACTTAATTCGTGAACGATTGGTCGCCGTTTTTTTATCGCGACACGCAAACTAGGACTTAAGTTAAACTGCGGGAGAGATGATATGTGTTATAAATTGATAGATAAGATAGGTACCAATCGAAATTAAATTAATTTATATCTTAATCATCACTCGGCATTAATTATTTCCATTATGCAAAGACTGTACCGAGCTTATACAAAAACTTATTAAAAGCGATCTCATACTTTCGATGCCACATGCAAATTATCCTACATATTGCAAGCGCTACCATTCCTTACCTTCATATTTGCGGATATATATGAAAAAAGTTTTCTATTCGCCTCATACGTGCGCATCGCAGCGGCATTATGATAACGTGGCGATTTTATTGCCCTTTTAGTGACGTACCGGCTGTTATACCGTCTGACGAGAAATTACGGTGGCGCAGCGGCGGAAATGGGCTAGCTGAACCTATACACTTAATATCGCGGAAGTTGTGATTAGACGGCATGACGTGTAACGACGCTCGTAAACCACGCAGGGGCCACGTCGCGTCGCGTGGCTCCCTCGGCGTGCACCTGTCTGGCACGATACCAACGCTCGATCGATTGGCATTATCGCACGAAGGTGCCGATAAAAGTTATCGCAACGCGATTAAGTCAACTGCCGCTAGCCGTACGCGACTGCAAATGCAACTGGTACAGTCGATAGATCTGACAATGAGTCAAGCTCGCGTTGCCATTGTCGAGATATCTCTATGTATTTTACATTGCATAAATGTAGACCAGCAGATTATGAATGCAAATTATAAATACGCATAAAAATCGCACTTACTCGGCGGTCGATGTGTCGGTAGATCGATGATGGACAGTTTAATACATAATTGATACACAAGATATCGAAGGAACCCCTCAATATAATAATAATTCGGACCTTTTTTTACGTTACGTCGTGTCTAAACCAGACGAATTTATGAAAATTATAGCATAACAAATTTACGCTAGCATTCGCGGAGAAGTCAAGGCGGAAAATGGAAAATCGTTGCCGCGAATCCAGCTTAACGAAATGAAATTGTAGCGCCCGTTGCAGCCTTTCTGCCCTCACGAGCTGCCCCTCGTGCGCGAGGATTTAAAAACCGTAGGAAACGAATTCGCGGTTTTTTTTATCAGCGACGGGGTGCGATGTTTCGCTCCGACGCTCCCGACGCATGTTGCTCGCGCGGCTGATCGCGTACATGCGGCAAGTTAAACGCACTCGCTTGCCCTTAAAATAATTAAATCGCTCGCGTGTCGAACGAGTTGGCGTCGCGCGCCGTTCGTTGCGGGCGACCAAAAGGGGAAAAAAAGAGAATCGATGGACGAGTTTTTAGTTCATCCCGGTGTACCGATAACGCCGTGCGCATTACAGATTCGTTGCGGTCCGCCGACGCGATCGGCGCTCGACACGACGGGCCGATCGGCCGTGCGTTTTGGTGTTTTAATGGGTCGTTATTGTCAATAACGATTGGTTTTATGGACGAACAAGTGCCGCGTTGCGGAGAGCTCTCTGCATGGCTGCTCGCCCGTGCAGGTATGACGTTTCCGCCGCGCCTCCAGCGAATTGTCCGGTCGCGGAACGATCGATTTTTCGTTCTGTCGCTAATCACAATAGACGTGCTGCACGTCTCGCTGCTCGAATGTGAAAGGAAATGACGAATTGTGCTTAAGTAGCGAGACGACTCGCCAGATTTGACCAGATAAAATGTTGAACGTCACAATAAAAGGCGAATACATTTTTCTTTGTGATGGGTGGTTCCTATATCCTTCTGTTATACGCCAGAGAGAATTGCCGGTATCATCTTTTACCAGTGACAGAAGTTGCGCGGGAACACTATTTCGCCATACGGGCATTAAAAATTAACTTTAGACAGTCATTACAATGAGAGAAAGAATTTTGTAACGTTAAATAATGCTCCGAGGCGCCGTCCGACCTTATCTGGAAAAATAGATTTCTTACTCATATTGCATATTTGATGCGCCCACCTCTGAACGCACCGCCAACATAAATTTCCCATTCGCGATAAAGTCTTCGCTTGAGCCGTGCTACGGACGAGGGAATATATAACCGGATGTGCGATCTATACGAGCCGGGGCTGTATGGAGCGCTTTTTCGTCTTTGCCGTCTTGGTCCCTCCGCCGCGCGTTCGAAGGTAATCGTGGCAGCGACATCGTGGTGGCATGGACGGGCCCCACGGGGCCCTTTCGAAGGACGCGGCCCGCGCCTACAGCGTGAAGAATGTTAACAAGCCGTGGCAGCGCCGGCGGCGGTGCGGCGCAGATACTACCCGGTTTTTCTGCGTTTCTCCGCGCGTGTCGATCGCATCGGAAAGTCCTTAAGCCGGCGGGTAATAAATGTAAGGATAATGAGGGGGTTGCCTGTACGGCGGGGATTAGGCCCGCAGATAAGGCCGCGGTTTCTCGCGGTGAGAGCGCCCTGAGAAACAATACGGCGGCGTGCCCGTGATGCTCGCGGTGCTTAAATGCACGTCGCGGATACACGGAGGTGAAGAGCGTCCCAACGACGATGCATCAGCGACGTGTATATGACAGCCGCTTCCGCCGCGTGACTGACTGCATCATTGTTGCGCGTCCGCCTGAGCGGAAAGTTTCTCGTAAGCACGCTTACCTCCACTTGCTCGCGTACGGTTACGTAAAATGCGATGACACTGCATTATTAACAGCGAGTACGGATAGAACAGAATCTTCATGGAGGAAATTTAATGTTATTCATGGTTGGATGCGCATGCACTTGTGCTAATATGCATTCCACCCCGACTTCTCTTAGCGTCACTCATCCAATATCTTCATAAGGCTGATGTACACCGCCTCGAATATTTTAAGATAGTAAGGGTAGCCCGTGATGAAATTCCTCGAAGATCAAAACGATTGCAGCAAGCTAGTAATACCTTTCGCGTGATAACTATGACGTTTATACATTAAGTACAGTGCGTCGAGTCGGTGAACAGAGCAAATATGCGAAACTGTCTCGCGTGACCGACTGCGTTCGAGCTGCACGTTGTTGTAGTACATTATAATAGCCCTGATGTAATTCGTTTAAGATAAACATTATGATATCACCTGCATATACATGAAAGATAAGGCAATACAGAAGTTCACTGTAATTTTATCGAACATCGCTCTATTAAGCTTTACCGCACAATCGAGGTCAACGAGATTGATGAAAATTATTGCTCGCACGTCGTAAGTTTCGGTGATGTGAGAGTTTCCAGTAAATTTCCAACGCATGAACGAGCGATATTAAGGATATATTGGCAAGAGAAACTTTTTCTCGCGCGTCCCGGTACCTCGACGATGACGTTACTCCTCGTTACTCCTCAGCCGTGGAACTCAGGCCCTTATGACGCAATGACTTAATGGAAGTTTGCACATTACTCACGACTTCCAGAGCGATTATGTTGGACCGCAGCGGCGGAGTTAGTCACGCAAGGTGAATACACGTAGCGCGAACAAGGAGTTCCTCGCCGCGAAGATGGATGTTGCTGTTTTGAGAAATTGAGACAACGGCCACTGTCGCGCAAGATGAATTATAACCCGCCACCCTCGGTAAATTGGATTTCATCGAAAAAATGGCGCGCCATCGACATAATGGCATAATTTTACATGAAGCTTGAGTCGGTTTCGATGATAGATGATTGTCCCTCACGCTTTTTACATTTTCTTAAACAATTTACTCCGCTCACGAGTATATCGCAAAAACGTTTTATAATGGATTTCTCAGATTTTTTGTCACGTATATCTACAAATGATAGCATATTTACGACAAATTTTATTATTATTTAAAAGACTAAATTTTTCCAGTGAGAGGACGTAATAATTTATCCTAACTTCAAATCTCAACAAAGATGCAAACATTTAAAACACGTTTTCGCAATTAATCTGGAAATTATATTTATTGCATGTTATGCGACAATTGCATAACAGCTTCTTTCGACCACCAATTTGTAAACCGAAGTAATCCTTACGATGGCACGCCTCTAGCAAATACCTAGATACTTGGATTGCATTAATTAATTGCCCTAACGATAATCTTATTCCGTATTCAAATTGTTCCGCCATCCAACCCTTGTTATGCGATATCAAGTGGGCGAGAGCTCGCATCGAATTGGATTAGGTTAACTTCGTCCCTTGCTTCCTTCCGCCCTGTCTCATCAACTATCTCGCTCTATCGCCAGTGCTCTTCCCCGGTGTCCGGGCATTACGCGAAATCCAATTCCTTTACTGGACCATACGGTAATATCTTGGAGGTCGGCTACGTCGTACCCGTCTCATTCGCACGTACTCGTTGAAATTACTTCATGATCAAAATACGAACGTAGATTGCATTTACGATACTTTCGACGATGCAAGCAGCGAGACGTTGTATAAATCACATTTGCTGAGTGATTACGTAAACTGTTTCTTTAGGCAACACAACGATCATACAGCGCACGCTATGTATGCCTGATGACATTACTCCATCGAACGCTTGCAACTGGTGTATTAATGTTTGATGAAGATACCAACGGTATTGTCGTTACCTATCGATATCTTTTCAAGCGTTTATGTTACGATTCATCGATAAATTGAATATTAATGTTTATGTAAATCCATAACCGCCATAACAAGATCACAAAGTAGATATTTGTAGTAATGATTATTCTTTCTACGTTTTTCAAGCTACACTCGCTTCATATGGATGTTGAAAGTGGCGATAGCAGTTTAATGTGTGAATGATACGCTATATAAATTACGCACGCGCACAACTACTGATTTCATTATAAAAGGACTGTTATGATCCGGCCCCAATTAGGAAGATTATCCGAGCTTTTGCATAGGAGAACGATCACCCTGCCATCGTTGCTAAATATCGAGCATGTAAACCCCGTCGAAAGCATCAAACTTTCTACACCGTGCGGCATTTAGGGAGGATTGGAAGGGGTCGGGATTAGTGTGCTCGTTATTCGCCATCTGCCTCTCGTTGTACATGTATCGTCGTTGTTATCTTTCCTCTGTTAATAGTAAATCGTTTTCGTCAATAATATCCGACGCGTTCTTAATTGACAATTAATAGCAGCAGCCATCTGCTGCGTATTAAATCGCTTACATTGATTACAATAGAATAGAAATAATTGTCTTTGGTTCACAGTTACATCAGTTTCGTAGTAATAAGAAAACAAAAATTTAATAGTAAAATAAGCACAATATTGCCTTAACGTATATAAAAATATTTCTAACAATATAACGTCTTAGATGATACATTGTAAAATAAATGAACATCACGGAAATGATGGTAACTTTCATGGAACAAGTATCAAAAATCTTCGGTCGGCCGTGGTTGACAGGAGGAAGGGGGATGGATTACCCACCAAATAATTTTAATTAGCGGCTCTACCCCGGATCTCTCTCTCTCTCTCTCTCTCTCTCTCTCTCTCTCTCTCTCTCTCTATCTCCTCGTCTTATCCATGGCCGAACTACCTGCCGCTCTCTTCATCCACATCACAAACTATCGACTTAATGATCGGATTATACCCTCGAAAGAGGTTTTCGCCTTGCTCCTCTCTCGCCGCCTCCGACGTCTCCGGGAGATCTTGAAGATAGTAATAAATTGGATGTTAAGCGGCGAAAATTGGCCAATTAGGGTAGGACGGTCGGCTTTTCCCGCCCCTAAAGTCTTTATAGGAGTAATCGACCTCCCCGCGAAACGCGAATTAATTGGTCTTTCGGTGTCTCGCTCAGCGATCCGTCGAGGTTTCATCGTGAGGGGCTCCGTCCAAAGAGATAGTTCCTGTATACCGTCTTATCGGATATTAATCCCTTCGTTAGCAAAGGTCAATTAATCGAAGACGTAATCTTGAACGAAATCCCGTCGTGTTCGCCGTAATATTCCCGTTCTCACGAGGAATACATTCTGAGTAGTACGACTACATGCGCGCGTCTACATACGTATTGAGGTACGCGGCTTATAATAGGCCGTAGGAGGCAGCTAAATTATTCTATAACACGCTTAGGGTCTTCTGCATTACAATTAGGGTAGATTAGAAAATTATGAGATTAACGAAACACGTTATGTTCATATTTGATTTAAATCAATGGAACCAGTGCTATTGTTAATTATATTTCACCATTGTAACTTCAAATCGGTATTAGTAATTATTGTAATGCTATGCCTGCACTTTATTTTAACGATAAAGTTCTTCTTACTTTGCTTTTTATCTTAACAATTACAATTTACTCTTTACAAAAGCGCAAACGTTATTTTTCATTTTTAACGTCGCATGCGCTCGATAGTCGCATAGAAATTTAGTATAGGAATTTTACGGCTTCTTTTTATTTCCATTATTCTTCTAAAAAATCAATTTTTGTAACACAAAATTGTGTCGCAAGCACACAAAGGGTGTTACAAACGACATTCGCCAGAACAAATGTAATTGACATTTCGTGAGTTAATTTTACAATATGGTCAAATGGCTCATACTTTTTTATAAAATAACAAAAATTTCAAGTAATACGATTTTATATTGTATGTAATGACTAGTGAGGTGCATAGCTAGCTGTGTGATATTTGAAGTTTGCGAGTGAAGAAGTTGGACCAGTGCCGGATGATGGCTTTTGCCGCTGCTGATATAACATCCGGCGGTGAAATGTCGTTTCACGAGAATGAGATCGACACGGTCGATTACCGCCATGCGTAGAACACAACGGCGCGGAATAAATACAGTTATACACTTGGCGATTTTCCTTTCATCGTGCCACGCACAATGCGTCCGCTGAAATCCATTTTGGCCTTCGGGTTTCTGCTTTCCGGTTTCTTCCGCGTCGCCTACGTATGATAGCGACGCCAGTTTCTCTTACCATTCCGCAACTCCGCTTTTTTCTTAAACCTTTTTTTTTACGTGATACAAATTTATGACAGATATTTAAGGAAACATTGGGATGAAGCTTCGCTCGTGTGATAGCTTAATTTCGCATGCACGGTGTTGCAAGTAACTCTGCTTTTACGGCGACCGCGTGTGTTAACGTGCCGCGTGAATAGGGGTCAACGTACGTTTAGTTTTCTCATTACCGCGGCTGTGGTTAATGCGAAGATTAGGCCGTCCAGTTTCTCGAGCAATGTACGTCGTAATTGTCCGCCCCTTTTGCTCCCTCAGCCCGATCGTGTCGACGGCACTTAAAGGATAATATTAATGAAAATATGATGCAGGGAAATGCTTGATAGCCTGATGCTAATGAGTAAAAATAAAAAAAATAACGAGGAAAGAAGACTCGTAGTTTTATTTTCAAAGTCACGAAAAATATTTTTAATTACTTAATATACTTATAAATTATACCTAAAAGACTATGGTTTGGAGCATGCTCGGAAGTCAAAGTCACGAGAAATAAAATACCATCAGTAATGGTGAATAATTGAGAATTATGATTGAGAATCGAGAACCTGCAATTGACTGCGGAGTTCAATTGCGACGGAAAGCAAGAATATTTCAGAAGATGCAGCAGTGGTACTTGAGCGAAACTTGTTCGGACGGAGCATCCATACTGAGAAAAAAAATTTGTTGAAAAACTAAAATATTTAGTCCGATACGTTCAACTAAAACATTAGTTGGTTTAATTGAACATTAGTTGAATTAATTCTTGATTAAAAAATGAACTATACCTTTTTAATTCAACTAATGTACAGTTAAACCAACTAATGTTTTAGTTGAACGTATCGGACTAAATATTTTAGTTTTTCAACAATTTTTTTTTCTCAGTGCAATACGATCGAGCTGCTCTGTTTGCACGGCAGTCGCGGTAAAAATCCACTTTATTACAGTAAATATGTGTGCGATTACAAACATTTCCATCGCTCGCCCCCAACGAACTCTCTACGACACAGCGGGCGCTTGCGGACAAATATGCGCGAGCGCCCAAATTAATTCACATGCGAGATGATAGAGCGGCGAGGGGGGAAGACATAGCTATTGCACTTTTACGATGTCCAAGCCCGTTAATCTGCCGCCGTTGTGGTAACCGTGACCGCGTACGTTTGCTCGTTTTGCTCGCGTCGCCGCCGTCGGTCGGAACGGCTTTCATCGCAGCGCGACCGCATGGCGTGCCGGTTAGAACGTAATACGGTTGCAGGAAGGACGAAGGCGGCGAAAGGCGGAAGGAGGAAATGATTCATCGGACCGTATGCACGTATGCACGTCGCGAAAGGGGGCGTGAGAGACGAGGCTTCGTGAGTGGTTTGTACGCACCCTTGCTCCATCCCGCCGACGGCTACGACCGTATGTGTGTCTAGCGCGTCGCCGACCCGCGTGGAACCGCAATTCGACCACTCGTCTAGCCACATTAGGACATTGGACGGCTTCCGCGATTCGCACACTGAGAGAAAAATCCGTGTTTTTTCCGATCAAAAAATAACACACGGATATTACCGATCTCTTTAATCGGAACAGCAGTTTTACCGATCAAATTTTTGGTCGGATATCTTTGATCCGATGTTTTCTAATCGGAACTTTTTGATCGGATATTTTTAATCAGTCATTTCGGCTTTTATCCGATTAAAGAGATCGGTAAAAGAGATCGGTAATATCCGTGTGTTATTTTTTGATCGGAAAAAACACGGATTTTTCTCTCAGTGCAATTTTTGATATCGCTCGCGCACTATCCTAAGATTCCAACGTCATGATTAAGTATTCTTTTTCGAACAATTGACTAGCTACCTTCCATCAAACGCATAATTCTACATACTTTCTTATAATTAAAAATACTTATAATTATCTTTATAATTATAAATACTTTTTAGATTGAGCTCGATAAAGAGGTATCTTTGAAATATATGGTGAGGAGTAAATGAGCGATTTTTGCACACGTTGCAAAGCTCATACATTCAGAATACGCGTCAGTTTATGAACGCAATATATTAAACTCTAATCAATTAGCTCATATTGAGTATCTAACCGCGTGTTAGATCAGCATGCCATTTCCGCTGCAATTCTCACGGCGGTGTAAAGTTCTTCATTACGAAAAGTTATTACAGACTTCGTTCGAAGAAATGCGCAAGCGTGTGATAAGGCCGTTAATTTGCTGTAGCCAATTTACCTGGCGAAGCACTCGGCAGCACGCATTCTCAATGTTGAAGGAAAAACAAAATCGAAAATCAATACCCTGTCCGCTACGGGCGGGCACGACCATTTATTTTTGCGATTTTAAGCGAAAGATTGATCGCGACGAGGCGCCCGATAGTCCGGTCCGTTGAGTTCGTACTTCGATCTTGATATCGAGTGTGCCGACGTTATTACTTCCTCCTGTTTGTGCCGCTCCGTCTCGGCCGATATTAAAGACAAAGCGAGGCACTTCGCAAATTTTCTCGTAATAAAATTTAATATGCACGGTGTAATTTGTGACTTTTTGAGGGAGATTAAAGGGAGGGGGGGCGTATATCTCGAGGAGCGTGTATATCTCGTCAGCATCCTTTTGCATCCAACGGAGAAATTGCACGAGATAGTAATCTAAGTAAACTCCGCAGAATGCTCAGGGGCATCGCTGGCAGTTGTTAATCCATGTCATAATCAAAGTTGATTCAAGGACAGTTACAATGTGTTCTGTTCCGGCTAAATCTAGGATGAGATACGAGAATCGCTGGATGCAAGCACAGACATATAATAGAACGGCTGTTCCAGATTTTAATCACTAGAAATTCTAATTTTAATCGTGAAAGTTTAATATAATTTGCGATCAAGCTTTCTCATTCCTACGTAAAATGAAATAATCGCCGCTGGAGCCGAAGGCTATGATATACGGAGTGTCCACGAAGTTCAGGCGATGAAAAAAGCTTTGGAGATTTCGTTTTTTTCCATATATGCGACAATCGGATTTACAACTATCGTGCTTTGACCATCCGGCAAAACTGAGAACTTTCGTAGAAAAGTTCCCTTTCCCGTTTATGAATATCATTACGTAAATGCGATGCGTGCATTTACGGATTTCGCGACGCTCCAAACGAGATTGATGACGTTACAATAATGACAATATCCGCGTTTATATTCCATCCGGTATTATTTTAATATTGCGGCGAGAGAGCGCGTGAAGCCACAATAATAGTATTATTTTTCGTCCATGATGCGCGTAACGATATGCGGAGCGTGCGTGTATGTGCATGTATTTTTTTCTACAAGCTCCGATAAAGCATTGCGCCAGTTTACCGCACAAATCCAGTATGCGAAAATTTCATATGCCGCAGTACGGAGGCAGTGTGGCCGCGTGTTAAAACCTGTCACATTCCATTAAGGGCTGGCTGATCGGTAATGTACAGCGCGCGACCCGCTGTCCTCTATTATATTTCGCCCTTCGTCTCTTTTTCTCTTTGTTATAATTTAACGCGTTTATGCCCCTCCTGGCAAGCTCTGGAGGATGGATCGAAACGGAACGGCGGTGCGGGTCGAGAGAGGCTGGCGTGTGACAGGCAGCCAATATTTCATAATTATTGATATTCAGTCGATTCCCTGCGGAACCACCGAAAGGACACGGTCGCGAGTGATAATATATTACTTCAAAAGTTGACGTTCCTCGTACATTCAAGACTTGCATGGGATTGTGGATAGCGGAAACTGCTGACTACTCTTGTGGCTAGTATAATTTTATAATTTATGGGCTGGACACAACAATTCACAAATATCTTTCATTTATTACGATATTGTTTGTCTTAAATCAATATTGTGTTACTTCTGCGTGCGTAGTAATGCTAATTGATGTATATATATATATATATATATATATATATATATATATATCAATCATATATCAATCATATATATATATATCAATCATATATCAATCATATATATATATATCAATATATATACATCAATATATATATATATATATATATATATATATTATTCATTATAAATACTAAGAATTTAATAAAAGTGGTCCTTTTTACGTGTCACGCGCATGTCACGTCAGCGTCTGTGTCATTTTTTAATAAAGAGATTCTAGTAATCGTGGATAGATCTGTTGTTTGAAGTTTTAGGATCAAATATTTTTGCGCGAAGAGGAACAGAGAGGACGATAGACGATCGGAAAGAGACGCGGCGAGAACTTTTATCGGCTGACAAGCAACCAAGCCAAAGCCGTTAATGGCTACTCAAATATGCGCCCCTGCAGCCGCAGTCCTATGGCGTGGCTTTCGAACTTCATTTTGGAAAGTTTCAGCCCCCCGGGGATTACTTTCAAAGCCTGCATTATTTACTAGAACCGCGACGGAGGGATGGGCAAAATTCGTCACCAAAACGAACCGCTGTCATTCCCGTTGATATTTCGAGATAGGATTTTCCGTTAGTAATTATAATTTCCGGGAGAGTATTAATTAGGCCGATGCGCGAAACGGCGTGATACATTTATTACGTTATTGACGATGGACAAGTTTATCCTTTCACGTCGCGACGTATGTAAATTTAATATTAGCCATGTATATTATTTAATTTGGTTAATGGCAATATTAATTAAGAGACGGTCGCAGTAGCAATATCGAAAAGTATTAGTGATCAATTCCCCGAAGAATTAATTTCTCGCAAAATAAAAATTATTACGGATATCAAACTGTTTTCATTCCTTTACAAACGTGCATATGTTAAGCATATTTTTACTGAAATAAAATTTAATTAATTCGTTTATTGATTATATATACAAGCAATTACTTAAAAAATTATTTTATAACTAAAAATAATCAACTTTTATCTTGTAAGATTATAGTCGTGTAAATATCTTTATTATCACTAACCAGACCAGTACCGCATTGGTTAGCGCTTCTTGACATTTTCATCAACGGGACGATTCTCAGATCGGTCATCTAACAACAAGCCGGTGAGTAGGAGCAATTAGTAATCGGGTACCAGGCAATTACCGCGGCAAAGAATAAGCGCTGGAGTACCGTCTCGGTCGCGGTCTCTCGTTCTCTTCCGGCCCGATAAATCTCGGCCAGTGTGTAATTAATCGAACGCAAGGCACTCGAAACACAGAACCCAACTGGTATCCGATTGACCCTCGGTCATCGGCGCGGCGTAGGAAACCAGCGGTGTCTTTTCTCGGCGCGGCGTTGTATACGGTAGCGGGAATTATGGTTAGAGAAGGTAACCGAGTTTAAAGGTGGTGTCTATGTTCTCTCTTTCTCTCTCTTTCTTTCTTCCTTACGAGCTTACGTCCTTCTACCGCGGGAGAAAAGTGGGAAGTGAAGGACCTCGTATCACGTCGCAACAAAGAACGCACAAGCGGATCAGACATACAACCACCAATTAAAATACCTTATTAAAGCGAGACAATACGCGCAGCGAAGGGACGGGATTTTAAGGAACGACGGCGGCAGTATTTAAATGGATATTTCCAAGCGCGCGACGGCCAATCGCACCGTTATTGTCGACCTTGTGAAAGCTGCTGCAGCAACTATGAAAGAGGGAAACACAAATTTGCCATTACGGAATCACTTTCTTCTCCATTCCGTTCGCTACGTCTTTCAAGGCGCAACGAAGGGGATACTTTCAATTTATCGATGAATAATAAAGCGAAGGATAACAAAAGAGAGAAAAATAATATAATAACAAGCGGCCATTAAAGCGTTCTCCCGTTTCAACTTATATAATATCGCAGCTTAAACCGAAGATGCTAAAGGGAAGGAACACTAATTGCCATTCAACTCCAAGCAAGCAAATGTGAATAAATTTACCGTCTACTTTTCACCGATCTGTTCTTTCGTCTCACCTGCGATTTTTGAATCGTGGCTACGGTTGCTGCGCAACCAGCACGGTCCCGTCAGGATTATCCGTCGACGATTTACGAGCAGCACAAAATCGCCCTCTTTCCCTCCTCTATCCGGCTTGGAACTCTTCGCGTCGATTTCGCATTTGAGAGAGGCACGCAAAGTGAAATTGTCCCGCCTGGAATTGAAGCCTCCTATCCTTATTATTGTAACATTGCACATTTATTTCCATAGTCACGATAAAATTGCAATTTTTACAACAGTTATTTTTATCACGGATGAATGAAATTTTATTTGTTCGATATCGTAACTGTTTTTATTGAAAATTGCCATAAAGCCAACAAAATTGTTAGTATTTTTTATTTCTATATGTTTCCATAAAGCTTACTTTATTCTATTTAAAAACATTTTGCCATGCAAACTGATATATATTTACAGATAAGAAACATTAAAATAGTTTATAAATTTGCTATAAAACACAACAAATAATACACGTTGTATAAATTAAATGAAATATAATTGTAAAGTTGAACATATATATGAAATATTCGCTTAAAATATACGATTCACACGATATGATTTTCTTGCTTGTTGACTTCCACCGTTTTCTATCGCTTGATTTATTATATATCTCGTATTTTTCAATAGAGCGAAGAAAATTTACCGTTTTTCATAAAAATCGGCTTGCAGCTAAATCACATCTTGACATCGCGTTTCTGCCATTGACATAGCGTGATTTAAAAGGATATGAATATCGTGAAGTCACTTTTATATAACGCCATGCAATGAAAGAAAGTCAATGAGCTGTTTTCCGTTCAGTGCAACGAGTCTGTTAAAAAACCGATCCGCATTTCGTTTCTCGATGCGAGTTCCATGTCTCACATGGAACCGGTCGCCAATAAAATGTCCTTATCTTTTATGCTGCTGAACAGAACAAAAAAAACGATATGGCATTTTATTGACGCAATACGCAAAAAGCTTTTGAATTTTTTCAGACACTAGATAGAAATTTTTTTGCACTTCTTCGGTAGAGATGTGCCATATATACTTTTCAGACAAATCATATATATATAAAATCGATATACGTATACATATTTCTATATGTACATCTATATATATACATATAGGTGTCTGGAAAGGTAAGGCCAATCGCTCGGGAGATGAATGGGGACCCAAAAACAAGAAAGAAAGTTAATATGAACATAGGTCCGAAAATGCGTTGTTTTCGAATTATCGCCATTTTTATGTTGAAATTTGAAATTGCTTTGCTTTCGAATTTTTTGGTCAAAATTAAAACAAGAGATGGAGATTTCTTGTTTTTGGGTCCCCATTCATCTCCCGAGCGATTGACCTTACCTTTCCAGACACCCTGTATAATATATATATATATATATATATATATATATATATATATATATATATGTATGTATATCGATTATTTCATACAAGAGACTCTTAGAATACGTCCAATTCTTGATTATTAATTGTACTTATACATTCGATTAATACAAACTATTATATATTATTATATTAAACAATAGTAATTATTACGAAATATCAGAAATAATTTTTTTTTAAAATCGAAGATATTACATAACATCTTTGAACGCACCTCTATTCGATAGATTAATTTATTTTGTGCAACTAACAATATTTGTGTAATTATGGGGCATAATGGAACATGCTTAAACGTTTCGCCTTCCATCAAGTAATACGTTACGTTGTACGCTCCTAACTTTAACGCGTGCACGACTATACACAACACACCCGTGTCACACATGCGTCCAGGACTGATATGGCTCTATTCGGCCGTTTGCTTAGTTAATATCAACGCTATTAAGCCCGCGCTGATAGGATATCGTGCCAGCACCGCTTTCCGTGCTGTCGCGTTTATACAGCCAAACTAATTCGAATTAAAACACAATGACCACGTCCCGCGTTGGAAAGAAAATTAAGTGTCGCAGTTATCGTCGGGAAACATCACGAATAGAAACTAAGAACTGATTTAAAGCAGTGATCCGGGCATTAACTTTGTCCTTTACGAAGCAAATTTAAGAAAATTGACTGTAATTGAATGGCATATCCGGGATCCATAAAAATTTTTAGTCAAATGTGTATATGAGACGTTACCAAATAATATCGTACTAAATAATTATTATGGTCGTGTTATTAAACAAATCTTATTCTTTGCATAGTAAGTCGATTAATTTTTCAATTTTTTCTTGTTTCAGGTGAGTAAGCAGCCAGCTGATTACGCGATTTAAGTTTTCGATAGTAAGTAAATTAAGTTCGTATACTAGTTTGCTTTCATATCAATGGGGAGCTAACGTTCTTTGGCATGTAAGTGCTGAGTGCCATTATTAACGTCGTCATTAAAGCGGGGAGTTACTAAGGGTAGGGCTACGGGGTGACATTGATTGGGGTAAGTCATATCAATAATGAACATTTCTCAGAGAAAGGACAGCAGACATTTTTCGCGTTTTCTCGGCAGTCATTGATTAAAGGAAGCCCCTTGAAGAAACATTCGAAGCGCTATCAAAGAGACTATTATCGTATCCGCCGTAAATTCGATAGCTTAGTATCGAGTGTACGCGGAATTGCTCGAGATCGGGGCGTGTAATTAGCATCCAATAACGATTAAATGGTACGTTTGCTCACTATTGGATGCCACACGAGAATAATGCAATTATTCGCGCGAAATTTGGGATAGATCGAAAAGGTCTGGCTCTGACGCGGAATGCAATCATTTGTTGAACCAGGCGGGCTGGCCCGACTGAGCTGTAATGCATTGAATATGGAAATGGAATGAACACAAAAATAAAATTTACATTGTCCGCGTTTTGATAGCATTATTATCTCAGTCTTTGCTTTTATCCGGTCTATAGCCGGATATTAATAATTAATGTGCACGGATATAAAGTATCTGTATTGCGATAGTTATTGCGATATGTATTTTTCTCTCCTTCCTTCCTGTGCGTGTAAGGGAGGTCTTGGAAACAAAATATGTGCACGAGACATAGAAGGAGAACTCTTGCAACTGAACTGCTACGAAAGTTTTTTCTCGACGCGCGTTACTCGGAAACTGACCGCCAAGCGTCCAGCGGGACGCCATAAGGACGCTAACAAAAAGGATATTTATCGTCGTCGCGCCCTCTCCTCCCCCCCCTGGATCACTCTCGCTCTTTTGGTCGCGAGAACCAGCATCGACTTCGTGCTCCGCCGTAGACGCTGATTGATTAACGATCGCTCCTTGCATAAAACTACCATCGCGTTCCCGAATATATCCTTGCATCCTTTCTCTTCTGCAATTCCACGGGCGCATTTTACCGTATGCACCTCTCGTGACGAATAGTTCTTCTGCCTTACAACGTCCGTTCTCAGTCTACCTTTCGATTTAATTCGTCGCGTATTGCATCCGTCGTCCGTGTATACGACCGATACTGATCCCCTTTCTGCTTTTCTTCACCCCGCGGGTGCACTCTCGATGTTCCTCGATCAGCCTGCCGGATTGTATTAGCAATAAAAGTCGCGTACGTACATCGGGACCGGGCGCTCTGTTCGAGAGCGGCCGAAATTACTCGGGTGTGAAAAACTTGCCCTCCGGACCCTCCGGTGTCGATCGCATTCGAGAACGAACGATGCGCGTCGCTCGCGGTAGCAACGGCGCGGCGAACGGACGCCGCCCGGAGGCGAGCTGACGGGGACGACGGGAGTTTATCGATTAATTAATTCGTTCTTCATTATCCCCGATAATTAGTATTGCGAATCGAGTGAATGGAATCATAATTAGTTCGGGGCTGTAATTCAAAGAACGTGCGTGGCTCGTCGCCGATTCAGAAGGGTGTAAATTCACTGACGTCCGTTAATGAGCTCCACGAGCGTAAATCTATTTTCTTGATTTCGATAGTTACCGCTCGAGTTAGCGATTATTAATCCGCGAGCGTTCGCCATGCAAGAGATCATAGCGTTAATATTAGCAGGTGCATGGCTTTAAACTAGATACCGCGACCGTAGTAAGTATTTATTTATTTATTTTTAGATGTGTATATTTAATAAAGAATTATCTAAAAAGTTTTACGCAAATGAAACTAACCACTACGTAAGAAAGATGTTTTTTTATACGAGTGCAACGCTTGTGCGATCCAAAGCTCGATTATTTGAATGTATTATTGATATATTTGGTATTCTTCAAGAAAAAAATATAATTTCTTATGGATTACTCTGCAAAATTCCAATATTCTAATTAACATGTCACAAATGACTCGCAAGTGTATGCGTACATACATGTATCGTATCGGAAATTATGGATGTTTGCATCCTACCATTATTGATGTGTAAATTTTATTGCTCGTATAGTTTACATACAGCTAGTAAACTCGTAATATCTTGCGCGTCCACGTACAAATGCGGGCGTTACGAAATACAACGTCAGGCCGAGTTGTTTAACGCCGGAAGGAGCAATTAATTATCGATCGCGATTCGCTTAAGACGAAAACAATGGTCAGGTCAGACGTCTGTTGCAGCTGCATCGCCGCACGGTCTTGATGTAGATTATCCTAAGACGTTCGGGCATTAATGCACCCACGCGAGTACCCTCCGCCGCACGCACTGTGCGCATAGACCATTATGCGTGCACGAGTCAATAGATCGCGAAGCGCATTATGGATATGCTCTAATGCGTTGACGCGTAGGGGGATTTATCGGGTCATTATATCGATCGACCAGCACAATCTGGAATATCGCGTGCGATCGGCACCGGTAAATGTTCAATTGCCGACAATATTCGTGATGTGAATCCCCATTACGCATCCTCCATTACGCAAATTTAATTCACGTAATTGTATGTTAAATACGGATCTCTTCTAAATATCATACATCTAAAGAAAAGGATGCAAATTAATTTTGATATATAATATTTTAAATTATCTTAATTAATTCTTTTAATTATAATTATCTTATTCAATCTTTCATAACATGAATGAAGGATACATCAAATATTTTGATGCCTAAGTTAGTATTATCGTCGACATCGATGGAAATTATTTATACATACGAATAATGAAATCTTTTTAATTTTTTGCTCTTCTCTAACGTTTAATCTTTCTGATTTAGATCTATATCATTGTCAGGGCTTCAATAATTGAAACGACGATGTACGACAAGCCATATTAACACGCGACAGTTTAATGAATCGTCCGATGAGCCGCAGCAACGTACTTTTATGGGACCGTATATCTGTGCCAGAGTAGCTGTACGTAATCAAGCGTGAATAAGACTTCGCCCCAGGGAGAGCGACCCTCGTTTTCGTATCGACCATACGGCGGCGAGGATATTCTCGATTATCGGCGTATCTTCCGCACGGTACAGAGATCACCACGAGGATGATTTCCCTCATTTCCCTTTTCTTCTGCACGACACGTGATCGTAGAATTCTTGCTCACGTCGTTCCGTTGTCCTTTGTCGTCTTCCGTGTGGAGATGAGTAAAAATAATGGCAGGAGAGAAATAGAAAGAGGTGGAGAGGAAGGGCTCGTTTGGAATGACGGAAGCACGAAAGCAACCAGTAGAAAAATCTCACGGATTGTTGGGTCGCTCTGAATTTCTCAGTCCTCGCGATCGGGAGCCGGGACGGCGTAATATCTATTGAAAAGAAACGGCAGTAGTCGTAGAAAGGAAGCTGAAAGCAGGCAGGCGAAAGGGGTGGAAACATCTCGATGAGGTGTGGGATGAAGGGAGAGAAAGAATGGACGCTCAATCGGGTTCGCAAAATCACCGACAATCGCGCCGGGGGAACGAGCCGGCATAGCTGAAAGGATGTAAAAGCCGAAGGTCGAATGTCGCAAGCACCCCGACCTCTGATTGCTACGGGAAAATGGAAAAATTGTCGGTTCCCTGGAGCACGGGAATGTACCGGAAATAGATTCCGCCGCGAGTCGTTTCTCTATCCATCGTGAACTTCAGTAAGCAAAACTGACGAGTGTAAAGCTCTCGCTGTTTTTCGGATACATCCGGATGTAGATCGCGTCAGTTTGATAACGTATCAACAGGTGTTAACACGATTGTTTAATTCACGGTGAGGCACGCGAGGGTTTGCTGAACACTATTCCATTTTATCACGAAAAGATTATAAAAGTATGATCATACGAATATTATTAATTAGCGATCTAGAATAAAGGAATCTATACAAAACACATTTTGTCAAAATTATACAAAATACACACACACACACACACATTTTCAGTAACTACATCTCAATAAAGCTGCAATAATATTTTACAATTATTATTTTACAGTAGTTGTTTTTCCCCCATGGTTAATGGATTTGACATCGTACTTCTATTTTTTAAATTTGGATAGGTACAATTGTGGTTTATATCAGTGATACCATTAATGCTTTATATAATTTACTGAAAAACTCACAACGATATTTTTTTACAACCGTTTGCTCGGATGCAGAGTTACTTGTTTTTGAAGGGTGAACATAGCCTGGCGATTTTGTAAAAATAATTAATGGCTGCACGATTCGACGGACGCGGGATTTTACCCTGACCGAGCGGTCTAAACACGGACCTTGTTAAAGCACGCGGACTTGTAAACCGCGGTAACATATACCGCAAGCGAACCATTGTTTCGAGAGGGTGAGAGTACTCCTTTTTTTCTCCGCGCAAGTGATATAAAACGCTCGGTTATCCCGGAAGCCGTCGCGAACGCGGCTAATTAGGCGAAATTCCACGAGTTTCCACAAGAGAATAGCCGTCTGATGAGAAAGAATACTCTTGTCGACTACGTACGTTACAAGAAACTGCAGTGATTAGTGCCAGAATTACGATACCAGGGGAGTCTCTAGGATTTACCTATGGAAAATGTCGAAGCTCCTTTATTCCGTGAAAAGGGGGACTATGCAGACGCGCGTTTCGCACAGATGTCGTTTGCATAAAGGGAGGCGGCAGGGCACGAAGATCGGGACATTTTTCTGTAAAAAGATGCCGTACGCGAAATATGGCGTATGCAAATATGTCGCAAGAGCTTTCTTCTTTCTGTTAATTTCTATGAATATTTCGAGTGAATATTTCTAGACTTTACATTACCGCTGGTGTTCTTTCAACATTAAATTATCATTTGAAAAGATTAACAAGCAATAGCCCGTTGAATCTGAAGATATCATGTTAAATGTTTTTTGCGCGATTTGTTTGTTTATTATACAGCTAATCACTTTCCAGTTATTTCGCTTGCGATGAAAAATGCGAGCGAGTACCTCGTTTTAGCTGCTGCATTAAGCGTTGGTTATTCAAGACTTCTTAACTCCGATGGTTGCTCGTGTTAATAACGGCAATTGTCGTGCTGGCTATTAGCTCATTACCATCTCTTATACCCTGCGTTCGCTCGAGTGCATCGGAGACAGTGACGCTTATCCGCGTCGTAAAGGGCGGAAGCAGCACGTCGCGCGTTAAGGCTCGGCTCGGTGTATCGATTTAAAAACATTTAAATTCCATAAATATCCAACGAAACGTTGAATAAGGCATGCGCGAAGCCAAAAGCCTCCCGCCTACCGGGAAGACGACGAGAGCAGAGATAACGTATGATAGAGTGCACTGCTGCATAAACCAAAAGCAGAGAAACTTTCGATAGTGGCGCGAGATAGTTCGAAGTAATCTTCGGGCAACGCGAGCAACATCGCAAGTGGCCCGTCGCTTTAGTCGCTTATTATTAAAGCATCGCAGATTAACCCTTTGAACTTCTTCTCTGGTATACACAATATCTCGATTGGAGCTCTGGAAAAGTGGTAAAATAGTAAAATAGTAAAGTCTCTTCGAGTCACCGCGACGTGGGTACAAAATAATTTGCAGGCAGCTCAAAGTGGAAAGGAAAATAGTCAATTAGCGTCCAAATATCATCGGCGTTTGTGGAATCCGCAATTTCTGGTGACCGTTAACTGAACATATTTTTTTATAGACCGATCGATTTAAACGACAAGTGTCGCTGTGACTCGTCGAAATAAATTCGTGAGCAAGAATAGTACGTTCGTATGTATTGTCAGGCGGTAGCAATAAACTGCTATCAACTATTCGAGAAGCTATCCGATGCACACGGACGTCATCGAGCCGGCATTAGGGCAACTTGATTGGAAAAGTCTATAACTGTGCCACGGGCTCGTTATCGCGAACGAGCCTGTCAACAGGTATAAACGAGAAATCGCGGAGCATCGGAACGGAAAAAGGGCAAAAAGGGAGGATCGGAAGGAGAAAAACGAGAAGCGCGGAGAAACGATTCGTCGTGTAGTAGCGAGGGGTGGCGAGCCGAGCCCGAAACGGCCAGTAAATACGACTGACCCATGGTTCGACGATAGGTGCATCGAAAACGGATGGAAGGCGAGAGGGCGGAAGTGGTGGGACGGGGGTTGCCAGGCTGTGATCTAGAAACTGCAGGTAATAGATTCAGTCGCGGGACGAGAGGATCGAGGTCGGAATCGGATCCCTGGATGGAAATAGGAATCTAGTGCCGGAGGACGCAGTCGGCGTGAGCGGTGTGGAGAGAAGGGGTCACAGCCCGGGAATAAATCATTTCTGATTTTAATCAAACCGGGAAAACATTCGCCTGGTTCTACTCGACGGCCCGCACTCGTTTTGTCCAACGTTATTTCGCGAACAGCATGCGCTCGCCGTCGTCATCATCCACGCCTTGACCTTTTCTCTCTCGTTCGCGCTCGTATACAGCCACGAGGATCAGAAGGAAAACGAGCGAACAGTGTGGAAATGGAAATCATCTATTGAAAGCTCGACGTGGGTTAATGAAAGAGAAAAGAAACTGGGCATACAGAATGCCATGATGTTAGTCTGACATTTTCGATTAGTCGACGCAAATATGAAACCGCGCGAATAACAATTAATTCTTTAAAACGTACTTTGATTATGAAACGAAAAATGCATTTTTCTGCCTACAGCAGAAAGGTGTACTTCACCCCTTAATCATAAGATTTAGAATGTGTGTTGAAATCAATGGATTATCGTTAGACATCATCGGTATTTCGTTTGCTAAGAATAAGAATCCTTTGCTGTATATATACCTTTCAAAAAGCTTAGATGTATTTTCATGTACCGGATATATATTCGTATTATTTTCTCGTTGGTAATATTTCTTGCATAACATGCGATGCATACAGAAACTCTGTTTCATTATTTGTTTGCATATCTTTATTTAAAACTTTGTCATAGCGTTATCTAACTTATGAATATTAAACACATGTTGCGTTCTTATGAAAGTTGATTTGATTCCATGAATAAATTATTGTTATCCACTATGTCGCGGATTATAAAATTTTTAGTACAATATCTCTTGTCAAATTGGTTGCACACGCACAAATCATTTGTAGAAATAATAATTATAAAGCCTATATTCTCTTATGATAATATATCTTTTTGTGACATACATTTCTGCATTTATTTGTATGTTTGTTAATTTTTTGAAGTATCATCCTCAATCAATATCTGTTTACTCAACAGTTTTTGTAAAATCTAACAAATCAAAAACTGCAATTGTTAGATTTTATTTAATTTCTACAATGGGGAATAAAACATTCGTAAACAAGTCTCGGCTAACGAGTCAGTTGAACCGAATATATTTTCCGTACGATACGTCAGTATCAGCAATATGAACTGGCAGTATTACGAAAGCGTATTGGACGTAGAAAAATACGAATGAACTTCGAAAGCCGTGCTACCGGCAGAGTAGTTGTATCAGCTGCGTCGAAGAAAGAAAAGAACTCGATAGGGAAGTAATAATGCGGATAATAAGATGGATCTCGCCGTCGGGAACCTCGAATTGATTTAAAAATAATTTAAAGGAACGCTGAGCCAGGATAAGATGCAAAACAGCGGCGGCGACTAGGCGACCTTTCTTCGCATTCCCTTTTTCGTCGTGAATGGTTCGCAGGCGCGTTTCAAGGCGAAACGAAGGCGTCGCAAGAAAATCGTTTAAGCGCCGCGTTAAGCAGACTGACCAGCTATTAGCGTGGGTAATGGAACGACGCGATTGTTTTCCATTCGGTCGCACCTTGCCATTCCTGGAGGACCTCTCCTGTTCGGCTTTGTTCCTCACCTGCTCTTTGATACATTGTCAGACGCAACACGCCGCTTTTCCCATGCCGCGTTGCACATCAGAGCGGCTTTTGCGCCAC
Source organism: Aphaenogaster ashmeadi (assembly GCA_003063805.1). Taxonomy (NCBI): domain Eukaryota; kingdom Metazoa; phylum Arthropoda; class Insecta; order Hymenoptera; family Formicidae; genus Aphaenogaster; species Aphaenogaster ashmeadi. The sequence continues at coordinate 526,198 of NJRQ01000056.1, read as the reverse complement.
GTTAATTTGTCCGGCAATTTTCTCGCCGTAAAGGGTGGTGTTTTATCGTGGGAACATTTACGTACGTTTTGATGCGTGAAATTATTAAGCTTTATAACGTATCGCGATATAATTGAGAAAACCTAATAATCAGATGTTCGCTGCAAGACGTGCGTGTTTGGAAAGATGAGAAAAGTTTAGACGAAGGATGTAATAATAATTTTAATGATTAATATTGGCCGAGAAATATAAAAATGATAGCACATCGATTTCATTGACACGTCGATCGGGGACAATAAACAGAAGGGTGGCGTGTTAGAAGCGCTGACCAAATTATAACCGGAAACAAAACAGACGAACACACAATGGGGTTTGCCGGCAAAGGCAATAAAATATGATAAACGTCACGAACAGTGCACTTGCCTCTTTGTTGGTCGGTCAGCGACTATACCACGTGGATCGTTCCCTGCATCGTATTCCCGAACGAATTCTAATGGCTGTGTCCCCAGCAGTCGGTCGTTCGATTACTTTTCTTCCGCGAAAGTTTCTCCGTCTGCGCGAAAAAGCGGTTTACTAAGGGCGTCCTTTATAACTCGACCGACAATAGGATTATAAAAAGCAGGTGCAATAAGCAAACCAAAGACGTTTTTCCAGTGAAAGGAAGGCGTTCTGCAAATCGACATGACGGATTAATTACCGCAATTAAATTCATTGATAACCTGAATAAAAATAACGATTCGAAATTATTAACCTCACGGTTAATTATTTGTAGTAGCATTAAAACTGTACTATTATATCATTCCGACGAAGCCGGCGTTTGCAATGTTTTTCTATAGAGCCTGTGTAATTATATTCGCTGTTTTACTTGCACGATTAAAGCTCGACGATGAAAAACCACAGGGAATTATTTTATCGCTACGCAACTCATCGATCAATAAATAAATTAGGCATTTTGATTGAATTTTCTTCCCAAAATTATCGGCAATTTCAACGCGCAAACATCTAACCGGTGTGTTTGAAAATTCAACATTGCTCGTGCGGTAACGTGCGTTGCAATCATCGCGCGTTGCATTGTAAACGCGCGAAAGAACATTTCCACGAAGCCGCATGGCCATGTAACTCTACTCGCATTATATTCACGTACCGCGGGTAGCATTCGATGACTGTAAACGAAACTGCTCGACGAACGGTTCGCGAACAACGCTTTCGACGTAACTGCGCGTTGAAGTGCGCTCTGCAACGCCAGGAACTTCGAAATCGTCGAACCTAAAAAAATCGCTCGCGCGCGTTCACGCTCGTTTCTCGTATTTGGATATTCGGCGCGCATACTTTAGCGCGATCGAATTCACCTCTCGTTAATCGACGCGGTGCACCCGAACGTGACAAATTCGGCACGCAATGTGAGATAACGAAGGATACGGAATAATAAAGCTTTCAGATAGCAGCAGATGAATAATACGTTACAGCGAGAGTACGAAATTCATCGAATCACTAGATCATATCGATCAAAATCGATGTTTGTGCCGAAATTAGAGATCTTTTTATACGTGAATGTAATTTTAGCATTATTTATTATTTCCACATTCACAGCACGCTGCTGATGATGTGTGTAACTGGTAGATAAACGAGTATGTGTCGCGATACGATCAAATCATCCCAAGTTAATTACAAATAACATATTTTAGTTTAGCATAATCTAGTGCATTGCGTGTCTCTACGGATAATATAATACGTGACCCGACGCATTATTAGATATTAAAGGGTCAAATTTAAACCAATTTCTTGGGTTAAATTATATTTGGTTATTTTTAACTTTCACGTGTGTCAAACAATAGGTTAAAACAATAGGTTATAACAATGGGTTATTTTTGATCCATATAAAAGTTACATTGACTTACGTGACTAGTAAAGAGTATATTTGAGTCAGATTTTAACACATTCCTTGAGTTAAATTATTAAACTCAATTGTTCTAGTTGAATTAACAACATATTAGTAGGAGCAGTGACGACCTATAGGAATGGTTATAAATGATCCAAATCTGGTTCAATTTAACATTACAAATTTAACAGAGCGATGTGGGTCAATTGCCACAAATCGATTGTCTGACGTAGGTATCTCGCTTCTCGATAAAAATGGATAAACAGTGCCGCGAGTACGAATGAACTTAAATATATCAATGAATACATTCCATGTCTTTTCGATACATTAAAAGAAAAGAGCTCGTTCAAGCTTGCTGTAAACGTTCGTTCGTGATCGTTAGTTCTTGCTTGCCTGGTCTAGATTCGACTTTATGCATCACTAGATCGCGATAGATACTAAGAACCGAATTTTCACGTATGCACACAGCGATATGTGGAGGAAAGGACGATAGTCCCCAGAGTCGGCGAGAGTATCGGGATGGGGAAGGGAAAAGTAGAAATCTTGCGATTCTATGTAGCGGCATCGGAGCGAGCGAGAGCGGATACGAGCTCGCGGAGGAAACTTAGCACGTATGAGTGCGATAGAGCGTGGTGCATCCACCGGCGGCGGCGACAGTGGGTGGATGCTGACGGGAACGAGGGTGCGGTGGCGGGCCAGCTGGCAGGTAGGTTACGTATGAACGGAACTAACGTATGAGGTTGGAGCGCGGCCAGCCACTATTTTACACGAGCAACTGGGGCCGGTCCGGGAGCTAGCCGGTGGTCAAGTAACCCCTGCTGACCAATGGACCAACCGGATAACCTATGCTACCTAACCCGTCCACTGGAAATATGCTTATGGTATATGCTCGGTCTCGAGGTTTCGACAACGAACGATAGTCGCTCCTCTCGCGTTCCGCAGCTTCGTTCGCGATTTCGACAGTTTGTTTCTCTCCCGCAGATCTCCTCAGTTTCACCAAATGTTTGCTCTATACTGGTTGACGTGGAATCGGGGCGCCGTTTTGTTGATCTGGTTAATGCTTGCAAATATGATGTTTGATAAAGTTTCTATTGCTTATATTTATTACATTCTCGTCATAAACAGAACGACAAAATAAAACATAGGAAAGAACCGAAGTTCTTTCATATTTAAGAATAAAATTTTTCAACGTCGCGATTCTCTTTCTTTAAATTACATTATATATGGACTGCTCTCTATGTAACCTGATATAGCTATCAAGATCGTCGCGATGGATAAAATAAGCGCAAGTTTTTGGAATCCGTTTAAGAAACAAGACGCTAGATTTTGGCATTCTTTCGCGAGGCAACCTAATGACACGGCACATCGGCCGATTACACAGCACAAAATTCCCCTCGTGCATCGACCTCTTGCCAAAAGAAGCATCATTCCGATCACCCTGCTCCGCCTCCACTCTGTATTCGTTCCGCGCGATTTATAGCCGCGATTTATCCCCGAGGAATTCTCTTCTTCGATCAACGGCGACATATCGACGACGATGCGACCTGCTGTGGTTCGTTTCAAGATTGGAGGTCGTGGCGGGAGGTCAACGGAATCACGGGGTGTACGAAACCGTGTGACTAGAAGGAGGGTGGAGGAGTGGAGACGGTCATAATCGTCCGGTGAAGCGGGACGCGCGCGCTGTCATTTGGCGACGCATGCATCATCGTTTATGCCACTTGACTCGGGTGATCGAACGTGACACGATCGAGCGAAGTTTGTTCGTTCCCTCGCAACGGCTCTCCGGATCGCGCACGTACGCTTCTCGCGTGTACGTTCTCTCCTCACGCGAGGCGGACCGTAGGGTTCGCGCGTCCCACGGAGACTTTTAATATCCGAGGTCGGGGCTGAGGCGCAGCCAGGACGAGCTTTCCGGGATGGGCGAGGGATTCCGGCGAGACGGACGGAAACTATCGACAACGCTTGACGGTACACGGTCCCGGCGCGGTTCCGTGGGAATGGGAACGGGGAAGGCGTCAACTCGTCCCTGCATCCGCGCCCGCGGTTCCAAGACGGCTCATTGCGAATGCAGAAATGCGAGATTCCTTATAACCGCTCTTCGGGACGCCGCCAGATATTAAACCTCGGTATTCCTCTCGGCCCTCGATTCTCCTCCCTTTCCGTCCCTCTCGTTCCGCCTAACCTGATACCGTGTATTCCTCTTGTTTTCCTTCTTCTTGTTCCGCGGCAGTCGCTCGTTCTCTCAATAAGAACGCCTCTCGCCGAGGCTTCCGTTTATTTGGGAATTCGCGGTGCTCCGATTTCGCGTGCGCCCGACTGACGCGACGCCGCGATATATGTTCGTTCCTCTCCCCGGATTGTCTGTTGTTTCGCGTTGATAGCCGTTTTATTCCGTTCGATATTCTTCCGTCTGATTACGATCGTTGCAACTTCGTCGAGACGCTGCGCCTTCGTCACGATAACGCGAGCTGAATTACCCATTTCGCGGCAATTTCGTCGCTTCTGAAATGTTTGAGAATACTTGAGATCCCCGAAATAACATAGTATTACTTCTTCGAAGAAGTAAGACAGCAGAAAGGTGTAATTCTAAGATACAATGGAAAAAATACGTCGCTATTATAGAAAAAGATTTAATAACAGCGTTCAAATTTGATATTTTTCTTTTTTATATACGCGAGAATTATTTGTCTTGAAACGAATGCAAGAGAATAGAAAAGCGTATAGAAAAAAGGAAAATCTCAATTCAATCCAATATAATCCGATATCAGTAAAATTCAATGTGAAATATGCAAATCCTTTATTACGACATAAAAATTTTGTACTTCTTTAATAGGATTGTACTATCACTTCAATTATTATGTCGTACATCGGATTGATTTTTATAACAAACAACATCGCATCAATAAAAGTACTAACGCAGTTTCGGAAATAACATATGCTTTCCGCAACGTCCCTACGAGATCCCTCGTTATGCATGGACGTCGGCGTAAATGTTGCGAAAGAGATTATCTGCCGTTCCCGATGTAGACGCCAGGATAAACTCGATCCCGAAGATTCAATTTTATTCCATCGCATAAGACTCGCTTATCGATTTACCAGGGAACGTTCCGTAAAGCTTGCGCCGGATTTTCGACTGGAAGCCCGTCGCGTGTAAAATATCATGGCCCTCTCACGCGCGCGAACATTATTTGTCAGACGTGTCGACGATGGGGGCTCGAATCTCGCGGGCGTTTCGTCACGAGCGTTGATCGCGTCGCACAATGGACGTGCGAATGGCATTATGATAATATTAGACGCTACGGGGGTAAGCGTACATCCAGGATGATGGATGGCCTTTAAGGTCGGATACGCGGGTAATACCTGGCCGGCATTGTCGCCAGGCTAATTTCTCTCGCGTCGACGTAAAAAAAGGGAAGGGGAAAAAATGTAATAAGGACCGAATCCGGAGGAGATAACCCCCGACGTGTCGATTGACGAGCCTGGCAGGCACAATAGCCACCGCGACGCTCGCGTGTGCGTGTACACCCCCGCTTGCACGCGCACACGCGCGTCTTAATGTCCCTCGATATATCATAACCGCGGGGGCGCGTTCATAGTTGCCTGTCGACCTCACCTCACCGCGGGGAGGATTCCAGCGACGCGGGATATACCTGACGAAGATGAATAACGTGTTTAGCGATACGTCGATACGCAAATACGAGCAGCGTGCGCGCCTCGTGCACATCTTCCACGTGATGCCTTTGAATTGGCGGGGACGGCCGTCCAACGTCCGTGCCTCTTGCTGGGCATGATCGAGGACCAGCGTTTCTTGATTCGTAGCGGAACGTAATGAGACGTAAAGGGCGATTTGTATCCTGTAATCGTTCGCATAATACGAATTCCCGTGGTATTATAACCATTTTTTAACGCAGCGCGTTCAAGAGTATATTACAACGTGCTTTCGCGAAATATCGGTTTGAAATTTTAAGATTTGTATTTGAGAATCTTCGGTCGTTGCTGTGTCGACCGACAGACATAGATGACGTCCGTTGTATCCTTGCTGAAATCGCTGACGACCGAGTCGACCACTAAAACAGGCCATAAAAATAAAAAGGAATTGTGTCCGTTCCTATAACTGGCACACGTCTTCGAACGAAGTTTATTGACAGAAAAATGTTCATTTGTTTTTAATAGTTGGATTTATCCTGCTCAGAATTATGATCGCACCGGGCTATTCATGCAGACCGACACAATGAAACCGCATCGGCAATAATTCGAAGCAATATTCGGGTTTATGTACAGCTACGGCCGACATGAGGAACGCCATTACGTCGTCTGCGAGGTGACAATTACTCCGAAGTGTAATTAAACGTTCATTTTAAGGGGGCTATCTGGCTGTCGTTGACGTATGCGCGTTTATAATAGACGTATTATAAACGTGCTTTGCAGTGATAAGTTTGCGAAGATAAGTAAGCTTTGTTTTAGAAATTTACAAATGAATTTCTCAGCCGAATTACGGTTCTTTTGATGAAAATTGAATAAAAATTCAAAAAATAAAGGTAGAATATATTCTAGTGAATTAAATTGCACACATAAGGTTATTTCTTAATTAAATTTCACTGGAATTTATTTTAAAAAATTCAATTTCAGAAATGAAGAGATTGTTTTCAAATAAAATTTTGTGAAAAAGAGATCGTTTAACAAATTTATCAAGTGGATCCTTTTATCGCAAATATCACTCACGAATATCAAGCGAATGGGTTTCCATAAATTTAGGAATGCTTTTATCTGCGCGAAATCTTTCGTTCATGTTTAAGCAGTCGTTTACGACGATGCACTACGATAGTGGCACCCGTCTTGAAAAGCTAGTTTACGCTCGAAGTAACGCCTCGATAATAAAACTTCGTCGGGGAATCTCTATAGCGGAGGAGGGTCTTGGCGGCTACGAGCAAGCATTTATTCCGCCACTCGAAGGCCACGCCGATATATCGGCGTCGCGCCGTAGCGCGATATAAACGAAATTACGTCGAAACTGTTCCGGGATAGAGCCGTGTAAAACGGTATCGCGGCGATTTGGCGCGTTACGCCCGACAACAAAATGCCGCCTATCGCCTCCGGGCGACGTAAAATCGCGGGGACCGTGATACGCTTCGCCCTCGTATCCTCCGCAAAGTAATGAGGCAGAAACTCTAGCGATGAATAGTTACGCCCCTCCGGTTCGCGGGGATGCGAGACGAGCTGCTTCTTTGAATTATCACCGACTAACGCGATGCGTAAGAACGCAGAGGACGAGGCTCGCTTTTATCTTAACGGCGATGTTACGCCGGATATGTCCCATTAGATTCGGCTCATCAATCACCTTCTCGGATTGTTTTCAGCTTTTGTAGCGGTCTACCCCCGGCGCGCGGCCCACCGTCGTGAATAGATAAAACGTGAAGGGAAAAGTTTGCGCTCTAGCGGGAGAAATCACCGTAACGACATTATCCTCGTAAATATCCATCTCTTAAAAACAACAATTTATAGTAAAAGTAAGAAACTGAATGTTAATCTCGTTTTAATCAAGACGATAACCAAGACCATATCCACGAGATATAATACGTTTTCAACATTGTCTCTCTGTAGTGTTCTTTTTGTTTTTTCCTTCTTTAATTAAATAAGAAATAGACTGCAGCTATTATGCGATTAGCCGTATAAAATAGCGAATTTATCAAAGCGTTCTTGGACGATTACGATAGTTTTTTTACTCCCTTTTGTACATTGACCACGAACCCGTTTCCCTGGGTAACCGGTTAAAACAGTGCCGTGTCGTCGAGGAATATCAAAAGGAATACACTTAATATTAAATACGAAGATACGAATCTCGGCGTTTAAGTGGATGCCAGGCGTCTTATCGACGTCGGTTCAAAGACTGTTCAGTTTTGTTCCTTTGGTCGGTTCCCTTTTCACGAAGGCAAAGCCCGCGACCGTCCCTGTCTCCCCGGTGTCCCCCCTCGCACCCCTATTTATACTCCCAGCCATACCCCCTTTCGATCCCAGAGTCTTCTGTCGCTCGTCAGCATTCTAATTAGCAAAGACGTAGATTTCGTCGAGCTACCGAGAATTCCGAGAGGTTTCTTAAAGCGGCGGCACTACTGCGGTTGCTCGCAATATACAATGTTTCACCAAGGAGAGACAGGAAGGTTCTTTCATACGCGCAACCCTCTTGATATTTAATCCCGGGCGCTTCTTCATTCATGAGAGATCCTTGGAGCACCGCCAGCACACCGGTATCTCTTTCGCGTGCCACTCCGCTCAAACTGGTAGAAAAATCACAAAATAACGTAATCGGCGTGTTAATAAAATCCCCGGCAGCTACGCCCATCGCTCAGCTCTAAATATTCTTACGGAGCTTTCCGTTCTTTATCTTTTCCTTCTTCTTTTGCATTCTTTCTCTGCAATACAGAATAGAGACAGAGCGAAAGGGTAGCGAAAGGAGAACGGACGGCGAAAGAGACTGTAGACCAGAGGGCGGACTCGACTTAACTTCGTTACTTACCGTCATTATGGCCCGATAAAAAGTGTACAACCCCGCGGGCGCCATAATCCCTAGCTGTATTAATATTAGGAAATGAGGAAACGAGGTGGCTCTTTTAAATTTAATCTCTTAATAAGATCATTCGTCAACGAGCCGCGAGCGATGAAGTGGCCGGGATTATTTTTAATCATCTCGCACCCCCGACCATCTTCCGCGCCATCGTAGCCTTTATTAACGGCGGCTTAAGAACCTGGGGGCCGCATCTGTTTCTCTTCCGCAATTTACGCTCTCCTTGGTGATATCGCGCGAATGCCGTGCTATCTTACTTAGCTGCCGTGTGCACGTCCGCTGGACTGCTTTAAGATAGGCTCGCAATGACACGTTCGAACATTAATAAAAATTAAATATGATATATATCATGTTATTTTAGTCGTACATTAAATTATTAATGAAATGTGGTTAAACATAGCGTTCAATTACAGAACAATTATTTGCTAATAGGCGACGCGCGGATGAAATTGATTTTAATGATTGATAAATCGGCTTATAATGCGGCATTATAATTTTGAAACAGGATACTTACAATTATTCCACAAATTAATGCAGAAGCGATGCGACCTGCTAATGGACATCTCTGTTATTATTACTGTCATTATTATTATTGTTACTATTATTATTATTATCGTTGCAGATGTTAATATTATATGCCGCCGAAATCGATTCTCCGGAAGTTAATTCGTCTTCCCCCTTTTTTTCGGTTCTACGCATCCGATACGTCCAGATCGACAAGCCTTTGCGAATATCTCGTCTGCGCCTATCCAGACTGTGATTTCGTTTCGGTTAACAGGCAGGCAATAGCTTTGAAAGTCGCTTAAGACGAGCCGGTGGCATCCGAGCAAGCTCGGGTGGCACCCAAGTCGAGCTTCTGATTAAATAAAATGTGTCTGATATGGTGGATTTAATTTAGAAAGGCCCGCGAGGGGACGGCGGATGGAAGACGAGTTGCGGGTGTAGGCGTCGGAAGAAGCACTTTGCTTTAGGTTTCGCAAGCTTTCTCCGAATAAATTGAAAATGATTGCCGAGACGGTCCTGGATCGAACGCCCCGAATGAATGGTTGCCCCTCGGGGCAACGAATATCCTGGGACGAGTTCTATTGCTCGGAGAGCTCTTGAAATAGCGTCAAGCTGACTAAATATGGCGCTTTATTTGCCTTTTAATTTGGCGTCACGGTCCACGTTTATCCCATTACGGTATTCGCCATACGGTATTTATAGTTTATTAACTGCTTTCGTTTTAAATGAAAAGTTTATTTGCATTCTAGAGAAAATTCTTTAATAAATCGTAGTACTGGATTATTTTCATATTTGTTACATAGATGTCATAGATATTCTTATTTTAAGCACGACCAAATGTGTACACTGTTCTTTCTTTAATCAATACAAAAAAAAGAACAGTAGAAATATAATCTATCTCGATAACATTTATAGAACATATCGTTCGAATAATTATATCATGTGACGTCTAATAATGTAGAAAATCACATATTAAGTTACGAAACTGTAGCACAGCACGTGTAACGTTCCCGTATCGATGCGTCTCGGAAACTCTTTAAACCGATGCGAGGTAAAATAAATAATTAATCGCGAAAGCGCCGGGGTGATTGCCCGGCTCGGCGGTAGTAGAGCAACACGTTAAATTAACCAATATGCGAATAGTTGGCTCCAGCGCACGTTGCCAGGGCGAGTTATGGCGCCGCCGGTGTAGAACCAGACGGGCCGCAGTGCGGTTTTCCGGATAATCAAGTGCGAAACAATCGGTGCTCCATCGAAATTCGCTGCGGACGCGAGCTATACTTGTCTGCGGAAAACGCGTTCCATCTACCGGGACCAGATTCTCTCTGCCTTGCGGCCGCGCAGCTTAACGGCCATAGGATGCTTCAGATAGTTAGGCAAACTGTAAAACAATCCGGCACTCCGTACATCCGGCCGGCTTCCGAAACCTCTCTCGTCCCACGTTAACCTTTTTCGCACTTGCTTCTATCCATCGGAATAGTTTGTCCTCGCGTTTAATCTACCTCGTTTAACCGAGCCCGTTGTCGCAATCATGCGCGCTAGAAAGTGCAAATCTGTGCGAATAAAATTCCAGTCATCGCATATCGAACCAAGATCCAATATGAGGTCATTAAGCTCGCGGTATATCGAGATCGGAACTTAATAAGAATAATAATCGAAATTTGAATTCTCTCTCTTTAGGGAGGAACCAATATAGGTTTCAATTATCTTTCTATTAGAGTAAACGGACTTTATGTAGGTATCGCGAAGTTAGAAGAAATATTGGATTATATATGGGGATAAAATACATCTTTTTTTAAATTTTGATTTTAGAGATTGCTGTCTTTTTCTGAAATATATGTCTTTGTTACGACAAATGGCTATATACTCGTACTCGCTTTTTACAAGAATTTTTAACCAGGTGAAGATGTTGAAGGGAAAAATACTAGAATACGCGATAGGTACTTAGAGGATTTCGATAATCGATTAGAAGTGCCATAATATATATCTGTAGCAGACAGTAGGCAGTAGGCAGCAGCAGCAGCAGTCTTCTCGCGTCTTCTCGCAGTCACGGAACAAGAATGCGGCGAAACAGATATGGAGAAAGAAAAAAACGAGACATCCGTCCCACATTAGATGTGGTTGGAGAGTGTCACTGGAGGACTAAGAAATATCGTTGGACGGGAAACTCACCTTTTTCCGCCGTCTCAAGTCGGAGCTTGAATTTTATACGCAGGAATATAACTTCCCTTGCGTATGTGAACTTGCCTAGCTGGCACCGTTTCGAATTCGTCGACGAAACTTGTGCGGAAGCGCTGCGAAGGAAGGAACACGCCTTGCCTATCGATCGACAATTTCCTGGAACACGATCATCGCAGTCTGCTTGCTTGGCAGGCTCGGATTAAGATCGCACGCGGCTACTCCTCCCTCCCTCTGATTCTCGAGGGTGGGCCCACGTAATTAAGTCGTTTCGAAGTTTCGCTGTGAAATCGTTCTTTCGCACTTATCTCCGTTACCACGGGAAGGTCCTGCCGACAAATAACGACATACCCGGCCGAGTTACTTATCGGGCTTTGATAAGTTCGCAACTAATTACGGGCCGGAAAGTTGGAGTTGCCGGTGAATTCGCGTCTATGTCTAGTGTGAGTAGCTGCTTCGAGAGTTTTGATTATTTCTTCGGCTAACATCGCAAGGTTTGGCGCGCATGTACAGCCTTTGCGAAGAGATACATCTACATGGCTAAAGAAGACATAACATTCGCCATCGTTCCTTAACAACCGAGCTGGTCATTAAGCTGAGAAGATAATCGTGTAGCAAGCCCATTACATTAGCTAAAGCTTTGCGATTAAATCCAGCAGAAATCTAGCTTGTTCAATCCCGAAAGAAAAATGCTACGGGGACGGGAGTGTAGTTCGCGACTCTGATGGCGACTCTATTTTCAGCTGTTAGAAAATACACACACGGCGAACGAGTATTCTCTTTAGCTTTTAACGTAACGTTACGGAGTAACAGGCAAGCAGGTCACTAATCGACATTGAAGCACGGGAACGAAGTAAATTGTGTCATCCGGCGGCGTTGTTTCCAACTGGTGGTCACGCGGATTAGGAACTCCGGAAATCTGCAAATGGCTCTAATTGGTTTTCCTCGGGAAATGAGAGAAACCTAATTTTGCTAATTCTCCGATAGTCGGCGAGCTCGCAACCTCCCGTATTCTCCTAGTTTTGCGATTGTTAAATATTCATACGCAACTTTTCACTTATGTCCCGCTGCTAATTTCAAAGCAAAATTCTGTGTCATAAAAATCAATGTAAAATCATTAAACCTCGACTATTGCAATTAACATTGGACCTAACTTTCTTATCAGATTATTTTATTTTTAATAAGTAGTGTCGTTCTAATACTTTTATGTTACTTAAAGCATAATTTTGTTTTTTACTATTCGATGATAATGGAATAATCAATTTTCATTACGTCATGCGGCGTTTCAGCAATGAATATGATTATACAGAGTTTTTTGATATTGCATTGTTTCGTGAGGTTTAGCCGGGTAGAATTTCCGCGGATAATTCGACGACGGAATTGAAATATCGTATTTCACATTTTGATGATTGGCATCACGGTGCTGTCATGGCCTGATATGATAACGCTAATAACAGATTTCGGCATATTGATGTCGGTCCCTATTGCAAACAAGAGTTTCGGTTTACGTATCATGTAATATGAAAGTCGAGACCAGAATGAGACTGAGTACGCACACGCGACATTTAACGAAAATTCTTGAATTCACAATTATACGGACGTGAATTGAATCTCGTACGAGCGGCGGCCATTGGGCACCGGCCGTAATATTCTCGAATCAGCTGAGGTCGGCGGAAACGTTTTGAAGCCAAACGATATTATCCTGTTTGTTTTCCGTCTGTGTTTGCGCCACGGCCCCAAATTGGCGTTTCGATGTCGGCCTTTCGATCGTCAAAAATCCAATCCACGCAGAAGAGTAATAGGGCTTGATACGCGCATATGTGCCCCTTCATTGCGTTATATAAAAATTCAACCTTATCTAATTCCGCAAATCTTTTTTAAATAAATTCGCTGATCGTAAAAACAAGTTGATTGAGATAAAAATATGGATTTTACACGTCAATTTGATACTTTATAGCGAAGATATCGCGATAAGCTACGCCGATTGATTCACCGTACCTGTTCGCGTTCCGACGTTCCATTTTCAAAATGAAATTTATTGCTACTACCTGATAGCGTTTACGCGAGCGATACGATGGCTTATCTGGATAATGAGGACCGTTCAAAAATGGCCACGTAGCCCGTTCATCTCGCGTTCTCCGTGCTGAGATACAGGACACTCGGCCGAGATCGGGGTCTTATCGCCGCGATAAAACCGCGAAGGGCGACGACACCAATTTGCAATATTTTCGTGTTAGCCGTGCGACAGGTCGTGATATTCAGCGTGAATCGTTTTCACGAGCATCCACGATGATGTGGATCTCGACGCTAAATATAAAAGCCAGCGGCGACGACAATATAATGAGATCAAGATATGAAATTTTCAAGCGTGCACCAAAATATAATAAATAAAATAAGTATACTAGAGCTATACTGGATTAGATCGAAAAAATGGGAAGAAGAGAAAACGCTGTTATTCGTGCGCTGTTAGATCGAAAAATGAAACGAAACTAAGTAAATAAGTGAATCGCAAGGTATTTGACAGAAATGTGAATAGTGTCTGAAAGAGACACGTTCCAGGTATTGACAACGTCGGAACGTGCACTTTCGCTTTCCGCGACGTTCTTCTCCTCCGCACATAGCCCTCCTTTCCTTCCTGCTGCGCTCGGTCAGAATTGATACGTTACCTCGAAAGCGGTGATTCCACGCCACGCCTGGGTAGGAAACTCAACGAGTCGAATCTGAGGGACCGATAAGCGCTCGAAACTTCGAGTGAGCTTCTGCACGAAGCGTTTCCGCAAAGCGATCCCTCTCTCACCGGTGCGTTTAACGAATGGCGTGCCACCGGCAACTGTTTGTATTGCCGCGCGACTTCACCCGCGTTTCAAAGCACACATCGCAACCATTCTTCGGGTAGAAGTCGTGTGCTTCCTGCGTACGATCGTCCGCCGTTGTTACTGATGGGAGATGCGTCGAAATGAAACGTCAAACGATGATTTGCTGCGGACGACTCCGACTAAACGTAGATTTGTAACCCGGTAGCACTTCACCCGGTGAATCCCAGCAGAAGTTTTGCAGTGGGTCCGATGTTTTGCCGAAATGGCATGCACAAAAGAACAGAATGTGGATCTTCGCTTGTCCGTTGCGAAAGCGAGCAGCAAACCTAAATAACAGCACTTGTTCGCGTTATTTCTACGCTTGTCCAAACGTGCAAATTGAAATTTAAAAAAGACGTTTAGCCTTTTATGAATTTTACGAAAAATCTGAAGTTGATTTTGAAGCGATGGCTACACAACGATATACGTTGTACCGTGAAAAAAAACATAGCTCTCACGGCTCTACGCGCCCATTCATACGTCTATCCATTATGAAAGCAGAATTTCGCGCTTTGCCTCCGCCGCGTTAATATCAAATATTTTAAGCTATTCCACTTCGCGTGACGCAATTTAACGTGTTTCACAGAAATATTCTCGAACAGAATCGGAAAGTGCGGATGCTTATCTGCATGCCATTTAGTAACAAATCTATTCTGTAGCAAGGCCGAATTGGTCGATAACGCTGAAATTGCAAAATAATATTTTAACAGAATCACGTCTGGCTGAACGTAAATTTACAGACTTTAATTAAAAGTTTCATTGAAAGCGGAAGGGCGATCCGGCATGTATTGTGAGCAATAAATAATGAAGCTGCGCGCACCTACTCGATCAAAATATATTTTTGCGTCCAAGAAAATGCTCATTTTGCTGCGTTTTATAGCGTACGGCTATGCGTAACGCCTACAATGAAGTCGCCAAATATCGCGAAACAAAGGCGCGATTAACTTTTGTGTCGCTGGAAATGACTTTCCTTTCGAAGCATTATAATGTCGCCAAGCGACGTGCAATTTTTAGCGAACATAAAAGCCGTTTAACGTTTATGCGCTTTCTTTTTCAGTAGCTATGTTTGACTACTCCGCGCATAATTATTAAGCATAAACAGTAGTCTTCGTTCTTGATGCCGTTGCATAAAATAAGAAATTTTTGATAATAAATCCTATTATCTACGAAATATAACGAGAAGACGCCCATCTGAAGATTATAGGAGCTCGTCTAGATCAGCATATTACCAGAATCTGATTAGTGGCTTAGCCGAATTACGTGAAGTAAACTAAATTATCCCATCTCCTCCCCTTATACTTTCTTAATCATCCCTGACTCTTCCATAAGCAATATGCTAGTAACGCCCTTCTTACATTTTTACTTTGCATATTTTTATTTTCATTTTAACTTTTCGGCGAAGTGCATTACTCTGTTCTATTAAACGGTAATATGATAGTTTTTGCGCTTATAAAATATAAAATGGAATTAAAATTTTGTATGTAGATATAAAAGCTATAAAATTATTTTGAAATATGTAGAAATACTGGCTGATTTAAAAAATTAGACTTTCATAATTATATGAGTTTATAATTTTATTGTTAAACCATAACTTTTCATTATTAGACTGTATCTCGTAATTGCCATGGAATAATTTATAAGCGTAATAATAGTCAATTTTGCGACGATTTCATTTTATTTTCTTGATTTATTATAATTTTGATTTTTAAATAGACTTTTTGATTTAAAAAAAAAGATTGAACAATTCTATTTCTACTCTCTAAATCTGAATCAGTGAATTCAGATTTAGAGAGTACAAATTAAAATCGAGAATGGCCTAAACAATCATAGCTGGATCTTTAGTGCTCAATAATATTTTATGTGTGAATATTCTAGTTCAACAAACTGCGCGTCGATTATTTGTCGGTCTTGAAACGCAGAATTTTAATTTGAACCAGAATAGTAATATCACAATATTAAATTGGTAATCAATTTAATAATAATGATGCTAACAAGCATCTATAAGATTCCCCCCTCCCATCCCATCCCGAAAACTGTAAAGAATTTATTGCGAAAAATATTACCTCAGCCAGGATTTGAACCTGTATTATAGTAACTCTATTTCTATTGAGATGCAAAAATTTGGACAAAAATAATAAATAAGTTAATTTACATAAATATTTCCTGGATTAAAACGAAATTAAGTTTATTCTTCGAACAAACATTAATTTGCATAATTCTTTTAAATGAATAAATTATCTATTTAAATTTTCACTAAAAAAAGATCAAATAATATTGTATATATGCTTATATTAATATTGATAAAGTCAAATACGGTGTATATATGTCAAATCAGTAAAATATGATGCGAGTTAAAAGCGCGGACGGTGCACGAAAGTGCAGCCGGGTGTAGCCTCGCCGCGGCGAGTGGCGCGTGAAGCCGTGAAGTTGGCCGCGTTTCGAATTCGCTCGTCGCTCGTCGCGAGACGCCGCGCGTCGCGTCGACGGAGGTCGCGTCTTACGGAAAATTCGGTACGTGCGCGCAATCGTACCTACCTTTCTCGCGTTATTTCTCCGTCGTGAATTATTCTTCCGTTGTGGCGTATTTACGTCGCGATTCGTGCGTACGATTAACCACGTCGGGAGTGCCGTGCAAAGTGTCGCGTGACCGTCGTAACTCCGATGTTCAGTGCTCGCAGTGCGTCGCGAGCGCAGTTAACCTCGTTTCCGCGAGTGAACTTTATGCAAGTGTCATGGCGGAGAAACAAGAGAGGAGGAGGAGGCTTGGGAGGCATCGGGCGACGGCGGTGCAACTACGAGGTAAGTTACTTGTCATTCGCTTATCATTTGTTACCGACTTGCCGACTTAATCATTTACTTTCATGTCATGGCTGCGATATATTCCACGCGACATTCTCCATTATTAAGTAACAAAAGGCATATATTTTTATTATTTTGTTTTAAGACAAGGATTGATTTTTATTTAATTTCGCTGAATTTATATTTCTATACCAGATGCTTACGATAATGATATTCTTATACTTATTGCGGATAAATGAAACGCGATATTTGATATAAGATTCTTTCTTGCATACTTGCAACATTGGAAATTGAACTCACTGAAATTATACCGGTATTATACCTTGTTTTCACACAGGTACTTAAAATATTTGAAAACTATTTATATTTTTAAATATTTCTATATATTTTTTTCAATGTGATTGATTTTTATTATTGTTTGAGTTATTTACATAAGAATTAGATCTCTATTTTCTTCAAGTTTTTTTAAATTTATATCTAAAAAGACTACTTTTTGAAATTATAATTTTTTTACTAAATATTTATTTAAAGAAAAGTTTAATGCAATGATTATATTCTTAAATATTTGCTATTTTGGCCACTGCTTAAATTGGAATATATTTGTATTTTACAGATTAATTTTGCATGCACTATAATTTCGCTGTTGCACATCGTACTAGCGAGTATTAAATTACTTTTTATGTTAATCCTGAGATAATGAAGTCAGGAAAATATTGTATTGGATCTATTTTTCTGATAATTGTGTGTTAGTGTATAAAAATATGGGCTTACAATGAGAACAAATGCACAGCAATAAAATATTCTAAATTATGTTTCTAAATTACTTAATATGTGAATTTATTACTTATAGTTATTATTGACTATATAATAATTTAATATTTTATATAATTAAGCACATAAGAGAATACATATAAAGAGAATATTATGAATAAATATCATATATCATAAATTCATTATCTCGAAATGGATGGGCTATGAATAGATTATTCAATCTTGGAATATATGTAACTTTATCCGCTGATTTATTGAACACTCTATACACAAATTTCCAAATATACGCAAAATCTTTAGCTAACATCATTTTTTATTTAGTTAAAATCAAAAATATCAAATAAATATAATATATTTATAATTTTATTTGATTAATTGCAGTGTCAAGTATATGATAATTGATCCAATTTTTTAATTAATTGGTCAGAAATTAGTAAAAAATGAGGAAAAAAGCAATAAAACTAATAACAAATAAAAAATTGTTAGTTTTGTATATTAAACTTTAAATTTTTTAATAGTATTAATATTTTATGCATGATGAAGAGCGAAATAATATTTTTATTTTAAGAGAATTATATTTTGTGTGTGTATATTTATGTCAAATAAAATAAAATTAGTATTTATAGAATATGATAGTGGAGAATAATTAATATTTAAGTTGTTCTAATTTTCCCTTTTTTCTTCTCAAATTTTTTAAATAAAATTTGCTGTTGTTTCTATATTTGGCCAAGGGTGAATATTACATAAATTGTTGCAAAAAATAATATTCAGAGATTTTTTAATATGCATATGTCACAAAACCCAAAAATGAAAGGACAGCAAATAATTTTATAAATAATTTATTGAATAAAATGCATTAATAATTATTAATTGAATAATTATTCTTATTATGCGCTAATTTTTGTTTAATCTTTCATGGTCCATCGATATTTATTGATAATTAGATTTTATATAATCTGAGATAAAATAAAATATTGTACCTACTATGATTTTCAGTTTTCACAATATTGTCTGAGTTATAAGTTATTTATAATCTTTATAATTAATCTTTATGTTATTAAAATATTCTATAACTGCAGAAGAAAACCTATATGTGAAAGTAATATATGTATTCAAATTTATAATGCGCTTACTCAGAGCAACATTTATTTTTCTCAATATGAGCTTTCACGCGTTTTACTATGTGGCCATTTTTTCACGTATCGATTATATTCAGCGGTCGAATACTTTCGCTACTGATTTACGTATTTCCGTCACGGGCGCCGTAGTTCGAGACAACTCGATTAAAGTTATGTCTGACATGGCTAAGGGAGAACGCTAAGGCTTTCGTAACTTTCGGACGCGTCGCTGCGCGTTACTAAGTGTAATATATAATGGATTTTTGGCCGGAAATAGCGAGGTGTCCATAGATCATGAACCCTACTTCCGTCGCAAGTAAACCCTACCAGAGACCCGCGGCCTGATTTATTTTCCCGACGGCGCAACCCCATCCCTTCGCAAGTCCATTATCTTCGTGGTAGTTTCCTCGATTTGTTGCTCCTCGAATTTCCATTTTGCTGCACCTTACCGCCAAGTGCATCATTATAGCAGCCAAGTATTTCCATAGCCATTGAAAAATAATAAGCAGACTCGTCGTACGTAATCGTACAAATCTACAAATACCATAATAGATACACAATTAGAATATTATTAATTTAGTTGGCGAAGAAGCTTTTAGTTCTTCATGAAAACTGTACTTGTCGAAATTAGCTTTTTAAGAATTAAATGCGAATTGCGCGGAAAAGCTAGAAAAAAAATGAAAATATTTGAGAAAATTTATAATTAGTTTTATATACATATAATAACAATTTGATTTGCAATTATCGATACGGTAAATATTTCAGTTACTATATAATTTATAATGACGTAAGTGGAAATCATCCAACCCTTTGCGATCATAAACACTACTACAAATTTGATACTTTATTGTACAATTTTATGTTTGATGGAAGTTTTGATTGTTCATCAATCATTATATTTTTTATTTTTCGTGCGAGTGATTGATTCCACTTAGCCTTCGCCAATGCAAACACAAGTTTGAGAGGTGCACAAATTATAAAGCTGCCTCGCGTCGAAGGTACGAGCAGCGATCATGCAATCGACTTAAAGCAAGGTACCTCGACATCCGCGTATTTATTCAAATTGCACAGACACGTTCGATCTGTATGCCCCTCATTACCAGCCACTTGAAAACCATCGATTACGACACGGTCCGCACGTTGTAGCGCGTCTGCAAGCGCCCATTACCCCTCTTTTCATTTTTTTAAAACTTTTCACCGCCGCGACCCTTTTCTCGCCAAAGTTGCACGAAATTCACCACGACACGTAAAGTAGTTTTTTAAACGCTCGCACGAAATTCGCTCTTGCATGTGAGAAATGTTTGAACCTGACGTTGACCCTAGCATCAGTTTGAGATCGGATTAATAAGAGAGCACGAATACCTAATTACGTTAACCAAACGCTTACGTCACGCATACCTTCGAACGCCCGGATGGTGCTGCAATTACTAACAAATAGTTGCTTTACAATGTAGTTGGTGCCGTTCGAAACCGGTTTGCACGGGCCTAACAAAAATCACCTAGCGCTTAATCACGTAGAAAATACAAAAAATTTATGTGCGGATTCTCTCACGAATTGCATGTGAGGAAGGACACGCACGTCTGAAATTCGTCTTCTTGTAATCACGTGTCATCCGTGAAAAATAAAAGACGGTTCCGACATCTTCGAAATTCACGAGAAGTAGTTTCAACACCGAAAAAAAAAAGATCCGATAAGGGTAGGAAGCAACAAATTCTCTTACCGAGAATACCATGTCCGGTGCTTAGTTCGAATGGCGTTCACAGCCAAAAACGTTATTACGGAGAATAAATCGCGAAACGCCGTATCATGGAAAATAATAAGTCGCGAGCGATCCGTGACGATCTTGCTCCTGGACTTCTTGAAAAGCGGAGAGCCGGTTTAGCGGAGCGAGAAAAAAGAAGGAAAGGAGAAATGAAGAAAAGAAGAAAAGAAACGCTACGGGAACGATTGAGATGCGAGACGACGAAAGACTCGTCAGTGTTGAGAAGACCCATGGGATTCAAGATGGGGCTAAAGACAGTAGTAGCTTGAAACAGGCCACCAGGGATCTCTAACGATTCTCGCTTACAAGCGATGATTTCTGATTACACTTATTTTTTCGTTGTCCTCTTCGTGTTTTCTTTCGTTGCATAAAATTGAGTCAAACATTAATTTATATTATAATGCAAACATATTAATATTGCTTAACATGTCTATTATGCTTACTGCATAACAGAACTGTAAATTAATGACAGATTTTATTTAAGTATTATACAAAACTGTAATTTATTAAAGATTTTATTTAAACGTAGTAGGTATAACACGAAACTATGTTATGCCGATGAGAAAAAAAAGAAACAGGCGGGAGGTAGGAGATGTTATGCGCGAGTAGGGGTGATTATTTCCGCGGCACGGCGGGACATTGTAATATGACGTGTCGCAGCATGAAATCCGGACAGAAATTCCAACGAGCGCGCAATGGAATCACGCGAAACCTATCTCGCGAGGAGAACGGTAGCGAATCAAGCGCGGAGAGTGTAAGTGAGAGTAAGAGAAAGGGCGTAGAGACGAGAGTGAAAGCCGGGGATCAGCGGCGGCGGGAACGAGGGGTTGAAGGGGTGAAGCGTAAAGAGCAAGCAATCCGACGCGCAGCGGGAGATAGAACTCGGCGAGAGGGTGTCGCTATTTTTCATTAACCGCCCGATAAAGCAAGGGCGACCCCCCTCGATGTTTTATTTCGTTCGGCTCCTTCCGTATCTCTTTCTCTCTTCTTGCTGCTTGCTCCCATCTCTTTTGCTCTGTTCTTTTTTTCTCGCTGTCGCGAATCCCTCTGCTCGTGTCTCCGTCCCTCTCTCGATTCGTCTCGTTCCGTTTTCCAGCACGAATCTCCTCCTCCTCCTCCTCCTCCTCCGTTGCGAGGAGGCGCACCCTTTGTCGGGTGGGCCTGGAGCAGTTCTTTTTTTGCTATTTTATTCAACTTTTTCGCGAGAGGGAGGAATCCTTTTATTACCTGGACGCGCGACTCCAGTGTTTAGCGGACAATAAGCCGATGAAAGCTACGTTTGAGCTCGAGGGTCCTTTGAAAAGTCCTTTCTCACCAACCTCACGTTTTTTTATCTCGCTCACTCACTCTCGCTTTCTCTCTTTCTCTGATTCTCGTTCTCTCGCATGTTCTCATTCTCTTTTCCTCTGTCGCTGACCTGGTCCCCTACCTCCATCTCTCTTCGAATAATGCCCGCCGTGAAAATTTCGCGCCGCTTTTTTATTTCCTATCTGCTTTGCGTTCTTATTTTTCGCTCTAATTCCGTGGAGAGTTCTTACACTTTGCAAAGTATTCTAGTGCAGAACACGAGAACCTATTTAACCTCTCGAAACGTAACATTCCTTCCACATCCGTGGAAAACAGAAAAGAAATGTCGGGTCTTTTCTCAATTGAAAATGTAGGTAATCTATGAGTAAGAATTTGCATGGAATATATTTGTAACTTTCCAAGGTAACGGAATATCTAAATCGTATTTACGTTGTTATGTAAAAATATCGTAGTTGAATTGGAAGTCATATCCCGTTATGTGCTTTGTTGTACCGACACTACGAAACGTAAGGCGATAAAACTTCCTTATTCACGTAAAATTGCAATCTGTTCTTGGACAGAAAAATAATATATTTAAGGCAGTCAACGTTGCATGCATTAAAATCAATGCATTATCGTACGTATCGGTGTTTTATATTTTT
This sequence comes from Aphaenogaster ashmeadi, assembly GCA_003063805.1. Taxonomy (NCBI): domain Eukaryota; kingdom Metazoa; phylum Arthropoda; class Insecta; order Hymenoptera; family Formicidae; genus Aphaenogaster; species Aphaenogaster ashmeadi. The sequence continues at coordinate 503,841 of NJRQ01000056.1, read as the reverse complement.
CTGCATGTTGCCTTCTTTGCGATAGAAGGATAAATCCATAATGTACACTTTATCGAAGAACGGAGAGGACGACTTTACGCGCGAGAATCCCGGATGCGAAATATATATCGTCGAACATAGAGATATCGCGGAACGTCCTCCTTCCTGAGAAACGTTCAATCGTCGCGAAATTTGTTGGCGGCGCGAGATTACGTCGCTTGATTTATCGGCGGGGATTATCGTTCCTTCTCGAGAGAGGTGGAAAACAAGGCGTTCAAACGCGTAACGCCAAGGGAGAGTCTGGTGGGACCGGGGAGTGAAAGGTGCTGATGGCGTGGAGTCGCGCGTACGCTCGGCGAATGCTTCGGATGGGGCATAAATAATAATCATGCGATATGTTCACGAAGAGCGGCGAGGGAGTTGCGTTGCACGCCTTAATAGGAACGCTGTCGTAGCCCCCCCGCTCGTAAAGTAAAGGACCAGCGACGAGGACGCCGAAAACACTCGGAGATCCGGCAATGTACCGAACGCTCGAAGTGGATAGTGGAAGCGTTGGTTGTCCCTCGAGAGTAGGACAGCTCTGTCGTTGGCGGGCAGAAACGTCTCTCATTACTCGCGAATGACAACGGGACGACGGCGTTGACGACGAGCAGTCGACGAATGTGACTTTGATAGCGTTGCGATGTGGGGCTTCGTCGTCGTAGCCACCAGCGATTCGTTTGCACTGGCTGTTATGTCGCGGCACTCTCGAGAGCCGAAGTCGTGAATCTGCGGACGGTTTTATAGAAGCGCGGTTTATAGGACCGGGCACTCGTTCGGCGGAAATAATGGCAGCGCTGGGATGGGCAAATTAGATGGGAGAGTTTGGAGAATGTGGTGAGAAGGAAAGAGAGAGAGAGAGAGAGAGAAAGAGCGGGAAGTCACTTGATTTCAGTGAGATAGATTTGAATTGCATCTAAAGGAAGATTAATGGTAGACACACAGTATTACTTTGTGGTAGATTATTAAATGACGAAGCGAAGAAGTCTTTTGACCAGAAAGAATATAATTCATAGATTCCACGAAAACATATCTCCATGGTAGCATAATGGCTTTTGAAAATCTGAGATTAATCTTCTTTATACTAAAAGTCTTCATTTAACCGTTTATTAAATTCGACTGAAAGAATCATGACCTAAATGATTTGGCTTCGTACTATCGTGCAGGAATCAAAGTTTTAATGCACGAAGAGCTCTTGTTGGTTGCATGGTTCCCCGAAAGAGAAGTAAGAATCGTGAACGATGAGGGTGGGAAGGCAAATAAATGAAGGCAGAGAGACTTAATGAGAGCCGCGAGCGCATTCATATTTATGTGAACGAACCAACGTAGCCCAGCGTAACCCAGCACTGAATCAGACCCGCGCCGACACCCCATGCCTGCTCTCGCCGACCATCCCCGCAACCCCCGGTGTCTAGAAACCGACTCTATTTGTTTTTATAATTCTACTTGAATAATTGCCAGCTCCCACCACATTCCCCGCTTCAACGTAGCCGCTGCGCGTGGTAACCACTCTTGTGTAGTTTGCCTTTCTCAGCAAGCGAAAAAAAAAGAACTGACTGAAACATCGCATTTCCTCCGCCGCTCCGTGCTTAGCATAGAATTGGTAGCAATCCCAAAAACGAGCCGAACGTTTTCTTCCGCATAGCGATAGCGATGGCGTCATATTTTTTATTTCTTCAGCAATCTTAATTGAAGGGTATATGAAAGTATGATAGTATTTTATTTAATTGCTTATTCTGATATATGATTTATTTATTTTTTATAATAAAAATTATATAATCTTGCGCGACGATGTAAATTTTTTGCCTTTTCTTTCTCGTTAGTGAAAACGAATCGAGACTAAATGAACTGTCATTTATAAGATAGAAGCCACCTGATGAATTTTAAATGAAATACGACATTATTGATTCGGCGCCGACATTCTGCGTCGTAGTCGTTGTAGTCGTCGTCTCGTCAGTCGCCAAGAAACTGGAACCTTGCTAGCGTTGATTTCGGTTTGATGTCGGCAACGAAATGGCGAAGTTGTTTTTTTTCCCTTGTATATAAACTGGCGCTGATTCAAGATGGCCAAGCGACGATGCACCATGTCTGTCGCCTGAGATTCGCAAAGAGAGAATCGAGAGTTATTTACTTTGGCTCAATGTTGGGGACGACGGTTAGCTTTCGTTCGCCGGGAAGAAGTCGGCAGCTTTTTCCCTTTCGGCTACTTTCTCTCGTACTGGAATACGCCTCTATCCTGGCGTATCCCTATATAATTTTTTGTGTGATTTCCGTCCCGTTTGTATTCCTGAAGGGAACCACGGTTAGAGACTCCCGATCATGCACGTACTGCACGGGGAGTATTGATAAAAAAAATCGATGCAATAAGGGGTAGGAGACGTGAAAAGAGAAAGGTAACGATGGAAGCCTCGGCGACGAAGAATCTTTTTAAAGAGGTCAGACGTAAAGGCCGTACGTGCGTTGGGCAATAACCGAGCGAAGCGGAAATTGGGCGGAACGTCATGAAGAAAATGCGAGACAATTTTTGAACGGCGTTTTCGGTAATGAGTTTCCACAACAACGGTAATTTCCGGTTTGCATTAATCTTGCAAAGCAATTTGCAGCACGAAACGTCGACGTAAAAATAGTGTCTCTCGAAATGACAGAATATCACTCATAGTTGAACAGCATTTGAATAGTTACGTCAATCTCGTGACAATAGATCACCGTATCTACGGAAAACGGTACGTCGTACGTCCTGAATTGTTTTACGGAATACTTTCGAGTAGGAATGTTGCCCGGTGGTTAGCGTTCGATAAATTCCCGGGCCCCGGGTACCACCGTGACCAAAGTGCTCGCGTTCCTGGTGGAAGATAATTTAGATTCCTGGGGTGTGATTTAACGGCTTTTTTTATCACTCTTCTCTCTTGACACTGGTTACCGTTGACGGAAAACCACCACCTACGACGGTGCATTCCTACGTAGCACGATCAAAGTCTCTAGGGCGAAACTAAATCGTATATATATATATATATATATATATATATATATATATTAAAAAACTACTATATATTCGTTTCAAGATGATATAAATGGATAATATACATTGATTTCTATATAAAACTGCCATAATTTTATACTACGTATTTCTATCTATATAAAATTTTTATAATTTTATATTACATAATTCATATACCAAGGTATAGATATATATAGAAATTTTATTTTATTGGTATATAGTTTCTTCTTGTTTTTGTTAAGTGATTAATATAATAAAGAAAATGAGCGTTCATTGTATTCAGTCGCAATTATAAGATATCTTTAGATATATCCGACAAGAATTCTTCGAAATATTGCTTTAACAATGTAGATACGAATCTTGTACGGAGTAATAAGGAGTAACAAGTCTAAAACAACATATTTATGTAACATATTCTATTAGAAGAATTAGTTAGCCGTTATTCTCTCATGACGCGGCAATACTTTGCACGCCGCAAGACTGTCGCGCCACAGAACGCGCTGCGTTTCGCAATGAGTTATCGAATAATTATGACGATTGCCGGCGCAATACACGTAGGGCCAGGTGCGCTAAGATTAGTGGCGTCGGCTAACATTAGAACTCTGTAGTTCGAGAAAGGAAAGCGCGAGAGCGGAAAGGGGGTGAGTTACCACTACACCGGCTTCCACTGCGACTGCAACGTCTACCAATAAGGAGCGCAGGAACACGAAGGCAAGAGGCCGACGAGGAAGGAAGAACGTGCTGGTCTCGGTGGAAGGGTGAAATAATTGTCGGGGCGCGTGACTCCCATGCCAAGCATCCCTTATACTTGGAGCCAGCAAGCCAAGAGTCTGGAACCACCGCAATGCACCCATAAACTTAATACTGCCGTTTGCCGGCGTTCGCCTATATCCGCCTCTCTTTGCCTCCCGCGTCTATCTCCCTGCCTAGCTCTACGGTTCTTCGTAGCTCTCTTGCATTCGCCTTCGCGCAGCTCGATACGATATCGTATATCCGCGTCTTGGGAACCACGTATCAACACCGCAATTGTCTCGTGATATTTCCAAGTTTTACGACAACCACAATTGTGCGAAATTCTAAAGCGATGATTCGATGGATCCTCTTTTAAGGCGCCATTGCGAACAACATCATTACGCAGATAGGAGTGGAGAAGTTGAGGACTTGTCGTTATACTAACAGCATGGAGATATTTCTTTAGCTTGGATATAAGATGACGTTTCCGAAATATAATTTCTTAAGCCGTCCGTTATATCTTTCTGTTTTTCTTACTTTCGTTAAATATACCATTGAAATGGCATTGATATTGAGTGACGTGTTTTCAGAAAAGCTTAAGACACGCTGTTATATTTTAAGACATTCGTCAGTTGCATAGTTATTACTACTTCAAAGTAGTACTGCTTCGACATTTACCATATTTCCGGACACGTCTTCGGAGCAGATGTTAGACGTTCATCTTCAAACGAATATTCAGTAAAGTTACGTCGCTCTGTCTTTTCTTAAAGACATGAATATGTATGCCGCGTGTATACAAAATGAATGAATAAATACGAACTTATAACTCTCAGCGCGAGATATCATGACTGTAACTTTAAGGCAAACTTCTCTTGCGCGCGCGTGCTAGAATACCAAATTACTTTATACCAGATCAGCTAAACGATCGCTAACTCTGTAATTATATTTTAGACGATATTACACGAGGAATATCATCTTTTGAAATATCAGATGTAAAACTTATTTTAGAAGAATGTTTCAAAAGAAAAAGTTTAGGATAATAAAAACCGTATATTATGTAACGATATTTAATCATTAGATAGAAGATGGCGATTTTTCTTAATGAGTATGCTTGCGCGTATCTTCGTAGCTTTTGCATGTTTCTGGAGAGCTCGAAGGGCTTGACAAATCTGTAGGGGAGAAAGAGAAATGTGCATCAGTTTCGAGTCATTCCGATATCAGAGGGGAAGAGCAGCATTCGCGAAAACACAGCTCTAATCTTCATCCCACAAGGGGAGAACTTTGCCGTGGAAGATGGGGAGAAAAGTTTTCCCACCTCTAAGTGATGAAGAAAAATGTTGCTGCGGCTCGAGGGGTGATCGAACCCATAATCGGTGTACATCGCGATGATTTGATAAATCCATTGTGTGGCTTGAAATCGAGTTATCCCAAAATTGCTTTCAAAATTTGGTTAAACGACAATCAAATTGACTGGAAATTGGAGGATTATTTTTTTCTGCTATGTTCGTTCGCAATTATCGTCCAAGTTATTGAGTTAAATTATACACATTCACCAAAGAATCGTATCGTTTATTAACAAAATTTCTATAAAACAATAATTTCCATTAAAAATGGTTAGTATTTAGCTCCAAGATTTATTTATAATAATAGTGGGAACATATAGCAAAGAAACACTAACAATGTTTTCAACTTGGAAGCAAAAAAATTAAATTTTATTTAATATTATATTTGATGTTTCGTGTTAATTGAATTGAAAGAAACGTTGTATCTGTAGCAAAATAATGACATAACATCGAACGCTAATCGATGTGCTATTCTAAGACAAAAAAAAGATAGCTTAGAAAGGCAAATAGAGAGGCGGACAGAAGGATATAGAGAAGATACTCTACCGTCGAGAAAGGTATGAAGTTTCAATAAACCCCCGGGAGCAGAGATGTCGGAGTCAATTTCAAGGAGTAATTGTGGGTCACGAAACAGGTCAATGGAAAGGCGGGAGTAAGGATGGCGAGCTGGGGCAATGACACCGATGTAAAGATTGCCTCGAAGGCGGTTGCGATAAAAAGCAACACGAGACTGAAGAAATTGGTTAGAGAGGGGGATCTGCTGAAGATGGAAGCGAATAAAAAAAAGAAAGGAAATGTCCGCTCGCAGGACGTGTTCTTCGGATATCTACCACGGTGTAATGGTGCGAGTCAAACCAGCGCGCTTCACCTTGTTTCGAGAGCGAGAGGCAAGGAAAAGAAATGAAGAGCAAATCGAACGGAACTCGAATTTCGCTAGACGATAGATCAAGAGTTAGCCGTTCGCTGATTTGCGCGCGTTGCTGTAATACTCCGATCGCATTCGTTAAAAGTCTCTTTATTTCGTTTCTTCGTTTTTCACAATTAATCACCAAGTTGCTAAAAAATTTATAGTTATTTCTGTATATGGGTAACTCTTTACATATAACATAAATTAGGACTAACGTTTATAACTTAAAACTTATTTAAATCGATTTGAAATTATATAATTAATTAAATGAAATGTCATTAAGATGTAAGAACATGAAGCTGCGTTTAACAGCAGATAACACAAATCACCTCAAACCCAACGGCCGTCACGCCATTAATTACGTGAATCTCTGAATTCCGCAAATTGTAGACCCACCCTCGGTCCACTTTGTCATGATCAGTTTCCGTTTCTTGGCCCATCGACCTTCCAACTTTGGCAAATCCTCGTAAGTATCCGCTACCCCCTCGAGACTGGGCCAGGCCGGTAGAGTTAGAATAACGAACTCTGTTGGCTTGAGGGTAGGGAGTGGAAGAGGCTAGTGGAACGTCTCATGCTCGGTCGAAGAGGCGAGCCTTCGAAACTTGTCGCTTTTGGATGCGGTAACCCCTAAGTACGTCGAAAGCTAGACTACGACCGAAGAAGATTGCCCCGAGAGGAGGAAGTAGCGAGAGAAAATCAGAGAACTCCTCGCGGTCAGGACAGAAAGAGAGAGTTCGCTGCACGCGATAAACTGTAACTACTACTAAACCTCTTAGCTAATCTACTGACTATTACCGCCTAATTATGGGTGAGGTAACGTCAGCCTCTCTTTCACCGTTTCGGTCAACCGCTACCGACTACTCTCTTGCACTTCATGCATAATCTTCGGTATCTATCTCGAAGAGGTCGCCGTGAATCGACCTGTAACTAGCGTCTTGACGTTGATGCACGAAGTGGGTGTGCGCGGAACGTCGTACGTCGGCCGCTGGACTCGTCTATCGCGCGGCTATACTTACCGCATGACGTGCGCAATTTATACGTATAGCGGGTATGTAGGTGCATAATAGCGGGCCGTTTATCTACCGTTAATCCGCCGAAAATTTATTATCCGCTCGTGCATTATCGCTTAATAAAACAGAGCCGGCCTTATCGTCGTAGCCGCGACCTCTTATCTAGTCTCCCTCGCAAAGCGCTCGGTTCCATCAAATTTTGTCATGTTTTACGAGCCACTCTAATCTCGTACCATCGATATATCTACACACAACGCGTTGTCTTAATCTTAACCCATTTTCCATCTTCAATGTAGATTCCGATACGACGCGCTACGTGATAATGTGATTACAGCGTAGATCGTAGATTGCACCTTCGTGACGTCGCTGCACAACCGTGCATTCCTTCTTCTTTTTTTAAACCGTAGCTGTTAATCGGCATAATCCTTTATCCGCGCTACGTCAAACCTCACTCTTTATCGCGGCAACTTCCCGAGTCATACGTTAACCTGGCGGTCTCGGGGTGACATGAAATTCTAGGCCGTCACGAAACGCAGAGCCTCGACGGTACCTCTACCCGGACGGATCGAAATAATCCGCATGTATTACGAGCACGAGAAAGTGCCCCGACGACGATGATGCAGCGTTTGTTCCGTAGGTCAGGCATCAACTAATCAGAACGAATCACCTCGTAACCTGATTGTTGTTAGTAGCAAAATTGATGGTAGTTTGCAAATAAATATTTGCAATAGTCATATCTTTATATGTGCTTTATATTAAATGGATTTGTTATTGACTTTTTATGCAACTGTCATTTATAATAGCGTTAGTATTATTTTTGCCAGATGATTCATATCAATTATAGTTGTATCAAATTTATTAATCAATTAGAAAGAAATCGCAGCTGAAATCTTTAATATAAAGTAGACATGTATGGAAATGTGACTTGATAGCTTTTGTAGGAGATTATTTCGGATGGTAATTAAACAACTGGTACACCTTGTTTCTTTCCACTCTTATTGTCCTTTTCCTTTCTCAACGGAACGAGTGGTGATTGCAAACGGCCGAAGGAAAAGGTGATTACAGTATTACCGCGATTTTATGGCATCCGAACGAGTAACAGACGGCGAGTACAGAGACATTATCGGTTTTTTGGTAGCGGGGATCTTAGTTTTACTGGTCGTAAACAGCGAAACGGAAAAAAGTTATCGCCCCGCATCGACTTTCTCTCCTCTCCTTTTCCGGATTTCCACGCTTCCATTGCGCTGCTACCGCAGATCTTGCGCTGCTGTCTCGCCATAAATCTCGCCTGGAAAACTGCAGGAGAAACAAAGCGGGACCCGCCACCGCCGCGCCGCCGATGCATCGCCGGTAATTGCGACCGGTCGAGTAATAAGACGAATTGGTTTATTGCCTTTTCGGTGCAATCACGACGGGCACGTCGTGCACGTCCGGTGCACGCGCCTTCCATCTTGCCAGCCATGGCCGGGCAATTCATTTGCGACAGAAATTAAAAGACTGCCGATCGTTAACAAACTGCCGGGATGAATTCTCGAATTATCCTCGCGTGCGTGGATTGCGTAATTAAGCTGGCGCTGGGTAGTAACGCTTAATCGACCGTACGCGCACCGGTGATAGGAACAGTCAATGCCGAGGCTACAATTTTCATTAACGTCGCGTCGGAATGATTTCGCCGATGGTTTTTATTTATTCGGCCGGATAAATACGTCACCGGATTTTAAATGCCGGGCCTTTGGAAATGCAGCCCAGTCGGCGCCACCATTCTCGTCGCGTTTTTCCTCTTTCCGGTGCTCGTAAACGCGCACATAGACTCGCGTTGATAACGTCGCGATATTCAGGTGCTTTTTTATTTTGCGCCGCGTTCCACACGGCGCGCAAATGAAACGGCATTATCCGAATATTATTTTCATTCTGGAAATAACTCCGGAAATAACATAATGCACGTCTGCACCCCGCGACTTTCCCAATCGCACGAGGGGTTGATCAGCACAGAAAATTAATGACACCAAATATTTGAATATTTTTTTAATATTGCGTATATTTATTTAATATCGCGCCCCTAACGTTTTTTCGTAAGTTAGTCGTTCTCCAACTTTAAGAGGCAATGTTTAACGCCATTGTAATCGATTGTGAGAATACATCTCGTGCAGCGTGCGCAAATACGTTACGGAGATTTATAGCTAGATAAAATACGTCGGCCAAAACTTCGCGTTAAAGACGCGACATTTGCCAACTCACCCTGACACTCTCATCGGGCAATTCGGCGGTGGTGAGCGCTACGCGAGATCGAAGAAACTTGTAAACTCCGATACTATCCGCCAAACTCCTGTGGGAGCTGGAAAATTCGATCGTCAGTAATCGACCGCGACGAATTCCGCGAGAATGTTGCAACTTTCTGAACGAGCGCATACAAGAAGCGACGCAATCGCGGTAGCGAATCAAGCAATCGATTTCATTTCAAGATATGGTTTTTTTCCGCTTGCGACGACTTGCTAGTTAGTTATTCGAATGTTCACGCGAGATTTCTTGGTGAAATCTCGATTGCTCGAGAGACGTTTGTGCATTCGTTTCGGAACGCAGTTCCTGGCTCTTTGTTCGTCATAAACATGATAAAGCATCGCGCGGATATCACCCTTTGAGCAGCATTGCACCTTGCAATACAATTTTCCCGCGTGTCCGAATTCCGAAATGCAAGCCACGGAGATGCACGTCATCGTAAATCTGCACTATTACGAAACCAATCTATCGTAATGCTTGATTCGTTACATGTCCTTCGTAGTCTCTTACTCATGTACGTTGGTCTGTACGGCAAATCAAGTTTTTCATTCGGTTTATAGGTTCGCCAAAATGTTGTAAAGATGCGGCAATCGCACGGTCTCGCTAACTTATATTACGTTACGAATTATATTACGCTACAGTGAGAAAACTTTAGAACGAATAAATGGACCAATGTAAATCCGTGATGGTTTGCCAAAAGTTTAGCAGTGCTCTCTTAGGACCGGATTCATGTGTGAGATGGAAATTCGCAGTCGAATCTCTGGGATTCGATGGTCGGGCGGATATGTGAAAGGAAAGGAAAGCTTTTCGATAGAGTGGAATCCGCGTTCCGGCAGTTCGTACGCGCCTTGTAATTTTAAGTGCCATCGCACCTTGCCAGAACTCATCCCCGTTACCCGCGCGACCATTTTGACGACGCGCAGGACAGAGTCCCTCTGCGGAACCCTCTGCGGCACCCTGACATCGCCAGATTGTGTGAACGGAATTCAAAATCGCCGCGCCGTAGGCGTTTTCACAGAGAAATCGGCGCGTTAACGATTTATTTCGCAGGCCGTGCTACCGTCCGACTGCCCTCCAACTCTTCTCCCTCGCGCCGCTGCATCGTAAATACGGTCACGATCCACCGTTTTCTTCTTCCTCGGCAGAACTCTACCCTAGCCAGTAATGATAACGACGTGGTCGAGGCGAATCGATCGTCGATTCTGCCGGCGTCGTTTCTGCAGTCCGCACTTCGCTGCCGTCCATTCTACCAATGGAATTTCCCGAGCATTACATGTTTTTCCACGCGTTATCTGTAACGACATGAACCACGATGTGGTGCATCGATGTCTACGAGATTAAGTCCGAATTTCAAATGCGTTTATCTTGCTGCATTTTTTTGGTCAATACATCAATGTATTTAAATATGTTTAACGGTAAATGACTTGTGGACATTATCTGTTTCGTTAAAAGTAGTTATGTCGCCCAACAATCTTGCAGGATGTCTCGCAGTTTTCTCAATGGAAAAATTTTTCGTATATCACCCTCGTAAATAATTCTAGACATATTCAGAATTAAAATACAACGCCGTTGTTGATAGTTTGAGGTGAGATAAAATTGTGGTACAGGTAATTTTATGACGCTCGGGAAACCTATTTCAGTGCGTGCAACGATAAAGCTGGTAACGATAAAGCTCACGTTATAACGTCGACTGTACCGACATTAAATCATTTTTAAACTGTCAAACGCTCGGCGATTGTTCGGCCATCGTTTGGACTCTTTAACACCGGCTTCCGGACCCGCGCGAAACAGAGGCGGACACGAGCGCGGGCGCCGTCGTTTGATATTCGATCAGCGTTCGATAAAACCGCACGTCCGCCAAAAACAATTCGCGCTCGCATACCGAGTAAATCAACTGTACTGGAACGCACTAGATGCACCGCGACGTAAAATCTGCATAACAGGTAGCTCCAACTCTCTTTCCTTTTCTCTGGGATAACAGCTTCAACCACTTTTTCTCCTTGAGCCTCGATCGACATCTTTCTCGGTCTCGCTTCGATAGAAACGCAATGCGTCACCTACCATTCCCGACGGGTCTCGCCGTATTCTAGCTTTGTATTACGTTTGTCTTTCTCTTTCTAGCCTTTCTAGTTCTTTTTCTCCTTCTTTTTCGCACATCATCTTGTGTACCACTCGGGTGCGGTATTCTCGACCAGCTTTCCGCTCTCACCTTTTGTCACAGCAAGAACAAAACGCGTGTAAATTGGCACCTCCACCGATAAACCTCGTAAACTTGTTGGTACACGCATATACAGACACAAAGGCATGCACGTCACGTATCTTCTAACTCACTCTTTCGCGCTTACATTTCTTTACTGTGCTTCTGATGCATTTTTTTATATAGCCGTATGTATATGAGCTATGTTAAATATCAGAATTTATTCTCGCTATGTTGTGCAGCTATATATATTCTACTGCTTCAATTTTTTTTCTTTCAAGCATTAAGTTTAAAAGAATTAAATGTGAAATTGAAGAAGGAGAAAATTATATTAGAAAAATTTTTATTAAATTGTAGCGTGAGAGTTTGATGAAAACCAGAAATGTGGTACATAATTTCGAAGTAACTTTAGATTACTTAATTTAACGTAGTATTGTGCGTGTATATGTAATATGTTCTATCTCATAAAGAAAGCGAAGGAAAAAGTAGGAAAATTTTATCTCTTGTATTTGATGTACATGTAGGTAATAACGTGTAAGTAGAAAAGTTTCAAGTTTGATTTTGTTTCTTTTCGAGCATAGCGAACAAATGTTGACAGAGAAATGCTGAATATTTTCACTCACACACATACACATACATACACACCTACATATACATTGTAACTTGCTCTCTCTTTCTCTCTCATTCTTCGTGTCCGCTTTCTTGAGGTGATGATGAAGTTCCCTCGGATATAAGAACGCTGCAAGCTCGCAATTTTGCCTCGAGCTCGCTAATCCTCGTCCAATTGTTTTGAGTAGTTTCAATTATGCAAATGAGATGGCATGCCGCCGATTTACGCGCACGAATCCACTTAGATCTCAAGGATACTGCATTTGGAATATACCATCAAGATTATCTCTTCATGTTTGCGAGAACAAATCGCTCGCTTTTTATTACGACACGGTCGGCTATTAACTTAATTTAATTCCTTCGAGAGGAATTTTTTTCGTGAGCAATGTTCTTATATAATAGGTCAAATGAACCGAACTTATGAAAATATATAATTGCATATAAAATTATATTCTCAATACATTTTTTATTATACATATAATGAGTATGTATCTAAAATTAGTACTATTTTTATCAAATCACATTTTTAAAGTAAATGATATGTTAAAATTAAATACTTAATGCCTCGTTAAGACGTTAAAATTCCTATATATTTATTGTGATATATCCCTGAATCACATCGTATTGAATTTTTATAAAATGTTTATAAACGTACATATATAATATTGAGCACGTTAAACGGCAGCGTTTAAAACGTACAAAAATAACGATAGAAAGTAAAAATTGATATTTAATTCACGGCTAGTATCTCTACTGACGGCTAAATTAAACTTTTGACGAGCGCCGAGTACTCTCGAAAGAGGGATAGATTGCCACGCGATATGAAAAATACGATGCTCATATCATTCCAATATTCGGCGACGCAACCGCAACGGTTATTTTGGAAAGTTGCCGGGAGGAGAACATTCGAAAAGCTACTAGATATATATATATATGCGCACCCCGGAAAAAAATATTCATTACTCGGAGATTGCGTGGTATTGAAACGTAACAACAACGAGATTAATATTTGAACTGGTTTTCGGTGCTTTCTTTCCATGTGTTGTATGTATCATCATCTTTTTCAGTCAAAAAACCTCATCAATATATTGAAGCAATTACAGGAAAATTGTTTCATGCATTGCGATTGGTTTCCTCGATTGCTCAATTAATTCTCCAAGTTTCGACCAAAACAATTAACGATTTTACTCGAGACGCTCTAATTTTTTTCAGCTTCCATTTTAAAATAACTCCGTTATATACTTGTTTACCGACCGAGTTGTTATAAAAGTTGTGCCTGCAAAATATCACTATACGAGTAATACCATTAAATAATAACGTTATTATAAAGTTCCGGAAAATCTAATTGAACTTAAGCGAGATGAAGTAAGTTTAAGTGTAACGGGATAAACATGGGAAACTTCTTTGCGGAACGGTGACATTTTTCAGTACTCCCATATAATTTTTCTCAGCTGCGGCCCGGATCTCTTTCCGAGAGAACAAATGGATTATCTTGGTGGTCCCGCGACCGAGTATCTCTGCCGTGTCAGCCGCAAGAAAGCCCGTCTCTGTAAAACGATTACGAGCCGAAACTGCAATTCCGCAGCTCGTCGCCACGATGGTCGTAGATATCACGACGAGACCGTGGCTCGTTTTCACACGAGTTTACCGCTTCCTCGAGCCGGCTGGAAGAGCCACTTACAGAAATGATGCCCGCTAAGTGGATAATGAGAAATCGTTAAACTGGTTTCGCGCCGCACTAGAACGAAAGACGACGAGAAGGCCGCGGTCCCTGTCGCGAGCTGCACCTGATTCCGGCTTCATGATTTTCTTGAGGCAACCGACTGCTGTCAATACAGCTGCGCGAGTGACACGTTCCTGGGGCGGTCGATTGCATTACAGATATTTGACTTGGAAATCTAGCTTCGTTACTGAGACGCACATTCACCGCGTACTCCTTTATGGAGTTTCTCTTCTAGCAATAAAGTTGATAACGACGATACACCTTGCGTATTACTTTTTGCAACGGAAATTAGCAATATTTTAATCAATTACTCTTTGCTTGGATGGAATATCATGTCGATTTATGCTCAATAAATTAATTTCAATGTTGATATGTTACGATATAGATGATAGATGACATTTGAGATAGATATATTCTTATTGCATCCGAATTGAACAATATCTCAAAGTACGAACTTGTCGGATAACTGGTTACGTTTTGTGGACTTTGCTCATAGTTCTCCATTCCGTGAACACATTTATGTAGCAAAGAGGAAAGGGCGAGCGGAGGCGCCCGAGGCAACAAAATCTACGTAGAGACACCGCTCTTGATAAATGCGATAAACGTGCATAATGTAGTTTATGTATGATACCTAGCGTAAATATTTGCTTCCATAACCTCGAATATTTGCATACATTAATGCCTGCGTGCCGTGAATAACCGATAAAAAATATTTTACTGACGTGCATTTCGATTGGAATTTATCTATCCGCACTGTGCAATTATTGATAATTGCTTTCTATTGATGTGTTTTATTAGATATGATACACTTATTTTTTCGGTGCGCGTATTTACCTTTTGCATTTCACATATTAGTTATAGTCGTGAACGCATGAGCCATTTTACAATGCTCTGGCAAATAAGATTTGCTGAAACACTGAAAAATGACAGCTTTCGATGAGATCTCAGATTGTTTCGAAATATCATGCGTTTTTTCCCGTTTCGAATTTTTAAATTGAGAACAAGCCATAGATTTGTCATTATTCTCTTTACTTACGAACAATGAGATAGTCCAATGAAACAGCTATCTCGTGAATTAAAGGCATACAGTTTTCTCTAAAAATGTAAAAGATTGTAAAAAAATACAACATACAACTGTCGTGAGCGATGGACAGTGCCTTCTTATATCTATTCCATAAAATTTTATAAAATTGTTAAAGAATTAAATAACGCATTAGAAATTTATACTACAATGATGGAACTAAAAAGTGTTAAAAATGACTGTCAAAATAGCTACTCAATTAATAATCAATATTAATAAACATTTTTATTTTCTTTATGATATTGATACAACTCAATATGTTTAAACAAATAGTATTAAGAATAAGACCGATAATATTAAACAAATATAAGTATGAGAAAATGCCATTTTCGGTCGCGGCGGTTCTTGGTGCCTAATAATAATTATTTTTGTGAATATTTCTGCTCATGCGAACTGCGCGCCGCATATTCGTCGGTCTTGAAACACAGTCCTTACATGAAGCCGGAATAATTAATTCACATATTAAATTGACGAGCAATTTAATAATTTTTGATCCTCACTAGCATCTATAAGATCCCCCCATCCCCCCATTCCCCGAAAAAATTGTAAAGAACTTATTGCGAAAAATAACACCTCAACCAGGATTCGAACTTGGATCTCCCATCAATTCGTGCGGGCGTCCTACCAATTCGACCATCGAGGCATGTGGTGATATTTCTCGCAATAACAAATATATGTTGGTTGGACGTCTTATTTCAGGCGACGTATTTTAAACAAATAGCAGGAATATTCGCAAAAATAATTATTATTAGGCACCAAGAACCGCCGCGACCGAAAATGGCATTTTCTCATACTTATATTTGTTCAATATGTTTATATAGAAAGCGTTCTATAGAAAAATCTTTTCATCTATCTTCTTGCTACGCTCGGTATAACAATAAATTTAATCGTATAGATAAACAAGCGTCGTTCAATCGATGTTTGCAACTCTCTGCTAACGCTAGACGCGTTAAAAATAGAACAAAATGTCCTATTGGCGGACATTGTCTCTTTGGCGCCGTGTTATCCTACAACAAAGAGAGTCGCAACCCACAAGGTATAGTAAAAGAATTAAATCTCGTACGTCGATTGGTTGGAGGGACGGGAGGGCACATCAAAGGACCCTCGGCGATTACAGGTCGGCCAGAAATGGGAATAGGAAGACTCCTCTTTCGTTCCCTCTGTCATCGATGATGATACGCGCGTAACGTAGCGTCGCGTCATGTCGCCTCGCATTTGGTCGTTCGTCGCACAACACGCACAATACGACACACGCATACCAGCCGAGGGTGTTGCGCTGAGAACAATCGGGACACGCACGTTTTTCTGCTTGGTCTGGTCGCAGTACTGCCGTCTACCCCTACCCTGACGCAATGTCGTGCTCTATACACATTCGCCTCCTCTTCCGCCTTCTCCATCTCCGTCCTCTCGTTGCGACGTCGTCGTCTCGTTTTGCACGGTCCCGCACTCTTTCACACCCTCCAGATATTCTGTCTTCCCTCCTCATGTATGCACATGCACATACGGTCCTCTCCACGCCACCCTCATCTCACGTCTGCATGAACTCAAGCTCTCGCCTCCAAGCTTCGTACACGGCGGGGATGAACGTCGTCCGTATGTACCTCTCACATATAGGTACGCGTTGGTAGTTGTTTTCAATGAATACGCGTCCTACGAGTTGGTTCGTTCGACGACGACGGCGGCGACGACGACGGCAATGGTAGTAGCGGGGGTGACGACGACGGCGACGGCGATGATGACTGCAGCATGAAGTAACTCGGAGTTCACTGACCTCGTAACAACCGCGCGAATTAATATCTTGCGTCTCGCCTTTTTCAAGCAGAAATTGACAGCGAAGGAAATACAAATTGTGCAATCGGTCGGTGCAAATTGGTCTATCCAATTATGAACCTATTTCTCTACTTCACTTTTACTGCTTTAACGATATGAACACACGATTCAATGTATATCGATTGTGAGATCTTAAGAAAGCAAATATTGAACGTCATACATGACGGAAACTGTCGACAGTATTAACATTTTGTGATTCGGTGAAATAACGTGATGAAAGTCCCTTCTTTTATTCATTTGAATACTTTTAATTGCATCGCGCCGCCTTTCATCATGTTGCGGGCGCATTCTAGAATTTCATTTCTCCGTGACATGAAAGACTCTTTTATACTATGGAAAAACATTAAAATACCGCATTTCTATGTAACATTTTGCCGTGACAGAGAAAATAATGCCTGTTAGCTTTCTTGTATACGTGCAAGCTCGCAAAGCAGGCTGCACCGGTGCCGCGTGTTAACGCTGTAACGCTGGTATTGTTAAATGAAATTCGTCCGATCGCACTCCTGCCGTCCCTCTAATTCCGGCACCATCGTACGTTGAAAATGTAAATACAAGTAGATAATCATGCACCTCGAATAATCTGCTTATCCGCGGTAACGATGTCTGCGCGTAACCAAGGATATTATAACACCGGTGACGCACTACGCGGCATTATTTCCGGTGTGATAACGATCGTACTTAAAAATTAATGCAGCCGGCATATCGTGCTCGCCTGCCAATCGATCGAAACTCACTCGAACTTGGAATTTCGCGCAGCGAGCCGCACTACGGCGTCAACAATATCGGTTGCGGCCGCGGGGTCTTCTCCCGCTCCCGAGATTTGTTTTCCCGTCGAAATTATGCGGAACTAGTTTCTGAGGGTAGTTTCCAATTTGCGTCGCCTCGGATGAGATCGAATCTCGATTAATTTTGCGCTACCAGGGACGCACACCGTGCAACATGGGATAGGAACGGTGACATCGGTCGAGTCCAGTGCCGACGAGCTATTTCAGGGCGATTTAATAGGAAAGAAATGCGAAAATCGGGACTCCAAAGCGTTGATTGGCCGAAACGCATTTACTACCTCACGCTCCACCGCGTCCCTTCCCGTCTCCGCTCGTCCGTGTGCAACCCGGCGCTCTCTCTCTCTCTCCCTCTCTCTCTCTCTCTCTCTCTTTCTCTCCCGCCGTGTCGAAACTCCATTAACCGCCAAAAATAGATCGCACTCGGCGACGAGAGATAACACCGACCGGTATTCGATAGCCCCGGACTATCGCGTGTCCGATTGCGCGAAGATACCGAAGTCTGCGTCAGGGAATATCTGCCATCAGTAAATAATAGAACGAAAAATCGTCCACCGAGTGACGACGAAAAACTGTATACGTGCATATTGTATATACGTATATTTTTACCCAGCGATATGACACCGATGCTCGAATGGAATGATAATTTTAAAAGTGAACGGAGCGTATTTTGATTGCACAATACAGCCGCGTGAAAACTACGAATCAAATTTTTAACGTGATACACGTACAAACAAATGCTCACGCACGCACTTGTATTCCTATTGTAACAATACAGAGGTTGAAGAAACGGAAAATAAAATAATGGGAATGTAATAAAAACTATGCATGGTACGTGAAAGTAATTTTTAGAAATTCATAGGACTTATGCAACTGGTATTGCTGAAATATTATATATGCAACTACTATTTTACGATTGCTTATATAGTTGTGTTGAAATCATTATATAAGTAATATTAAAATAAATAATACAACGATATTTATTTTATAATTATGTCTTGCCATTTTCGAGTCGCAAGTATATTTTGATACGTTCGATATTATGCTCGGCCTTTCCACTTCCTCTTTACACGGACCAGAACGACCTGGCGGAAATATCATTGCCTGGAATTGTCATTCTTTGCCGTCTCCACGGCAGCGCGAAAGCCCGGGAAAGCATAATATCGCGCGCGTCGGTCGCGCGACTGTAGTTCGTTAAAATTAATGCGTCGTTAGCCGAGCCAAAAACCTGGACGTCACGGCGTTTGTTAATAAGGCCGATGATATTTTCCGGCGCGTCGAAACTCCCGTCGATTGTTAATTAAAAATAACGATTCGCACCCCTCTTCAATCCCCGGCGAACAGACGCGCGACTAACAATGCGGTCGCGGAAGCGCATCACGCGTTCGAGAACGATATCGTCGGCGAAGTTGCGACGCGTAATCTCCACGTCGATCCACGTGGCAGCGCGAGATAGGCGGTATCAATTCGCCACGTGAGGATAGACGGCAAGAAACGGCGAGGGTGCGCAATTCCGCTCATTAAAACTCCGGTAATTAACAGGCTGCACCCTACATGCTCTCTTCCCTTCTGAAGTAAGACGGGAGATACAGATAGAAGGAGACGAAATGAAGGTTTAAGAGAGAGAAAAAACACGGAAATGATATGCCAATAAAATATGCGAAAATCATAGAAATAATTTGGCATATGTAACAATAATTCAATAAGATAAGAACTGTCTGTCGTTGGAAGTAGCCATTGACGTATGAGTTAGCTATATGTATATATTTTAAGAAAGATTTATTATAAAATATAAATTTGAATCATTTTCTATATTAAGGACTCTATGGGCCGGTATTCATAGTTCGTTCTTATTTTAAGACCGTCTTAAGTAATGTCTTAAGACGCTAATACGGTTCTGTGATTGGTTTATGACATCTTAAGATTGTACTTAAGACGGTCTTAAATATAAGAACGGACTATGAATACCGGCCTATAAGATATTAGATAATGAAAGTTTATACCCTTTCACATTTAAGGATTATAATTTCTTTATTTAAGAAAATTTCTGGAGATTTTTAGCACAACATAATTACATATTTTTAAAACATGTTTTGCATCACTTGTCGATCAGTGACAATTTCGTAGACGCACCGGTTAACGATCTGCTCTAATTGAAAGAGACGCCAAGTCGATGATGAAGAAATAATTAACATGGTGATGAAGCAGTAAATCGTCATCGAATGATGAAAGGGGGACCCTCCGATTTCGAAGTAGGGTTTTCCACGTCAGTTTCCAACCATCGTTCCCGTCGCGCCTTATAATTTGACGGACTGAAGGGGGTTGCTCGCCCGGCAAGAAGCGATTCGACGTCAAGCGCAGAATTCACCCTTCGACTGTTATTAATCGTCGCGCCCTCCCACTCCTCTCTCTCCCTCTCTTTCTCTCTATCTCTGTCTCTCACCAAACAATAAATTCAGAGCTGGTTCCGCCGGTTGGTTTACGCGGGAGCTAACCGGTATGCACCGGCTGGAGCGCAGAGCGGACGAGATTGCGCAATAAGTGCGGTTTCTGCGCGTCGCTGCGCTGGTTTTTCAGCGCGGCCTTCGCGCTACAGGCCGTTATCAAACGCTCTTTAACGAAGCAACCCTTTATTACGGTGCGTGCACAGTCATCGTGTTGGCGGCAGAGGGGAGCAATAAGCGAGTCCGCTTAACCGGGGTATCTATTAATCGCGGTGAAGGCTTTTCTTTAATTAGCGATCGCTCCCGTAGATAGATGGCATAGGATGCGCATTGAATTGCATCTCTGGTATTAGACGGCTTCCTAGGCGGCGGCGGCGAGTCGCGGAAGCGGGAAAGGTACGCCGAAGAGAGGAGGAGAGAAAAAGAATCGCGCGTATCTGCCGACCGGACGACGTAAAGTTAAAACCGTTTTACCGTGTCGGTGGCGAAACCATCAATTTCGACTCGCGTAATTAGCGTGTAACTAGGGGAAGCGCACGGTTTGCGGTACGAATAAGTAAAGAGGCTCTGCGGCACTCCAGTGTCTGGTTACCTCCCTCACGCCAATTTCTCGGTTGAAGCTTTTTTCCTCCGGTGTCGGCTTACCTGTTTCTGTTCTTTTTTTTCACGTTCCTCGCTTTGATTATTTCACTCGTGTTCACGGTGATCCGCGTAAGCAGTTTTATCGCTAAATTGGAAAAATTATTCAGTTGCAGCGTTTGAAGGTTTTATCGGCGTTTTGAAGTGCGACTTGGTCTTTTTGATAAATCCAACGTGCAATTTCCGCATATAGGAGCTTTGTTGTGAAATTTAATGACGCGTAAACTAAAAAAATATTTTTATTAAGAATTTTTAAAACTCTGATGTATGTTCGCGGGATAAGAGCTGTGGCCATTAGCTCGACTATATCTATGCGATTATAACATTTCAGCTGAAAGATTTCTTTATGTATTTCCATTATATATTTTCAAGCGTAGGCGAAAAAAAATCCGCGAACAATGCGAATTGTGGATCTCATGCCATCAATGGTTACAGTATAAATACGAAATATTTTTCAGGAAACAAACCGATGAGCGTTTCATCGTATTTTGAAATTTTCGCTATCCGCTCACATAGTTTTTATCGAAAAAAAATCTCAGGTTGTGTCGGAACGTGCCTCGTTAGTCGCTCGTTCGACGCATCACTGCGCAATTTATTTAAAAACACGCCTCCACGTGTTTCAATTTTTTTTCCGACGCAACATGTTTTATAATGAATATACCTCGCCGCATCCTTTTACGTTCTCTACATCGTCATTCCCGAAAACGTTTCGGCTGCACATTGCGAAAAGTAACACGGTACACGTGCGACGCGATACAAGCTGGCGAGATTGTACAGTTGTTACAGCGTTAAGTGCGGTTAACCGAACCGATTTTTCCGGTTGCCGGCTATTTGTATTAGCTTAGCTAACCAACCATTTCTCTTCTGTTTTCAGGTAAGTGTTACGACTCCAACCGTCGGTCTTCCCAAACCATCTACGCTCTATACGAGATGCCTCACCCCTACGTGCCGCTGCGAAAACCCTTCTCCACCCTTCGGGTCCATACCCTCTTCATTCTTGCCCGTTCTACTCCACCTCCTTTTTCCGGCGTGTATATCTTCCTCTCGGCTCCACCCGGCTGGCCTTACCACCCTCTAACCCTGGCTGGGCCGCTGTTTCCCTCCAGCCCTCTTGAAAGTCTGGCCACAGTCGACTGGTAAGTTTACCTTTCAATTAATCGGCCGCCATGGCGAGCATCGGCTAACTGCCAACTATCCGGCCATTATCCACTAGAGGAGTAATTGGGATTGGAAGTTGCGCGCCTTACCGGCTTGCTCCTGTGTAAGCGTGCGGTAGGAAGGACGGAAGTGCGTAGTACGCAATTTCCGGCAAGCACGAGTTTCGAGGGCGTTTTCTATCGTAAGATCGACGGTAATTGCCTTCGTTGCTACGCCTTAATTTTTACAGCGTACGAGAATAACGAACACCGCGTACGTAGCCGTGTAAGTTAACGGTGTTAACGAAGTTAATGAGGATGCGGTTACGGAATTAAAGGGCCGGCAAAACCGATTTTTAGACTAAGTTCGTTAATGGGTACACGCCACCGTCGTCTATTCTCATAGAAAATGGTGATCGTAAAGTTTTCACCGTTCTTACATTGTCACATAAGCCTCGTGTAGCTTACTTCATCTTTCCTATAGCGCGTAAAAAGACGGAATAATGGGAATATTTGATGCGTTATATTCAGATATGCTTTTTCTAGACTTTATATTTACATAACATATTCTTTTAATATAACGAAAAACATTGCAGTAACAAGTTACATTATTCTAAAAGATATATAATGATGTAGATAATAATTAATCATAATACATCTTTTTAATATTTTCGAGTGCTAATGTAAGATTTACATATATATTGCGAATTTCTTTCGATAAATAGCGTATAAATTTCGACAAATACTTTAAGGAGAAATGAGTTCTTGTAACCTATGCGAGGAATAATCATATCAGCAAGAGTTTTTTCTCAGTTAGAGCATTTTATTCTATTTTTAATACCATTGGCGCTGTTTGCAAATCTGTTGGCGTGCTTTCTGTTGCGTAAGAGAGGAAAGAGGAATTACAAATATTTAAAACATTTCCTTCGTGAACCAAACTAACGTCGCACGTTTCTATTTTTCCAACTCGCTTTTTAAGCTCATTACTTACATGCGCTGCATTCAACAATGTTCATTATAATTCCAGCAACCGCGTGCAATTTCACGTACACTTTCCCACTACCGTAACCCCATTCCGTTTTTCATCTAACAAGGTTACCCTATCCCTCCGCTTCACGTTAAAGGCAAAGTTCCGTCGTTACATCCGAATTTAACCGATCTTGGAGCGGGCGGAATTTTTCATTCCGCTTAAAGTATCGCGTAACAGGGTGCGCGAACGGCGTGTAATCAAAAGCGAGTTTAACTCGCTCTTTCGTTGGGCCGTGGATATCCCCGGCCACCGATTAAGCTTTCTCACTTCTGTCGAGGGCTCCTTGCGCAAAATCAAGCGCATTGATTACGCAATCGACCGGCGCGGCGTTTGAAATAACGATTAACAGCAGCGACCCCGACTGTCCGTTTCACCATCGAAATAGATTCCTGATTAATATGATGAGGTGTGCGCGGCAGTGAAAATAATGATGCGTGGTATATTTGCCCCCGTCGTAATCCCCCGCGCGTTTTATCCCCCTGGACAGTACCGCGCTTTCGTTTCAGTCCACCGAGATAAAACGCATCCTGCATTTATATAAAGCACAGGCACAGTAGGCATACTACCATTACGGCGCTATCATTGAAAATGACAATTTCATTAGTAATCAAGCTGCACGCGACGGTATTGTTCAAATACAAATAATTATTAGCCTCGTGAACTATACCCCATTCCCACGCCTGTTCTCTCTCTCTCTCTCTCTCTCTCTCTCTCTCTCTCTCTCTCCTGTCTCTTATACACATCTAGATGTGTATAAGAGACAGCTCTCTCCCCTCTCTCTCTCTCTCTCTCTCTCTCTCTCTCTCTCTCTCTCTCTCTCTCTCTCTCTCTCTCTCTCTCTCTCTCGTACGCAGCTTTTTTCTTCCTCTCGTATGTCTCGTTCGTTGCCTGCTCTCGCTGTCTATATACATATACATTTATATGCATGCGTGCGCGCTCGTTTGACCTACTCTATCGCGGTTGACGACCGTGGTCCAGAGGTAAAAGACCCGGACTGTAGTTTATTAATTAGCCTCGGCCAATTACACGTAATTATGTTCCTACGAAATCAGCGAAATCACATTGAATCCATCATGCAAAAATTATTTACGCTGTATTTGAAGTATATCCGTATACCGCTCGATTAAATTGCTTGTGCTACATAATTAATTCTCAAATACTTTTTGTTATATTTAAATTATCCGAAATCTTTCAATTTTATTAAGTTTTAATGAACATTGATTAGAACGAATACTATTAAATCAAGCAAAAAGAGATATATATCTAAAATAAAAATATATATCTAAAATAAACTTGAATAGTGTCTCATGTTTCGATAGTATCTATAAAAAATTAAGAGCTAACTGACCTATAACAACATAGTATCCACAAAAAATTGAGAGCTAACGTGCAAACAAGCAATTTTAAAGCGCTCGATTGAACGTAATTATCGACATTTGGCAGATCTTTGATGATGCACTTAAGCACTCGTTAAGAATTTATTCGGGCTTCAAAGACGATCGTTCCGACGAATCGATTTATGCGAGTAACGAAGTGCGGAAGCGCATGAGATTATCATTTTTAATTACACCTCATTATTGGGGCAATACTCCGCCCACTTTCAAAATTGTTCCTGATCCCCTTTTAGTTTAGACACTCGCGCCGCCCCTTGAACTCCGTTATACGTCTCGAGAGGCCTAACCATGATCTCAGAATCGCGTTTATAGAAGCTTGAAGGGCGGGCATCAGGGGCAGTTTATTAAAACTATATTTTCCGTCCGTAATAAAATTTCGCGATAATTAAGACCAGTCAATTATCGGTGGTAATTATCGGGTAGGTGAGCCTCTTCTCCCTTCTACCTTCTGCATCGTGTATAATCCGTTGTGGTTGGTCGCGAGTAATCGATACCGAGAAAAACGATATTGGCGAAAACGGTCGAGCAGCGATAGGAGAGGTTCCGGGGAAGCTACACAGAGAGGGTAACAAGATAATCGGAGATAACTAAACTAAAGTTGTCGCTAAAGGATAAAGATCCGCTCCGTCGTCACGGTGGCGGTTACCGCCGCGATAACTCGTTTTATCGTGTCCCCTTTGCGAATTACTGCAATGGGAATTTTCCTTTTATTAGGACAAATTACGCGTATAAATGTATTAGGCATTATCTTCACATTAAATTATATGTGAAACAATCTTTTACATATCACATCGACATATTATACATTTTTATTCTTAAATACTGCTCTATAATACTTTGTATCGATATTGATTTAACATTTTTAACCCGACAGTAATAACTTAAATTAAAGAATAATCTTTGCCTGCATGTCAATTACCTTTACCTTTCCCTACTTTAATTTGATAAAATATGTTAATTAATTTAATAATAAATTTAATTTAAAATAAATAAATTTTATTTTATTAAATATGTTAATATTATAAAATATACGATATATTTGATTTTTTTTATTTGCCTTGAATTTCTTATTTATTATTTTTTAATACATTTTTAACTTTTCTTTTTCTTGATCTCTTATTTTAACTCGGAAGAATCGTGCATGTTAGATAAAAACTCTAGAGAGAAAGGGGTAACTCCGATGCGTCTCCGCCCATCGGGAGAAGTCTGCTCCATTATTATCATAATTTTATTCAGAAGCAAAAAATCAGACGCGTGTCCCTGGAAGCCGAGGTTGGCCGTCCGACACAATAGGGACTGGCCCTCCATTGTGCATTCACCCCTTCACTCTCCTATCACCGCTCCGATGCCTACCTATTATCTGCACACACACATACACTCAAGCGTCGACAAATTATTTTATCAGAACCTCCACCGGCGAGGGTAAGTGTCGGCGGATCGATCTTTTCAATCTTCGTTGCTTACGTGATGCTTCCGTGAATGTCGATAAATGCTTTTTATTCTCATGATCCGTTAATAGAAATAGCTTTTTATGTTATTTTGCAAAAAAAATCGTTATCTAAATATATCTCAATTTATGTGCGTTGAGAAAAATTATCGTTAAGTCAATGAAAAATAAGATACGACTGAAAAGAAAATGTGACTAAAAATTTCGAAATTTTTTGACGGTGACGAAAAGAGGTGCAGAAATATCGAAGATATTGTCGGTCAATAACATGCAGCGATAGTAGCAGCAACGATGGCCCGATTTAAAATGGCCAATAAGAGCTCCGGTACGGAGCGAGTGAGAGTCAGTAAGGTAAACGGATATAACGGGTCCCGGGGCAAATTTCATGACTAAAATGCAAATATGATCGAAGGAGACGCCCAGACGGCCTCTCAGGAAAAAGCCGAAGAAAAAGGTGGGTTTATTCGAGGCTCCACGCCAGCTTCCCTTGCACCCTCGCCTCTTTTTCTCTTTCTCGCGGTCGCGTACACACCGTCTAGTCTTCTTTTTCTATTTTCTCTTCCTCTCTCATCTACGCCGCTATCCTTTCCTAGTCCTCACAGATCCTACCTTAGCCTGCCTGCCTGGGGCATTTACCGCCACTTGATTTGAACCCGATTTACCTCTCCACTGCTGAAACCCTCCGGATATTTGCTTGGCTTGCTCACTCAAATTTCCTTGCCGATGCGTGAACGTCATGGTGCCCTTTTTGAGCACCGGTCTTATCGAACTGCGAAATCTTCGTATTTCTCACAAACGTTTCCTGTCTGCCAATTCTGATAGAAAACAAATTTTCTTTTATGGTCCTTCTTAGAAATTGATCAATGCAATCGTGAAATGATTAAAATTAGCACATAAAAATGTTTTTTATAATTTGAAGAGTTGAAATCGTTACTTGCACATATCTTATATTAAAAAATTATATTAATTTGCATATTAACAGATTAAAATAATAGTTTATGTAATTTTCTGATTGAATAAGTAGGAAGTCCGTATAAATGAACACATTGGTTGATGAACAAGGTTGCTACGGAGAAGCTTATGACGCTCGCGTACAGGCTTGTTCCTGCAACTGGTGGCAAGCTATTAAAGCAGCATGACGTGAAAACGTATTTCACGATACAGACGAAAAGTTGACCGACCGCGTAAAAGTGGTTTTCACGAGTAATGAGTTCGGAAAAGTTGTAAATTTCACCTCAGGTACAAACATTATGAAACGGTCTCCTGAGGAAGTTTAAACTATTAACCGACGTGTACAGTGACGTTCAACTAATTTATAGTTTATACGTTTAATAAACTACGACGTTATGCGTCATCTGTTTAATATCACCGAAACTTGTCGCGTCTATTAATGCTAGCACGAAACGAATACGCTAATGACGAAAAATTTTCGTTGTGCATATAAAGATTATTGATTAAACACTTATTAAGAGAAGTGAAATTACAAATGCTATTTATCAAAAATATATTTAAAATTGTTTGCCTAATTAGATATCTCTACTGTTTGAAATCGTATTATATTCGAAAAGCTACTACTTCGATTTTTTTATATCTCTTTTACACTCACTTTTGTCTCGTATTTACCGTAGCGCGTATTTTGTACCGAAAAATACTTTTTTGGTCTATTTTTATGAAATATATTTTAATCATAATTTTTGAATATATTCTCGTTACATCCCCCCATATTAAAACAACTTGACGTAGAAATAATAGTCCGGATTTATTTATTATTTTCTCGATATGCCTTGCATATCGTTTTTGTAAGAAACATATTCGCATTGGTTGCGAGGAATTCACCAGCTAATCCTATATTTCGCCGAAAGTGCCAACTGAGGGGATCAGATTCTGAGCACCTCGCACGCCTCTCTCATCCCTGAACTATCACGCTGATATATCGGACAAACATGCCCGTAGAAAATCCTCACCGGAGATCCATCCTCATGTTGCCCTCCTCGCCCTCTGTCAGGCGCCTATCGCGGCGAGACGGACAGGTGGGTGGACGTTGGTATAACCAGGCGCGAAGGGAGTATCTTGAGGCTTAACGTATCCGCGTAATCCCTTCATCCCTTTTCCCATTGCAACCCTCGGACGTTTCCTAGGTCGGCTACCGTCCGGGAGCAGCTTCGGGATTGCTGGTCGATTAAAGAGTCGTGAACTCGATTCAGTAGTACGTTTTACATCATCGTCAGCTGTTAATACTAAATTTCTTATTAGTGAACTAACGAATTTTTACATGCGTTAAATTTACATATATATGACAAGCATAAATGTGACATGTTGATTGACTAACGCGGCTGACTATTTTGTTTTTAGCACATTTTACTTCGATGATATAATACGAAGAATGTTCATTATGTGTTGTAATCAGTATGATAGTTCAGGAATGAAGAAGAGATGTCTGAAGTATAAGGAGTGGGCTGTTTTTAAAAGACTCTTATGTGCGCGCAGCATGATTTCGTAGCACTAATGGATTCGTGCGTGCGATATATTGCAGATGCATACCAAACTGTCGCCATTGCAGACGTCAGTGGATGTCCATTATTCCATTACGGATGACACGCCGGTAGCGCGCGTATATGCGCGTCCAAAAACAGTCGACACCACCGTGGCGAGGCAGTGCGTTTAATACACGATATACTAGATATAGAGCGAGAGGGTGCGCGACGCATGTAATGGTACGGGCATTGTGGGCCTGATCAATGCACGGATTGATTAATGCCGACCCGTAGCACGCACTCACGCAGGCACAGGTCGCTGTATGTCGCATTAACGTACGTGCATGTGTGCGCACGTGTGGTGGAAGATACACGTGCACACCGGCATGTATTCACGGATTCCTGCTATGCTTGCCCGTCAGTGCCTCGCGCTGTATGCGATTTGGTGAATCGGCGTCGCCGCCGTTTACAAACCCATATTGTCGTTCCACGTTACGAATCTGCACCGATGCCGATCGTTGCCGTTGGCCGGATTCCGAAATGGCCGCGACTTTGGCCCGTAGCGGCTACCACAAACTGCTCTGCATGCGATTATTTATTTGTATAGCTTACAATGTTAGTATATTTAGGCGTAGACTGTATTTAACGTAATTTTAACCCTCTGACGCCAAAATCTGTAACACAGTTACTGACGCTATCTGGTCTGTGAAACCTATTTAATTTATGTTGACTAAAAGGCATTAATTAATTTTAAGAGTAATCAAAATGACATAACTCGTATAAAAAAGAATAAATACTAAGTTTATTTTATCTAGCGGCGACAATGAGATTTATAATTGGGTGGATCCAATAGACACATCGTCAGCTTCGGAAGGTTAACCAAAAAGTCACATATTGACATTTAGCATTAACTTGACGTGACAATGAACCGTATTTTGATATTATTAATCACATTTAATAGTTAATTTCTTGTTTAAATCTAAATTTAATGGCGTGATATTATGATTATATAATATATATTATGCAATATTTCGATGTCTTTATGGTACAGACGACTATTTTCATAACGGTAATCCTTTCCAATCTGATACCACCAGTTGATTCCGCATATTCATTTCCCTGCGCAAGCATTGAAGAGAATTCTCTTAACGGTTTTAGGGGCATTTCTCTTCAGCGAATTCTATTATCGCTGTATTTCATTATACTGTAAATTTACTTTAATTAAATGAAGATTACCTTCGTCTCTTGGGGCAATCTGCGCTCAAGGTGAGATCTTTCGTTTTGTTGGGAAAAAGTTACAAAGGTAGAGAAACAACGACTCGGTTATCTTAATAGACCACGTTACGGCGCTGTTTACGAGAAAATGTTGTCGTCATGCGAAAGGCGAAAGTTATTCTGTCGCTGATATTTTGGTTTATCGCTTCAGTTTCATATCCGACACGAATGTCTGAACGTAAAGCAGAAATATCGGCCAGAAACGGGAACATTTTTAAAATAGAGTTGTACTAAAATACATCTATTAAGCCTGAAAACAGAAATGATATAAGCTAAGATTCTTGTCTTGAATCTACATTGAATTTACATTTGTCATATTTGTTTGTTTAATGTTCGATCATGCGCATTTCTTCGCGTATTTTTGCTGCTATTATAATGCAATAAAGATAAAGCTACACGCGCACGCGATACTGCATTGTTGGCAACAAAAATAGTTGTTATAAATCGTGACTTGAATCATATTCCATTGATCCACTGGACGTGCATTTCGCGGTGATGCATTCCTGAATTTATTAACGGCATTACTCTTGCGCGTGTGTCAAGCGCATTAACTGTTGAACATTTGTTATGTCTAATTTGCTGAATAATTCATAGGAGAATTGAGAGTGTAGTTGACATGGGCGAGTGTTAAAGGAGCACTATGAGTTCTGCATCATGTAAGGTCCTTTATAATGCAGTAGTACTGAAAACCTTGCGGTATTCGCTACGGGTGGTACATACCCTGCGTTCAAATTCAACATGTGCACTAGCCACAGTATAGAGTATCCTTGAAACAATTATTGACTGATTCAAACATCGCCGTTATGCAATATACGTAATTTCTATTTAAATCGATAATGCAGATCCTTCGTTTTAGTTTGTTTAGTTGAACATAATACAAGAATACGAACAAACGGTCATTATTAAATTATCAGCTCCTAATCGAGTTGTTTATTTCATAATTAAGATCTATCTTGATGTTCTCGATGCTTGCTAAACATTATTAACTTTGAAGGAGGACTCCATCGAGATACAACGCGTCCCATGTCTCTTATGATATTCATTACGCAATGAATAATCTTTAGGCTGAAGTCTGTATAAATTTTTATACCAATCTAATTTCTAATTCGAAATTGGCATTGAAAAAAGATCTTGAAAAATATCTTTTTTATTATTATTTCTTCCCCCCCCCCATTAGTTTTTCGTTTCCAGTTAAAATTTTTTATTAAAATTGAATATTATACTGAGGATTGAAACTAATAGCTTGAAAAATAATTTGAATAGTCTAAAGTTTTGTAATTAATATATGAATTACTTGACATGAATTTGTTGAGGTAATTTAGCATTAGTTGGTATTATATTCTAAGATAGGATCAGATTGCCCCACGAGAGGAACTTTGCGCCACGGGGAAACAACGTTACTAGAATATAGCGTCACGAAGGCCGGATCAAGGGACGTACTTGGGTATCCTGCAGTGTACCGAATTAATGTCATTATTTACGCTGCATGCGTAGCGGCATGACTTCCGAGGGACACAGGCGGCATTATCATCCTCGTCATTATTTCGGCTGTGATTATCATTATGATGCGATCATGATTTTCTTTTTGTTTATCGCCGTTGCTGTCTCGTTATTTTCGCGTTGCCCATACCGTCCATTCCCGGCCGTTCTTTCCGCTGTTTCGCCGCCCGTTTCCCCTCGCTCTCGGATTACACGGAGCTCGTTTCGCGCTGAGATTGAGCTCCCCGAGGCGAGCTCGTTCGTTTGTCCTTAATAAGGCGTAAGACTGTGCGTCAGGCGGGGAGCACACTTGGCCACCGAAACTCATCGGCCGCCGCCAGAGTGGCGGGATAATGATCCATTGTCTTCTCGGTTAGGCACGTCTTGACTGTAAAGGTCGCTGTAAAAGAGGCGCATCGGAAATGACCGCGTTTATCTTTACTCGAAACGTACGGATGCACGTGTTAGATGACGATCTGTTAATAAAGTTTTCGCGAATAATTCACCGTGAATAGGAAAAGACGTGATTAATGTAGTGAGCAACAGGAATGAGAGATTAGTTGCGAATACATTTCAAAAGAGCTTTCCACTAGTCGATGGTGACTGATAGCAATTTAAAACTGTTTACCGCGATTCAATTTGATGTAATCGGATTGGATAAGAGGGCCGTCGTCACGTTACATCGCGGCGACGTTTCAATATCGACGGGGAATTACATTCAGAGAAAACGTCCGTCCCGACGGTAATACTTCGCAAGCAAGAGTTATTGGAGATCGTTTCAAGGAGGTATTACGGCATCGGCGCGCACCGATACTGTCTCGGCAAAGCCTTCGCATAATGCTCGCAATCTTTCTCGTACAGTGTCGAACGACGTACTTTTACTTTTCCCGGTGTTTGGTATCGTAATTTATGCATTGAATTTTAAACCAAGCAGTGCCTCCACGATGAAATTCAGCTGACACTTCGGCAGGTCGTTAGAATCGATGGCTAACAAGCTTTGACAAAATGTTTTATCTGCGTCGCGTATTGTAGGAATTTGCAGCAATCTAGTAGGGTACTAGTCCGTCGAACTTTTCGCGAAACGATCGACCATTCCTTTCACGACCTTTCCGGAACTTTCAACAGCAAGCAAGCCGTTGAAAGAGGTGCGCCGTTTAATAATGGCGCTCGAAATTGGGGAAGACGGGACAGTTGATTCTTTTCAGGCTTTCTTGTTGTTCCCTTACACTGACCAACTTCGTGTTTAGACGTAGTAAAGCTGCGAAACTCGGTAAACAACTTCGCGACTACTTCGTTTTCGGCGACAATCTCTCCGGTATACCTCTCGCGAACGATGATTGAAATCGTAAAACTATGGTAGAAAATTATTTTTGCACCTTTCGAAATCATTACTCCGCCGACATTTTCTGGTACGTTACTATTTATTTGTTCTTCAACATAGCGGAAAATAAGAAAAGGGAAAATAGGAAGGGGGAATAGGGAGAAAAAGGAAGAAAACTATTTTGTATTTATTCTTCCGTTCGATAGTAACTCGTGTCCTATTTTCACTTTTGCTGATCTTATCCGTTTCGCGATGTTCTTTTCCTGCATGACGATAAGGTAAAACGTCCGGAACAGGAGCCTCGATCGTCCTCGAGTTCCCGGGGGATGCCTAAAGAATCGTGAAGTTTCGAGCTGAATAAAAAATGGAGGGTGACGCGCTCTCGGGCTGACTCTCGCTCAAATATGCACCCCACGATTCTTCACGGGTCGTCACTACCGCGGGACCTCTTATAATTTTCAAACGAAGGATTAATCGACTGGCAGAAACATTAACTCTCCGAAACCGTCATGCCATCCTAGCATTAATAATATATTACTCATCTCTTTTGCTGTGCAGGATGCGCTTTAAAAATATTATGAGATAAAGTACCCTTGCGATCATGTCCATCGCAAGAGAGTTATTAGCGATCCTGATCAGTTAAGAGCAAATTAATTAAATACTAAATGTATACTTAGTAATTGCGATATTAATATTATTGTCAAGATTTTATACCTAAAACAGTTTTTAAAGAATATTATTTTATGATTAAGGAACAGATACATTAATGTGAATATATGCGGTTTTATTTAGAGAGAATATTGGAAAATATTAATGATTATTAATTATTTGTAAATTTAAAATATGGATTATGCGAATTTCATCTGCAAATTAGCGTAATCTGATCGTTGTATAAGGTAGCCGAATAATATGCTTAATATATGATTGGACGTAATTCGGATCCCTACAGGGATTCTAAATGAAATAGATAACGCAGATTTATATGCACTATATACAGTCGAGTGTTGTGTGTTCCCTCGTGTAAATCAATGAAGCCCCGTATGCAGTGAAACGAATGAAAAGGCTGAAGCGTATCGATTTTACGTATCTGTATCCATTTAATTCGCAACCCTCCGGCGAAGAAGGTCAGATGCGAATGAACGAGCGGGGTGTAAGCATAAGGGGTTGAAATTTGAATTGCAAACGAGTAGTTTTGCCCTACCTCTATTTCGCCGCAGTCTACTTCACCCAAATCAGTTTCACTACGAGTTAGAGCCATCATTTACTCGCCGACTCGACGAACGGACAAATAACAGAAATAATCGATTCAATTTACGTATTTATTGCGAGCAGGCAGTAGCGTTAATGGTATATTCATAGGGCAATGTTTCGTCAATACTAATGACAAATGGGCAATGAACCCGCTCGGATTATAATAGAGTAATAACTCTTTAACCACAGAACGCAGCCATTAGTTTACATTGTAACACGAACACAAACTTTCCGTGTATCTCCGGGGAATCGTTGGTGTAGCGCACTCGATAACATCGCGCGATTTTGTTTAGATCACGATCCGATCAGTATATGTACAAACACAATATGTATGTACAAACACAATGTGTTCTATTAAATTCTACTCGATGGCTTTGGTCCGATTATCGCTGTATGATTTATTGCAATATTAATGCTATAATCTAATGACAACTCTATTTTCCACGATACAGAAAATCTGTATTATGACATTTAGACAAGTGCTGTTGAAGTATCGTACTTCAACTCCAGCAATTCTAATGTGTAACTTACGCGGAAATTATGGTGATCTATCTGTTTTATTCTCGACTAATACAATCAGAAAACGAAAAAGAAATCGAAGCACTTTCGATTTCGCGTGCATACAAACGAAATGAGCGATAGAAAAAGCGAGAGAAAGAAAAAAGCGATAAAATAAAACGATGGAAACAGGTGCCGCGCTCTATGCAAATTTCCATGGCGCATGGATAGAGACATTTCGTCGGTGAGATGCGAGAATTCTGTAAAATCGTTCTCATAAAACTGTCCCGGATTAAGGCCCCCGGTCACGTGCATTTGCACGTCACGACAACTCTCCTATGAGAACTCGATAAACTCCCTGAACGATCTCAAAACGAGCTTTCGAAATATCCTCAAATGACCTATAGATGCAATGTGTCTCGTTGTACGATTTAACGCGAATTTCATGCACATTACGAATATGCAATAAATAATTCTTGGAAAAGATCATTTTTATTGTCGGAAGCCATTATGATATGCTACATAATTCCATTATTTTTAATTCTTAATTATTGCTCAATATATATTCGTAAAATCCTGATAATTATCTGAGTTATTTAGTTATATCACCGTGAAATACGACTAATATATGTCTATCAGGTATTTCATTACTTTACTTGAATGCACGCGAAATTAAATAGATCAGAGAAATAATCGTTTAATCTCGATTTCTATTTTTTTTTACGTGGCAGAGACTTGTCCGCGAGATATACGTACTCTCTATCTCATTCGGTGATCGTGCTAAACCAAATTGGAAATAGCAAAGCAACATAACTGGTCGCCACGCTGCATATATCTACGTCCTCTCGCTACGTAGCGAAATCCATCAAGGTAGTGAATGGTACCTCGTAAAATGCCCTTTTTTACGCGCAGCTAAAGGGCCCGGCATGTGCATAGAGGTACACGCTCTCTGCTACACGTCGAGAAAAAAATAATAAAAATAAGAGCGATAACGCGGCGGGTATGGATCGAAGCACCGACGACGAATAAATGCGCGCATGTGCACCTTCGGGCTTTCTAAAACTTATGCTCCGTTGCGGTGCATTTGTGGACACAAGATATATTTTGTCTTTTACCTTTTCATATTTATGATTCACCGTCGCGCGAATCTTTATAAGACTTTCACATCTCTCTAAAATGGTATTTTTAAAAAATCATAAGAGACTATGACTTTTATTGCAAAATTGTATTTGTTCCTGAAAAAATAAGAAAACAAGATGCTTTTATCGCATATGCACATATGTATACATGTACACATTATACATTATACATACACGTACATATTAATACAAAAGTATTAATTTTTACATACTTTGACGGTCTAATTAATTTACATTTTGTGTGTGGAAATGAAAGTATAACGTATTAGGATCGGTAGAAACGATAAGAAATAGATACAAAGAGAGCAGAAAAAACCTCGTATGTTAAAACAGGAGACGAATTTACATTTCTAGTCTAAAATAGTGCTGATAAAGACTCGACACGTAACCAAACTCAGGGGATGTTTTTCTTATCCATCGAAAGCCATGGCACAGCAAGGATGGAAAGAGCTGATGCGGCTTGGCGACTGCGGGAAGACGGAGAAAAGTAAAGCGTGGCACTCTAGATATCGAGTAAATTTAAATTTTAAATAGCGATGTTTACCGGGGTTGCCAATTCAACCAGATACCGGATTAGCCTTTTCTTAAGCTAGTGCCACTACATTCTTGCTCCTTTAAAATGCTGCGAATATCCTATATCAAGCACAATGAATATATCAAGTTATATTAAATCATGTATTATTGTTGAAATATTTAGAAATTTAATATATTTTTAAAATGTAAAACGTAAATTATTCGCGTATCGCTCAAATTATTTTAAAAATATCTCTTAAAAATAACATTACTTTATTTGTTCACGATCTTTCATCAATGGGGAGAAACTCGCATTTCGCAAAGCGATAGACTATATAAGCAAACTATCGAAGAAAAGCATCAATCTAAATTTGCTCCTTCCTCTCACGTAATGGAAATCCCCAGGGAGCATCACGTAATCGGCATCAATAGGCAGAGCAGGCATGATCTGACCACGGATTAGAAAACTGACGAAGACAGAGGCAGATATTGTATCCGTTCCGCGTGGATATAGGGATTCGGCGCACGTATTTACCACAACAAATTGTCGATGCGTTTGTTGTGTTATTGTAGCTGCGCAAGTGAGGGAATCGTAGGAAGGATACCCAGAATCTTTTGTAGTTTCATTTGTGTGTAGATATTTTGTATGTGTGCGACACACGAGAGTATCATTGTGCGCAGATTGGCTATCTATACAGCTGTTTAGATGCGCGCACGTGTTCAGATTTGTGTGTGTATGTGTGTACATAGGTGGAAGGGATGAGATGCGCTACAAACAGAATCTAGGCGTTCTCAAATCAAGCAGATAGCGTGCAACATACCCTCTAGGCTTGGTAAAGAGGCAGAGCTTTGGTAGAAAAAGGCAGATAGAGAGAGGAATTGGCTACTGGAACGCTCGTTACTACAGCAGGATTGCCTGGTCTGCGTCATTTAGCTAATCATTGAATTTCAGTTCCCCTTTCTCCGTCCCTTTGTCATCCACCCTTCTGCTTTTGCTGATCGAACGGACGGTGCAAGCGTTCGTACATACATCGATTGTGTTTGATTAGTCTGAATATCTATCCGTCAGATGGAATTAAATCAATACATCTCGTTGAGATCGATTATTCGTATAAAAGAGAAGAGAACGCTAATTACATATTAACCAGAAAAAAGCAATTTTAACAAATATCCCTACAAAATATACAATACAAGACAATGTCTTAATAATGCGAAAATGGAAGGAATGAATCGTAGAATAGAAGCACTTTCAGACTTTAAACAAGTGAGCAATGCATAGAATAAATGCCCGCACGCCGCATATTAGCATACACGAAACAAGGATTACGAGTTGAACTTTCCACTCGACCTACCTTTCAGGCGGCTGATTGGCCTACTAGCAAACTCGTTTCAACCCTCCATTACCGCGAGAATACGCGATCGATATTCGATGGTCATCGATATGTAGGTTACCATCGCTACGGAGTCATCGATTTTGTCCCTCGTTTATCCGTATGTTCATTCTAGCGTGGGACGAAGCATTGGTTCTGATATCCAACGCAATTAACCGATTCCCATTGTCCCGCGAATAACGTATATCTAGCAACCTATTCATATCTTCGAAATTGTGCACGATCCATTCGATGAACCAGCTCCGTGTAGTAAATAGTATAATAAATAAAAATAAAAGATATTTGAATCGTATAATAAATAAAAATAAAAGATATTTGAATATACATTTGATTATTGAATATACATATATAGTAATATAATACTTTTTGATGCTTTATTCATCGAACATTTATTGAATTGAGATATTATAATATTTGAATAAAGATTGCGATAAAGATCATCTCTTCAGTACGTTTACTGCCAAATATTCTATAGACAGATAGAAATATATTATTCGTTTACAGAATGTATATCGATGCTTTACTTTTTCACGTTTTTCTTTGGCGCGTTTACGTTGCAGACACCGGGGATCGAGGTAGTAGCACGAATACACTCTAAACCCTGCGTGATACCTTTGCTTGAATCATCAAGAAAACCGTGACCGAGTATTGAGCCGAGTCTTTCGTTCGGTTCGGTACGCGGGATCCCGAGTCTCTCGCTTGATAACAGAGCGCGTCCCAATTTCAAAGGGATCAAGAGATTTGAGTCCCTTCAGTTCTTAGATCCTCGAGAATCCTCGGAGGAGTGTACGTGCGGGGCATTCGCTCGCTGCTTCCACGCGGCACGATGCATATGACACGCCTGTCGCAGGTACACAGTCACATTCAGCTCCGGATTCCTCTCCGTTTGCACTTTGAGCTATTTCAAGATAGATCTAAACAGAACGGTATCAATAATACGCGTTATCTTTTATAAATTCAGACCAATATTCCGAATGAATTTTTTGAAGAAATTTAGAATAAATTGTGGCGCACGCGATATTTTTCCAACGATTTTATTCGGAGCTTTTATCTTACTTGCTTTTTTTCCTCAGTTTATATTTTTAATTAAATATATCTCAGTTATATTTGATGTAAAAATTTATTACCATCGATTCTCTACGAATTTTTTACGAAATAATATTTTGTTATTTATTGACATTCTTTCAAAGTATATTGAATCGGCAAAAACATCTAACTATTGTTGTGGTATGATCTTATAATTAAATACTCTCTTTTGATCAGATTATTGCTCACAATACTTGCTTCTTTTTAGGTTCAATGAAACGCTCCTACGTTTAATTTCCTTCGAATGAGTTCACGCTCATACCTCGCGATGATTTCATATTTTCGAAGAACAATGAAGCTGCACGCCGAAGTTGAATTGCTTTATCACAACGGACGAGAACCAAAGCCTTTTTTATGATTGCTCCTGCATGTGCGATAAAAAACACGCTTCAATATTTGAAATAGGTTCATTCGCCCCGTATGAAGGCTATTGTAACCTGGACCAAAACTCGTTTGTTGTCCCTTAGTTGCCGGCATGCCTTTTGCCCACCTGCAAGCACCATTATTAATATTTTTAATTAAAGTTTTACAAAGAGAAAATACGCACGCCATCGACGTGTCTGTGAAAAAGAAAGAAAGGAAGCGATTTACGCGCGTCGCCATTCTGTACTTTTCAGAACATTTTACGTTCGCTTGACAAACTATATTATGTCCCTCCATTCATTTTATAATATAATAATATATTATTGTTTAAGAGCGGAGCTATTTAACATTTTTGAAAATTTGTTTTGATAAAATTGTTATATGACAATCATAAATGAATATACAAAACTATAATTAAGTGTTTTGAAAACGCAATCCTTAAAGCATTTTCTTATTTCACATGCATGTAATAGTGTTCAGTCCATTTGATGGAAAAATTGCGTATAGATTTGCAGGAAATTTCTTACAATATCCGCCATAGTAATATATAATATATAAGAAATGTATCGATTGCGGAATGTTTATCTTACGCGATAACCGCGTTTCGATTTCATAGGGAGATGCGCGCATCCACTCCACGTCGAAACTCCTAGAGCGTAGGAACACCATTACCTGATGTTAATGGAATGTAGTTCCGTATTAGCGGTCCCGATTTCGGATCTTCCATATAGGATCCGAAACAGCTATTCTGCCAGAGGAACGGTCGAGCGCAATAGAGAGGACGAGTGAGGGAGAGAGCGGGAGAGATCTGCGAATGATACTGTAACGCGGCTAGGATTATAACGTAGCCTGTAGGTTATAATGAGGTGCGTGGTAGTCTCATGGCTGGCCACGAGAGATAGCGGCTTGCTGCCCACTTAATTGGCCCCGACCACCCTTCGCGCGTTCCCGCCTATCATGCCCTCGTTCTCTCTCATTCTCACCCCGCGTCTAAATTTGAGTTTCGCGATCGCCCTTCAAACCTCTTCCCGACTCGCTCGTTTCTTTCAATGCATTTCATAAATTTGCGTATACACGGAAATTATTTCAAGTGAATTGAAACGAATAGCAGATTCAGCATCCAAATAACATCGCGTCCTGATTATAGCAGGGTATTGACACAGAATTAATAAAAATGTGATATAAAATAGATATTATATTTCGGGATTTCTGGGCTAAAGAAGTAGATATTATAATGTAGACAGAACGATATTTATAAGATCATTCACATAACTAAATTATCTCTTCTTTAAAAGAAAATTTTAATGAATGGATATTTAAACAGAGAAATTGATAACAGAGATGAAAAGCTAGGGAACAAATGACAGAGATTGTGATCTCTGTTTATAGCGAAACAAGAATACACGCACTTTCAACCGTTCTCGCAATAGCCATCTCGAAAATGAGGGATACAGATGAATAAAGTAAGAGTATAAATTGAGGAATAAAAGTAAAATCGTTGCTGGACAAAGCGGTTCACTTCTCATCTTACGCTCGACATAAGAAAAATTCTCTTTGCTCATTCTCATATTATTAACTCTTATTTTTCATGTCTTTCAAAGTGCTAATAATTCTTTCTTTTCTTAAGACTTGTTTCCTTCGTATATATTCTCCGTATATATTTTATACGTTTATGCGTTATGGACATTGTTCTTTAAAGATGATAAGCACAAGAATTTCTGAAATTATATACTTTTATGCCATGTCAGAGAGAAACCTTTATTTATAATAATAATTTGATATTATGGCCATATGAATTTATTTAATTCATTCCGTTATATTCAGCGCGTATTATCGTAATCCGTTTATTAATGCAACACCGCTAATTAATGATAGAAGTTCAATGTACTCTAGCCAGATGATGAACGGGAAACACCAATCACGTCGTTTCCGCCTGAATCGTGAAATGATTCGAGCGTCGGCGGGAGATTCCCCGGGAGCGATTGCGCCTCGCGAAACTTTCATCCACGAGACGCGGTTCGAAAGGCAGACGGATCCCTTGATCTGTAGGGTATCAAGGAGAGACGGGGAAAGGTTTGATGAAAACGAAGGTGGGAACTAAAGGACGGTGGGAAGCGTACGCTAGTACGAGCATTTCTGCTTCGTCGCCTCGCGGAATCAGCGACCGGGCTAGATGTTTATTCGCCGGTAGCTTCCCCCGATCGCGAAATTTCCCCCTGATCGTGAGAGACGGCGAAAAACTCGAGTCGGAGGCTTATCGTTGTCGTTTTCTTCCCCGCTCGCCGCTCGTCATTCAGGAAGAGGTAAATCCACTTTGGAATTAAATCTATTCCTCGCCACGCAGTTGTACGGTCGCAATCCATCCTTCCCGCGCTCCTACCTTACACTTCTATCCTCTTTTTCTCAGAAGCTCGAGCTCTTTGCTCGAGCAAGCTTTAACGGTTATCGAGTTTCCTTAAACGGAAAAACGCCGACGTGGACCACGCCCGGAACGAATTGCTCGCCACGATCGTCCGCGAAGCACAATATTAGCTACGCGAATATTAGCTAGCAATGCATAGCGATAAATACAAGTTGGATTAAATACGGAGCTTTTATACATTTCTCCATTTAATAGTGTTAATTAAGTCGTCACATTGCTCTCTACAAATCTCTCGGGAGCAAAGAATTAAATTTTCTTATGTAATATTTAACTTAAAAAAAGCGGGATTTAAATTTATATACGATATTTTAAGTTTAAATATTTTATATACGTACTTTAATGAGATATCATATTCAAATTTGATCATCTTCTATAATCATTTTGATAAAAATATAAAAAAAGGAAATTTATTACTTTATTTTTATTACTCCTTATATTTATTAAACAATTAATAAATACACATTATATAATTGACATAATATATTGGAATAGATAATACATTAATGTATTTTATTATTGATAATATTTTTTTGTATAATATATAGTAAATTGCATAAAATCAGACACGTAAAAATTTCTTAGATTTGAATACGAATTATAACTTTACAAGAACAACATAAAAACATGTTCAAATATCTATTGCGTAGTCGACAAGTTTCCGTGACCATGGAGCTTCGCATGTAAGAAGTTTACGATTTAATCGTTAGCGTGAAGTGCGCTATAATAACGACATCCAAGTCATAGAGGCTACATCTCTCCCAGCCGAATTGGATGGTGAAAATAATTTTTTGTAACGTTCAAGAGGGATGTGAGTTATAAAATATAATGTGTGACAGTAGTATAATGTTGTGTATAAAGCTCAAGGCTCAATATTTACGACGCCGTCCGGTTGACGTCGACGCCGAGGATGGCAACAACCGACGGTGACGATGACGACATTTCTCAATGAGCCAGCTCACTTCTCTTTGGCGTGAGGGATGGTTGAACACGATTCGGGTCCCGTCTGGCTACACATACACCCAGACACGCGACAGAGTAACAGCCCTAATTAATCCTTCGAATTCGAGTTACGAGCCATCGAAATGAGCGTTATATAATCCAGGTATTCCTACCGAGTATTCGACCGCCCCCGCTGCTAACGCACGCATATTACCGTGCGCACGCGTTGCTCGCGCACGATCGTAAAATCCGCAGTGGCTTCCTCCAAGAATACGAGAGGAGGGGGTGACATAATGGAATTTTAAAAAAAATATGCCACGACGAACAGACCGACGTCGACGGTGAAACGCTCCGCAACCGTTTGCTCGTAAAATTTACTACTAGGATATAAAGTACACTGCGGAGGCAATTATTTGTCAAATAATTTATTTGCCAGATAAAAACGGTAACCGTGCGAGCCGATGTGTAATGCGGCAATTTGGTGGTAAACGAGCGGAGTGTAAAGCGAAAAAGTCGTTCCAGAGGGAGACGCAATCGGAAGGGAAGCGAGGGATGAAATTTTGGCCGCGGCTCAAAGCGCGTCCACTCGGGGAGGCAACCTTACCCCTCATTTAACGCTCCCCTGACAGAGGTGCAAGGAGCACGTAATGCACCTCCTGCGGTTTCGACGAGATCAAGTATCCAAATGATTCAGTTTATCCCGGATGAGTTTCTTTAAAGTGCACTTTGCTGAACGCTTTCTTCCGCCAGCGAATCGATAGAATTAGCTTTTAAAAGTCGCTCTTACATATTTGCAGAATACTTTAATTGTTATAGCAATGCGGTTATTTTATTTCAAATAAAGACACAATAAATACTATTTTAGATATTTATCCAATAAATGAAATAATAATTAACAACAAAATTCTAATTAGGGAAAGGATTAATCCTGTTCGATGCAATAAATTACGTCACATGCACTATCGGATGATCTATCGCCCAAAAACAAGAAGACATCCGAGATTTGGCTCGAGAATCTCTATTACATACTTTGAATTCAAACGTCTCGAAATGCATTCATGGCTGCCGCATGCAAAACATCCAACGTTCGAGTTCGGCCAGCAAGGCGACGTAGGCGGGAAGTTTAAAGTAGGTGCAGGGGAGCGCGGGATAGAAGTACAAGGGACGAAGGGCGACAGGGTGGTAGGGGGTTGCATTTAGCGCTTAATTCGGGCCACGATGGTTGGTTTCCCGATGTGATTCAGTGGAGCTGCGCCGCCCCTACCCGACGCCTAATGAAGACACATGCTTCCAGTGGTGCAAGCCAAATGATACCTAGGCCATGCATACGTTCCGCATGTCGTCGCGTTCGGTTCCGTTTCATTGTACACGCTAATGGCGTGCCAGGTATTACGCCAACGTAGCTGCGGTCGGCGAAAATTTCGAAAGTTACGCGTCGCCGCGCCTTACGGCTGCTATGATAAGAAGACTTTTATAACTTTTATATTTTTGAAAGAGGAGGTGGGGGAGAGCGATGTCCAAAACGAGGTTGAAGAAACTGCGCGAGCTATTATCCCGGGAGATTAGTTCCGGAAATTAAGATCCCGTTATCTTAAACGTCCTGTTAGTCGTAAAAGTTGTTCGCGATAAGCGTGGAATCGCGCGAGTTATGAAGGGTGCGCCTTCTTTTTGACCCTTTGTTCTCACGGCTTAATTTCCTCGTGAGATTCTCGAATAAGACCATCGAAGGGCTCGAACGACAAACAGACAGATACACGATCGGAGGGGTGGTTTAATTTACAGCTCAGAGATCCGAGATTCCACGGGGAATTACCGCCGGGGAATTTCACACTCTCAGGATCGACGAATCAGAGGTAGGGACATTAGATAAACGTTTTGGGGCCAACCGCGTCCAGATTCCACAAGTCTCGGTCTCTTCGGGCATTTTCAAGGTCCGCATCCCTTAGGATGAAATTTGCGTAGGGTTGGCAGGCGATGAAGTGCGATTAATGCTGCAGTAATGCTAAACGGAATCGTATTCATGCTAAATTATTTCGGACATAGAGATATCATATTAGAAATAAGCAGAAGACTAACAGTATTAATATTATAATGTATATTTCTTTTAATATCTCTTAAAATAAGTATTTTGTCAATGAAAAGAATAACGTATATATATATAAAAGAGAAGGAAAATTATTATTTTAAAAACATTTCTATATTTTT
Source organism: Aphaenogaster ashmeadi (assembly GCA_003063805.1). Classification (NCBI taxonomy): domain Eukaryota; kingdom Metazoa; phylum Arthropoda; class Insecta; order Hymenoptera; family Formicidae; genus Aphaenogaster; species Aphaenogaster ashmeadi. The sequence goes on along the minus strand of NJRQ01000056.1, from coordinate 459,888 downwards.
AGTTAAAGACAGAAAAAATCAGTACGTTGCGAGAAAATTACAAAAGCATCCTTTTCTCTCGGCAAAGTAAAAGTAGAAGCACTTCACGCTAATCCTCGCAGTATGCACTTTTCCATAAAAGTCTCGTCAACGTGACTGCGCTTCGTTTATTCGTCCGGCCGCCACTGGAATCTCACTGGGGACAAAGGTTGAGGTCGCTCTCAAGGAAACGACAAAGGGTATAGGGAACAGAGCGAGGGGGACGGTACGCGGGGATATCGGTGGACCGACGACGTGAAGTTGCGGCAGTAGTCGCGCAAAGAGTTAATCCAATGCAAAGACCAGTTTCAATTTGGTGCAAGTGGTACTCTAGGGACACGCTCGTGTAACGGCTCTGCGGTTACGTCGCAATCCTCCCCATCGGGCCGACGCCAACGGCCTTGGCACAAACGATATATCGAGTACGGTCCGTTCGAACGATGACCCCCGCGAGATTTCGCGCTTCTCAGGAAATCGCGTTATTCGGACAACTCGGCTACGTCGTCGTCATCGTTGATTTTGTCAACCTTAATAATGCTGACGACGATGACGGCGATGATGGTAGCGCATTCTAAATCGCGCAGAGTATGCACGCGGCTGGTAATATCTTGTGATAAGCGCGATAACGTATCACAAAGGGCGGTGCAAGGTGCAATCTTGTGCATCCATGGCTCGATATTTCTTTGTCTTTATAGGAATTTATAGGCACCATGAGAATTCGTTGCGGCACCGCTAGACGCTTCGGAGCGATCGATTGTAATCACGCTTGACTCCTTATCGACAATTTGATCGAGACGAAATTGGCTTAGATATAAAATGAAGTAAAAGTTACATTCTACAATGTGTCGTATTCGAGAGAATTGCCTGAATAATGTAATAAACGGTGTAATAAACGGTGTAATAAACGGTGTAATAAACGACAGTTTAGCATAACGCAAATTATTAGTATGTAATATACAAAAAATCCGTGATATGTCTCAGGTATTTTCGCCGATATCCGTCAATATTATCTTGATATCTCGTTGCTATGCAACATTCTACGTAATGATCGATATAAGAAAAAATCTATTATATCTATTTTATACTTATTAACTCTATCCGTATTGATTGAAAATATTACAAACGCAGATGATTTAACTTTCTTTTTTCTGTCTCTTTTTTTCTTTCATTATCTCTCTATAAATATGACATGTGATAATTCTAAGTTCTAACATTTCTTCGTCTATCAGATTGTTTTTTAGTATAGAAATAATCTTAAGGAGGTATGATTGAAAAATCGAAATGTTTCAATGTGTTAAAAAATTATATAGAATATTATTTGAAGTGAAATATATTAATATTACATTACATCCTTAAATGATCTACGCTTTTCATTGACTTTTTCTTGTAAATATATAAATGCATTGTATTGTGAGAAGGAAACAAGCATTCTTTTCCCCAGAATACCTACGTACTCGTGGAATGGTTCATATATAAGCTCGCGCACTTATTCGCGCATGAACATACGCATGAAAGATGAATCGAGAACTTGTCGAATACCGGCGAACGCAGGAAGAGAGGCATCGACCGTAGTCTACGTTGAGCTTCCCCACTGCGAGTTATTTCATTTCACTCTCTCGCCTTTCGCGGAGTGGAAGCTCTCGACCTCTCATCCATCAAACCCCGTCTCCATGCATCTGCTTCTAACTTCATACATCACAATTACGCCGCACACTGCCCCCTTTCGCCCGGTTATTTGCATCGAGACCTCGCACTTTTCCATTCTTCGAAATCGACGTGCACAGATTACATCCTCGCCGAGAACGTCCATCGATTGATCGCGCTTTTAATACGCGCCACTTACGATTCTGCATTTCTATACGAGTAAATTAATGGGCGCGATCTACGGTGCATAGGCACAGAGTGTTATCTTGCACGAAACGATGGTGCAATTATCAAGTAAAGTAAACGAATAATTAGATAAATAAATTGATTCTCAGGGATATATTATTGCTAGAAGAAACGTAAATTTTAATGCAAGTTTTATGATTTACGGAAATATAACGCTGCGATGCCCGGAAGCGTTCATCATGTGAGTCACGTGCGTGACGCTTTCGTACCCTCCTGCATCCAAACATACATCTCTCTCATCCGAAATCCGTGGACCGCTGGCGTACTCGGATTGCCAAGATTTCTGCGTTGAAATACGATTCTCCTGGGTGAAGGGGTCGAAGGAGGAAGGGAGAAGAGGCGTGGACTCCTAGAAGATCTTGCAACGAACTTTAAACTTATTTTTATTTATCCTCCGCAGCTATAAAATGGTTGCAAAGAGATTCTCGTCGACGACCGACAAAAAGGGGGAGAGAAAGAGAGAAAGAGAAAAAACAGAAACGGACAGCGAAAGAAAAACGCGGGGTGCGAAAAGGGTAGGAGAGGCAAGTAGTAAGGCGAAGGGTCCCCGAGAGCACGTTTGTTTTCCGAAGGACCGTTCTCTCCACGCCGCGAGCACTAAGTAAAACTCGCTTAATTCGTTCCAATGTCCGCGTTCGCCTGCACCTCCCTGTGTGAACCGAAGTTAAAACTTAATCAAATCTCGCCACTACCTAACCGGATTACTCGAGGACTCGTTAGAGACTTTACCTCGCGCCCGGCGTGACGTGCGTTCCGAGAGTATGCATTTTTGTAATCGAAAAAATTTCCGCGACCGCGCCGCCGCCGCGCTGTAACGACGTGATCTATCTTGCGCCGAGAAGAAATATCTTTATTTTGATACATCAAGCGCTCGAATACAGTCTAATAAGTGAAAAATCCGCGAATCACGTTTGGTACTTTTTTAGGATTACTCCTGAGAGTGTTAATATTTTATTTCTTTACATCTTTCGAATGGCAATCACGATCCTCGTATTGATAGAAATAATGGCATTTTCTTCCACATGAGTGTCATGAAATTAATCCTGTAAACCAATATTACATGTAAAAAATTTTTTTTTTTGATAAAGTATGGAAATAATTATAACGAATATACTTAATTGAAGTGTTATGTATATGTAGCAGAGAAATGTCAAAGGAAATTGAAATACTGAGGTGATTCTGGACGGGTTAGAATCACGAAGGAAAGAGTTAAAAGATGGGGATGAATAAATTTAGGAACGTTATCGCGGCAGTTATGCTGCCGAGGGACTTCTTTCGCGAAGGGGAAGAAAAGGAATACATATATGCGGGCATTACATGCGAGCCATGGCGAAAGGGTGCGGATTATTGCGGTTAAAAGTTGATGTATCGCACGTCGCGTGCTAGATGGATATATCGCGAACCGTTGGGCATTATCCAGCGGTTAGGTGCATGTAATTCCGAGTTAATTATTAATAACTCACGAAATTACGCCCATGCCGTGTAGCTAGAAAGGGAAACGCGAGAAACAGGAAGGGTTTGAAAATTGAGGGAACGACTTGTATAAATGTGCGAAAACCACCATTCTTACCATCGATTCTACAGCGAAAATGGAACGACCTAAATATCGACATGAAATATTAGCATACTGCATAATTAATAATCGCTAATCTTGCGTGCATTTAGTACTTTTTGTATTGTGGGTCGATTTTATAGAAATGACTGTATAACCACGAGCAATATAGATGCTATATTTATTACATTTGTTGAAAAATCAAAAAATCAGAACTGCCAATAATTATAACCGATAACTAGCGTTCCATGACATTACGCACGACAGGTCACGATTTACAAATCAGCTGAATCTTGCAATCGTGCATCGAACTCGCGAATTCATGCGACGAATTATGCGACACGAAAATTCGGGCGACATTTTCCGAAGAAGCGGATTGATATGGCGACCGCAGCGTCAGCGTTCTACTACGTAATCGAAAATTTCCAGGCAGGCGAAACTCTTTGCGCGTTCCTGACCACGCTCGTTTCCGCGCTTCAGCGTGATTTACTTGGTTAAGTCGAAATCTAGCGGCAGCACTCCCTTGACAACGGCCCCAAGGACCAGGTATCCCAACAGCTCATGGGATCCGCTTTTTCTTGTGTTCTCGCGCTTCCCTCGCTCAGAATGGTTATCTCCTATATCTTCCTTTTACGCTTACACTCTCAATTTCCGCCTGTCCCTATTTCTTTCCAACTATTCCATACTTTTCTCGTTCCCTCGTCTTGTCTGTATAAGATCGTCACTGTTTTTCAGATTCACGCGAATCTGCTGATATCCGTCTTTTCCTTATTTCCTATCGCTCGTTTTCTCTTGTATCTATCTCAATACTTTTGAGTTTCTCTCTCTCTCTCTCTCTCTCTCTCTCTCTCTCTCTCGTGCGTTTATGCTTATTCAATTAGTTTTACTTACTTGGTTACTTACTCGGTCGGTTCCATCGAGACTTGCCTTTTTATATGCCTCATTTACTGGTTTCCACGACTGGCGGCGGCTTGTCTTTTTAAAGGAACACACAACCGACGGAGACCGTGTGCGGTACTAGCCTGCTCAGTTAATTGGAATTGCATTAATTCCTTTTCTTCGCCAGCTACCCTTATTCAATTAGACTGCCTCTCAATATGCACGACCGACTATCACCGTGAAAATCCATGTTCCAAATACATCCTAAGAATTAGAAGCGAATATTTAAATATAAGGAAATTAAGATAAAAATGATGATTCTGATGTGATTGTATAAGACACTTGCTATTAATTTATATTTATAAAAATTTGAAATATGAGTGTTAAAATGATTAGATTGGCAATAATTACTATATCAATAATTTATTGATGTAAGCGTATAATTCCGTTTGCAAATACGAATGTATTGAAATAATATAATGATAATATATAAAATATATTATACACACGCACACATACGCACACACGCACGCGCGTGTGCACACACACGCACACATACATATATACACGGAAAAAAAAATTTGTTAACTTGACTAAATACATGAACTAAATAAATTTTATTTGGTTCATGTATTTAGTCAAGTTAACAAATTTTTTTTTCCGTGTATAGCATATATATATATATATATATCTGTCTCTTATACACATCTAGATGTGTATAAGAGACAGCATACGCACACACGCACGCGCGTGTGCACACACACGCACACATACATATATACACGGAAAAAAAAATTTGTTAACTTGACTAAATACATGAACTAAATAAATTTTATTTGGTTCATGTATTTAGTCAAGTTAACAAATTTTTTTTTCCGTGTATAGCATATATATATATATATATATAATATTTTAATTATATATAAAAAATACCACAATTATTATATCTGCACAATTAATGTCTTCTAATATATTTTATTAATATAAAACTTTAACATAAATTTTAAATAATAATTAACATAAATTTTAAATAATTGTTAAGATAAATATTGTAATAGTTTTTATTTGAAATAATAGCTTTTAATAATCGTTTTCACAATTCGATGGTTGTGCATTTGATATACTTCAAATATTTATTACATATACCTGAAAATTCAATAAGCAAAGCACATGAATATTGATATTATATATGACGTATGCAAAGAATTGCTAATATCTTTAATCTCCGTTTTTTACGTCGATAAAATGCAGGCGTTCTGCAACAATCTGGAACATATGGAGTTTATACGCACTTCTGCGATACCATATCACAACCATTTTATAATCCTCAATGACTTCGCAAAAATGTTCATATGGATCATTCACTCTTTTCGCGTGATTTTTTCATTGTTATCTGCATTTGATAAAACTCTAATCAGATACTTTTTGATTTTTATATAGATATACGAATTTATATGTCCAAAATTTCAAAATTTAAACTTCTCATGTTACAATCGTCTTTCTGGCGTCTTTGATAAGTACTACTCACTTTATATTTTATGTATGCTCCGAGAGAGAGTGCGATATTTATTTAATTATCATTCTATTCAATAGATGGGAAAGTATTATTCATGCGACGAAAGGAGGACGGTATATCATACTATCAATAGGACATGCAAGAAAAAGTTTCTCATTAATTATGATGACCTCGTTATGCATCGTCACTGTTTCGAATAATTACATTTACCATTTATATCTGCTGAAATGTCAGAACGAAATATTCTTACGTTTTATTACATTAACTTCGGTGCAATCTTTATATGATACGGACCATATATTTAACAATGGATGCTAATTAGAAATCATTGGACTTGAAATAATTCTATATATATATATTGTATTATGTACCAAAATTTCCAATTCGCTTCTTACCGATCCACAAAATCGGCAATAATAATAATTCATATGCACAACTGGGAATTGCATATTATATTGTATTTTAATTACAAGCCAATAGAATATTAATAGCCTTAATATTATTAGTAGTATCAATGAAGGGCACACAGTCGATATATTACACTTGAGCTATAATGTAATACTCTATAGCACATTTAAAAGATTTGTTTGAGATTAAGTTGTACCACAAGGCTAAATTTTTGTGTAAATGTCTTTAACTTTTTTTGTTATTAGTGCCCAATTTTATCCGCTTTTTATGGATTTTAAGGAATATTTTGGCATCTCAATTTTTCTATTTCCTTCTGTAGTTTTCTCGCACAGCAAAACGTTAGCAGTGAACCATCCGGGACTAAAGGCGCGAGAGCTCTGCAAACTTTTTAAATCAACAACTTTTTCCTGCTCGCGATCTTTTCCTTTGTAAAGATGTACAACCGAATAATCTCGAGTAATTTTCTTTGCGATTGAATATTTATTTTTAGTACATGTATTTATCGCTTTACATTTTCTCCTGTATTTGAAGTTCTTGCGGAGTTACAATATGATAATTAGAAAATATGTAACTAATCTGTAATTAAAATTTAATTATTCTTAAGAATTAATAGAGAAAATTAAATCTATGACATCTTTTTTTGCAGCTATTTCTAAGAATGTATTTTATTTCATTTATTTAAAGAAACAAATACTTGATTTTATTATTACATTAATAATAATAATAAGATGAAATAATCTTCTTAACATAATTATTCGTGTATTGGTATGTTTTACACTTTTGTATACGCAGATTTAATTTTAATTATGATATAATTAATTAAATAATTACAAAATTGATAATCTCTGAATGAATACGTTGTTAATTTAATTTAATTGCTGCCAAGCTAACATAACACAATTCTATTATAATGTAAACCCGCAATTAAATAAAATCAAATTATTTCTATGTATTATAATAATCTTACACAACTATTACTTTTTATATAATATCTACTATAATCTATTACAAAATATACAAGTATTTGTGTTAGAAAAAATGTATTGATGATTGATTATCAAATAGGAGAATCAGATCGCATTACCGATTATGTTAAATTTTTTCAACATGTGTACAACGTGTACAACTAGGCGAACAATATACAAGCTAGGACATTTTTCTTCTAACGTTGGCACAGCGATATACCAACTTTTATGTCACGCGTACTGTAGACAGGTATCCTGGTGGGTGTGTACATAATGCGTACTAGCCAGTCGGGTCGTTGAATGACAGCCGAGCTAATGGACCATCTCTCTTCTCTTCTCTCATCACCGACAGCCGGACGCCATTGTTGACTTCGCATCATCTACTATGACGGCTCCTACGTCGCAGTGTACCTCCGTGAATCCTTCGTTTTTCCTACAAGAACCGTCTTGTCTGGAAGTTCCTTTTATTAACTCGTCCGTGAGCAAACATAGGTCAATATTTCAACATTTTTGAGAGTAAACAATAGACCGCAAATGCCGTGCAATGCATTATACAAATATAGTGTATTTTAACATGTGTTTCATAGTACATTTCTCCGATATTATGTATTCATGGTGTACAGTTTCAGTTCATCATAATCATCGACAGTCTATTGAATTACGCATAATTAATGTTAAACTTGTACATTCCACCCACTGTTACGAAACTGACACGGGCGATAGTTGTAACGTTCACTTTTGACAGACGTTACGGCATTGTATATGGCAATAATTCGTTAATCACACTCTGTCCAATTAATGTCAAATTAAATGGTGTGAAATACGAACCACATTTCCGTTTGATACAGGTACGCCACATGTTGATGTCATTACCGATCGCGCCTGATAAGCCGTTATATATTGAACACGTGATAAATAAGCACCTGATATAATTTTCTTGTCTAATGAAAACCGAAATCGCGTTATAGAATAAGAATATGTCTCGCCAAATTGGGGAAACTAATATTTTTAAAATGTGATTTAAACTATATTAAATGTTTATAGACTGAACGCTTAAACTGCACATCTTTACGTACACAAACTACAATGTCATTATTCGTATGTAGGATTTCTCTGGAGTTATGCTCTGTAGTTATGCACACAACATAGCAGAGAGGGTGTTAGACAGGATTTGAAAAAAGAAGATCGCCATAGTTACGCCTGCTGAAGGAAATGCGTGAATATAATGAGAGAGCGAAAGAGGGGGCGAGCATATGGGCCCTCGAAGGGCACCGGGGACAGGGGGCGGATATGGAGAACATTGAATGAGGGGGAAAGAGTAAGGGAGGAGAGCCATACGTGAGCGAGGGTAATGTACTGTTCTCACCTCCGACAGACCCTCGGGGCTTCCTCAGCTATCCTTTGGTAGTGTACGCGTCGGTATACGCGATTGTACGCTGTGTACTATTCGGTGTAGACGCCTAACTTCGTATGTACGTGGATGCAGACAGGCATATACGCGATGGGCAAGGTCGGCATGACTCAGTGCACGAGAAACGCGTTTGTTACTCGTATCTGTTCATCATCGAGCGACTCGTATCATATTCCGGCAAAGGTGCGAAAGAGCAAGTTAACTTTCTCTCTTTCTCTTTCTCCCCGATACGTCTGCCCATTGTCGGACCGCTATCTGCTCACTGCTTTCTATTTCTATCTCTAATGATCTTGATTCCGTTTCTCGCGCGGCGAGAAATGGGGGATTATTTTAGTCGGAAATCGCTGCCTTATAATGTAAAGTATATTAATGTTTGAATTAGAATAATAATTGAATATGAGGATGTGGAATGGAGGAGTTTAAGTCAGAAAATTGAAAGTTTAAAAAATTGAAAATTTAAAAATGAGTCGTCTAGACTGTTAAAAAAATATATAAAAAGCACTTTATTATTACAATTTATTATTAGTTTAGTTTTGTTGAAGATGATTTTTCACAAGAAACAATTATTTATGAAAATTACATAAATTATTTTATGCATTTGAATTACTATCATGACGATCTATTTCTACCACTTAACAAAAATTCGTAGCTAGAAGTTCTATACTAGATCATTATTCACGCTGGATAAACTAATAAAAAAGGAGAGAAGGAAATAATCGACGGCGCGATTGATTCATCGACACTTGCGATTGTCCCATCCACGTGCAATACGCACTCGCCTATGCACGTTCGTGAATTATGGCGGCCGCTACATTGCGTCCACCGACAGGAAGGGAAGTACACGAGAGAATCGAAGAGAATGACGCCGAGTCGAATCGCGAGCCGCTACGAAGGGGGATGAAGAAGAGAGAAACTGCGACAAGGGCTGCTGACAGGCAGTGACGGGTACCACTTTATCCGCGACACGATTCTGCGCTTACCACAGCCCACGAGTTTACCATCACCGTCGTCAATGCCGCCCACGACCGATCTGATCTGATCCCATCCTAGTCACCCTGATCCACCATCCACTTTCTATCCGCCACCTTCCTTCGTTTACTATCTTACTTGATCTCGTCCGCTGTATCTCCCGCGCGAGGTTTTCCTTACCTCCGCTTGTCTTGCTCTTGTTTTCCTCCGATATCCACAACAGAACGCGGCTTCTCGGTAGTACATCGAAAACACCTTTCCCCTCGCGAAACTTAAACGGCGAGGCTTGGCGAATCTCAAAATTTCTATTTATTCTATGTCCGCGCGGATTGTGAGAATAAACTCTATCTTAAGTTCGTTCACATGTCTTCATTTTATGTAAATATACATTGCTTGTTGTGCTTTTCCCTTTCCACTTATTCGCTTTTGCTAAGAAGTAGAAGTTAGGTTTCCTACACCCTGCTCCGAACTGAATAGGTACGAGCTTTCGGTGGAAGGCTTCGCGACGAAGCGGGGGGGACGTCTGTATTTGGAAATCTTACGTCGGCGAGGGGAGTGCGCTACTCTTGCAAATCGAACCCTCTTATTTCGGTCATCCTGTCGAACGGTTCTCGATCCTTCCCTCACGCGCACCTGCCTGTCATTCGGCACGAGAGTGCTTCCGATTTCGACGCCCTAAGGGAAATAATCCGTCGTTTCGCTCCCTGGATCACGTAGAAGACCGCGTATCCTTCGCGGAGTATTATGGATTTCTGTATTCCGACATGCATGTATATCGTGTACATAGTACACGTATCCGTATGTATGGACCGAATGTACATGTGTAAGTCTGGCTCCCCCACGATGCAAAGCAGGCGCCACGAGTGGAAATCGTACGGCTCATCAGCGTCAACGTGCAAGTGCCTTGTTGTCTGAAATTGCGGCAACGAAATGCACGAAACTTTATCGATCGGCTCAATCTTGTGCAAGTTGAGCTTGTCTTCGACGCTTTCGCATTCTCGACTGAGATTACGGGATGAGTTGTAAGTGATAGACGTATATTACAAAACTTCGTAAAGCAATACTAAAATGTACCTCGTAAAACAATGCGAAAAATGTACAATCAGAGGTCATCGTCCTGTTATGAAAATGGAAAAATTAACTTTAAATTTATGTAAAATTTGAAATTAAAAATTAATATAGTTACAATAATTATCCTATATTATATGCTTATATGAACACGATTATAATATTTAATTTATAATTTCAGTAAACTGGGGGGAATAAAAAAGCATTTATGTAATGAATGTAAATAATAGGATAATGTATCTAGCGAGAGTAAATAATAGGGTAATGCACCTAACGTTCGGAACATGAAAGGTAGTTGTGTAAAGCCACGTGGCTTTAGCTAGTAACAATATGGCAACACGAGCCATCAATTGTCGATAATATCGTCGATGGACGATAATAGCATGATGGCATGCATCATTTGCTGGCTATCATCGTGAATTGCATTCTGAGTGAAAAGAATGAAACTCAATTCAACGAAACACAGATTTGAAACGTAGAAGAAAATATTGTAGATATAGGAACGTATGTATATACGCAAATATTCCCGTGTTCGCTGCAATTTAGAATAAAACTATTAAGTGAGAATGTAGTCAATATAAAATGTAGAATGCAAATGTATATTGATATTTTGCGTAGTGACTTCGGATTTACATACATCGCAGCAGCACCTGGTATGCCATATGTATATATACATATATATATTTCAGATCTCAGCTCGCGCGTAAAATATTATCATGGTACCATCTGCCACTTGCACAGATACACGGAGAAAATATTTCGTTTATCCATTTCATGCGTACGGCGTATGCATATGCACGCGAAAGCAATCTATTTGAGTAAAGTCGGGGATAATACATAAAAGTAATCTCCAACTGCGCTTTACGATCGCCTTTATTTATTTTATTTTTTAAATCGGTTTTACTCTAATCACGACGTCATGTTTAAGAACATATTTGTTAATTCTCTCGGTTTTCGCAAACAAGTTTTGATCTATCAACGACTAAAGTTATTATTATTACGCATATTATAATTTTATTTAACATGTATTGAAAAATAGATGATCGAGTTGTTTTGATACAGCAAGACTCTTCTGATTTTCATGAATGCAGTAGGAAATAACGTAATCACCATCGTTCAAATGATGGAGTGTGTCGAGGTCAAGGGTCTCCGCGCTGAATACTTGTCTTGGGGCAAGTACCTTTCGGGTACACTTCAGCCTCCAATGGGCGTCGATAGACATCCTAACGATCACCCGACTGCGACTATAATTTCGGGTTTCTCTAATTAATACAAATAACCTCGGTGAGTCCTGATGTTCCTCGGGTCCCGACTATGCGAAAGAATGGCCGTCCCACCACGTGCAGCTCGACGAATTAACTCATTGTCCCTTCGCAACAGCAGGTTCCACGACTCGACTCGATTCAATATGGTTGCACACCTCCTCTTTCTTCAGGAAAAAAAGAACTCCATCGCCGAGGATCTCCAAATTACCAGCATTTATAAACCGGACTGAGCGCTCAGCTTCGCTAACGTCAACTTTAGAATAATGGTCTACAGGAGTCATCGCTTTTAATTGCCGTCCTCGCTTGCTCGTATTATCGGTTCCATTCAACATCGAATTACGAATTATCGTATTCACCGGACGTTATTGGACGTTATTACTTTCGACTCAACGATTATAATTCGGACGTGGTGTGTCTCAAGCGAATAAATTACAAAATAATTCATATATTTCTCTCACGTTTGATTGTAATACATCGTGTGCTTTTGTGTAAATTGAAATTATGTACTAAAACTAAATGGCTACTTAACGAAAGTAATTGTAGATAAAACCGTTGAAGGAGCTATATGATGAGATATGTAACATAGAAACATAGTATCAAAGCTAAATTTTAATAAATAATTCTTTTGCTATACTTTTCTTTTTGTTCATGAAAATGCAGAATTGTAGTATATGAAACGTGATCATATAGCTCTTTAAAATAACATATGAACAAGAATATAATTAGTTCTGATGAGAATATAATTAGTTCTGATAAGTCGACATCAAAAAAATCTTTATCGCTTTATTTGAAATTCGTGGTAGACTACATCATTTCTGTGCATCATACCGTATTGACATAACATTTCTGCTTGCCTACTCACTCATATCAACTTCCAACTCATGGAATGGTGCTCGACTTCCTTCGTGTAAACAATAATCTTACCATGTAAACGCGAAAGCGTAGGCCGTCCAGACCATCGTATTCCGCGTGCTTCCTCGAGCAAGAAATAGCGCGGGATCGCGTTCTCGCGCTTTCATGAATTTTCTATACGCGCACCGGATGGATTAAAAATAACCATAAAAGCGTTTCTGCGCGAAGATAGCCCAACGAATCTTTCCTTGTTGAAAGCAAATTTTGCGCCGCTGGGTTTATCCTCATATTGCTCAAGAGCAGAATATTAAAAGCTATCTGGGATAATGTCTGTTCAGCATCTTTACGTAGCACAGAGGAACAACAAAGGATCAAAATTTATTTATGGTGTCAGTAATACTACTGATACTCTCATATTATGTCGCATAACCGCATTTTCGAGAAAGATACGCTGAAGATAAACAATATAATAAAACAATTATGTGTTCTTTCATTAAGAGAGTGGTCCGAACAGATTAACAAATATCAGAAGATAAATCGCATCCCCTATATAAAGTATACAATCTCTCAAGCTATTTATCGTTTCCTAGATACAATTTATTTTTTGCACATTACTTTTATTTAACAGTTAAGAAAATACTTTCGAGCGGAATCCACTCAACGGCCGACTTTGATTAAAAAGAACAAACCAGGCTAAGAATATCTCGGCTTGCACTTCTCTCGGGACTGGAAACTGGAAAGTAGTTAAAGATTAGGGATAAACAGTATATATTAATGTACGTAGGAAGTTTGCTCGATACCTGTCGCAAAAGTTACGAAGTTACAAGCCCGCCCTACCCACACTGGGCGAAGTTTGTTGCTCGAGCAAAGAGGTTCGCAATCATTTATTAAAAGGTAGATCAGAGAAAACGAGCTGAAATTTCAAAGCTTCAAGAACGTTGACTGAAGAGGCGGTGCGAACCGGAAAAAACCAATGCTAATGAGCAATAATGATGGAAAGAGGAAATCATATACAAACCCTTAATTTAAAAATTTGAGATGTAGGTTAGTTCAATTTGTAAGTCTAATGGAAGTAAAAGAACTTTTTTGAATAACATAGATCTTTCATCAGGCTCGGACGTTTAAGAATTTTCATGCGATAAAAAATGAAAGGGTATTGACTTTTAGCTGTATTACGCTAAAAATCCTAATTATTTATAATATATTTATTTTTATATAATTAGCATGACAATATTCAAAAAAGCATGATATTGATTTCTATGAATGATTCTCTTTTGCGTGATTGCGTTATTAATTGTCTCTTTTTATAGTCCCATCACAATTTCATAAAGCATTATTTTCGCGCTGTCTGAACAATGTTAATCTCTATGAAATTATTCTAATTAAATCAGCACTGTTATATCTTCCCGTAACTGGCACAAACTATTCCAGATTGCTTGCTCACAATAAATATTATGATTGGAATACCATTTTGAAGGTGTTTAAAAGAATCAAAGAGAAATGATTCGCGAATCCAATAAACTTTTCATAAAAAAATATGTATAGTTAAAAACTTTCAGTTATCGATTATCAGCGTTGCATTTCGGATAAGATACATATAGCGACAGCTTGCCTCTTCGCCGACCTAATTGCGGTTTCCTTCGTTCGCGAGTAGAGAGCATTGAATCCTAAGGCGATCAGGCGTCGGGCGTGTGTATCGACGGGGATTATCTCGAACGCAAAGCGAGTCGCAGGTACCGTATAACCGCGCGCTACGTCGGTGTACGCCTCTGTGTTCGGAATTTCCCGGATAATTTGGTCGGTGCGGCCCGCCAGCCTGTGATTTGCGAGTTCCCGATGGATAAAGACGACTCGTTGCGGATAGGAGAGCGCGGGAGGGAAAGAGAGCTGCACGAGGACAAATGTTGCGAGACGAGGAGACAAGTAGGGCGTCGCGATAAGGGAGAGATAGAGAGAAAGAGAGAGAAGGCACGCGGAGACTCGACAATTTGCCATCGAGTTTGCGAGCGACTTCCTGGCGGCCCGAAGGTCTGTCTCCTAGACGAAGGAGAACAGAAACTACCTGGGTTAATCTATGTGAGAACCTAAGCAGCTGCCTCTGGTGGTAGGAAGCCTGTCCTTCCCTTATTTCCTTATAACCGATACGAAGAGAAACAACGGGCTACGTTTCTTGCCCTTAGCTCGATTACAGTTTATGCAGAATGCCCAGGTGTTTGTATATTATTACTACGAGTAATTTAGCATAAAATCAATAGCGTTGCCTTCCAGCATTTCTTCGAGGGAGGAACGCGAAAATTCGCTAGTAATTTATACACAGCGCTTATGCCTTTCTGGTAGGGATGTTCCCCTAAAAATAGAATTCACCCCGCGGACATTATAATTTCCGCGGCAGTACTTCGAGCATATCGCTATTTCGCGAGGAACCTCTTCTCTCTGATAGGTGTAATTTTGCGCGCGTGGATTCTTCTTTTCCTTCTTCAAAGTGTAATCGATATCGCGACCTCGTTCTGGAAAATGTTCTCACTAACCATATCTCGTTTTTGCTTGTTTCAGGTAAGTGCAATTAGCTATATCCACTTCAGCGAAGCCACGAGGCGCATGGGAAGTACGCGTGAGTATGTCACTTTGATGAAATTTCAAAACGACTGCTACCGCGTCGATGTGATGGACGCTGGTGTCCTGACAGCCGACGGGACGAAGATGAAAGACGCGGTAGCTGACGCGAAGCGAGCACCCGAAAGAGAGTGACGCGAGACTAGCGTCCAAATTGGACGCCGGAATGACGAATCGTCGTGGCGCTCGTATGCGAAATTCAATTAGGTCGGGTTCACCGGTTAGTCCGTGGTTGCCTTCGAACGAGCCCCGCGAGAACGAACGCGTCGATTGTGTTCGCGATCTCCGTCGTCGTTAACCAACAATCCGCGACGGACTGGTATAATCCACACGGTTATCGACTTCCAGACTCAATTTTTAGATATAATCGATAAAGAGTTGATTGACACATTCAGAAAATATAGTAGACGAATATCACCGAATTATTTAGAATACCAAAGCAGTATTTTCACATTTCGTATGTGCAAAAATCTAACAAATATCAACGAAATATTAACGAATCCATTTTTATCTCGAGAGATAAAAGATAAAATACCATTTTATTATCTATTATCGCAAAAAGTATTTTATGAAAGAAAGAGAAAAGAGACTTGTGAAATTAAATTAAATGTGACTTATTATAACATAAGAATGACAGTAATTAAAGGCGTTTTATTTTTTTACGGGAAGTAATAATTGATTCTTCATTGATTTTGGTCTGACAACGAGACGTTTCTATTATTACTTTCGACAGTTCAGCGATTTCAATTTTTTATTACAGTTTTTTGATAATCATTCTATTTTCACTGAATCGTGTTCGTATGAATTTTTTGATATTTTCACCAGATAGTAACCAAATTTTTTTTATCTTCTATGATATTTACAAAAATATTCACATAAGTGCATCAGAAGGCAATATGTATTTTACATCTCTATATTTTCCATATTTCTATATTTTTATCTTCACGAACTATTCGTGACAATATTATTTTCGAATATTTCTAGGAATCCTATTATCAGGTTTTCATATTTAAATTTTTTAACTTAGCGAAATTATTATCTAGAAATATTAATTGTATAATATAATAGGATATTATTATTTATCGTTTATGTAATCATCAAGACAGTTATAGCCTTTGCTGATAGCTGAGGACTTACTAAATTGCTCGTTGAGCTTGATAGGGCACAAGCGAATCATGAAGTAACTTCAAGGCTGAAAGTTTACTGGTTACACCAAATCCCCTTCCTCCTCTCTTCTCCGTGTTCAAGGCGAGGTTACCCGTTGTGTATCCTTCTATGTGCAATTGTGGATACTCAGAGTAGCTCTACATGTACATGCAAGAACACATAGTTACTCGTAAGGCAACGCTTCTTCATAAAGCATTGGCCAGTTGACTATTCGTAACTATCCGCGATATATATTCCTGCATTCGCATATAGGCTTACACTAAGTATATCGTAACGTCTGTAATATATATATTTATACACATATATCTGAGTCTACATAGTGATGTGTATACGAGTAGTATCTTTTCGTGTGGCTAAACAGAATCAGAATATACTGGCGGATGACACAATTGGGAACTCAAGCGCGTTGTAGCCAAACGGGTTGTGGGGCTCTAAGCTAATTATTATAATTCCCACAACAATGATCGTACATTAAAAACTAATATCGCTGATGGGAGCTCGAAATTAATCATCGCTTACCCAGACATATCCAGTGACCCACTGAGTCCCCGAGACACAGTCTAGGAATAACTCCTCAAACAACTGGGTCTCCTAACGACCTTACGACCCGAGAGAATATGCGAATGTTCGGTTGATGCATTGACGCGCATGGGTAAGTTTTTAATCACTCTGTCGGCGCGATCTTTGTCATGAAAAATTACAACCTCGTTTGTTCGTTGCAAGCTCGAGGCAAAGAAATTATTTCATGCATTAAAACAAGTGCTCGTATTAATAGATTTGTCTTTTAAATTGCACTATGTGCCCTATAATTCATTTATTTCTCTAAAATTGGCCAGAATTATCTCGTAGCATTTTATTTGAAACAAAATAAAGAGAAACTCAGATTATATATATATATATATATATATATATATATATATATATTCTCTCTACTTATAGTTTCTCTAATGAGAAACGCTATTTTCGCTAGATTATACGGCAGATATAATTCGCGATTTCATAATAAATTGGAAATGAAATACCTCCCGGTTGTTAAAACTCTCTTTGCCTACGCCAATTGTAATTAGCAACTTTCGCGAGATTTGAATTCCTTCGCGAATCAGTGAAGCGCCGTAAAATCGCCTGTAAACGCTGATTTCATCGGCGATCGCGCTGTGTCGCACCGTAATGACCGCGATAACCGATTATGACTCTGAATTATGAAGGAAGTTTTAAACCGTCCCACCTTTATTGGCAAACGCAATTAATTAGCAAGGAGCCGCCCGCCTATGAATTATTCGACTCTCTTGTATCTATAGCTGCACGCGTTCACCAACAAGAACATCATTCGGGCCATCAAAATGTTAGAACTCGTGTAGCGAGAGACAAATGCCTCTTGAAATATGTAAGCGAGAATCCGTTTCGGTTAATGCGTCTGTCTCTCCCTCTTGCTTCCTAATGCGTTTAGTTGACGAAAAACGTAACAAATTGCTGGCGCCGTGAACGCTGTCGACTCCGTAAGAAAGCTCCGTTTCTGGCATTGACAGCTGGATAATGTTGCAAGCCTCTTATGGCGAGGCATTACATCGCTTGACGGTAGTCGTGTCTGTATCCCGCGCACTAGTGCTTGAATTGGTAATTTCAGTACGCGTCATTACGCACAGAGCTACTATTATGGCGTTCCGTCTGCGACAAAGTCGGGCGTATTTTTAACGGTGGGGAAATGCAAAGAAATTCACAGTAGCGGGACACGACTGTTGTAAAATGTGTTCGCATTATTAAGTTATTAACGAGCGCGTTTTGCTTCCTCATAGAGGAAGCTTTGTTTTCGTGAAAAAATTTTGTTTTTAGTTTTTAATGCCAATGTGTTTAGAATGTTCTGAAACGTCGAAAATTTATATTTCTACAAAATGTCCGTGTGTGTGTATGTGTGTGTGTATGTATGTGTGTGTGTATGTATGTGTGTATGTGTGTGCGGATTGGATGTTCGTGGTTGCTATAACTTCCGCAAATTTTGAGATATTGGGTTCGTTTTTTTTTAATCGATAGAGAATTTTTTAAAGAAGATCCCTATTGAATTGTGCGATGATCGGTAATAGGGTTCTTTTTGCGCTCATATTAAGAAAATTTTGAATTTTTTGAGAAATGTCCGTGGTTGCTCTAACTTCCGCAATTTTGGAGATATCGGGTTGCTTTTTTTTTTAATCGAAAGAGAATTTTTTAAGGAAGGTTCCTATTGAATTGCGCGATGATCGGTAAAGGGGTTCTTTTTTAAGAAAATTTTGAATTTTTTGAGAAATGTCCGTGGTTGCTCTAATTTCCGCAAATGTGGAGATATCGAGCTTAATTTTTTTAATCGATAGAGTATCATTAAAAGAAGGTTGGTATTGAATTTGGGGCCAAATTATTTGTAAAAGTTTAAAAAAAGTGTGCAAATTAGAAATTTGCACAGTGCTTCCTTATCAATTTAAAGGGGGTCAAATTAAGAAGAGGCACAACGCATCATCAACATTTTAATTGGTTCACAAAGCTTCCTCTATGAGGAAGCCAAACTAAAAAAAAGAAGAAATAAAAAAACTTCCTCATAGAGGAAGCTTTGTGAACCAACTAAAATGTTGATGATGCGTTGTGCCTCTTCTTAATTTGACCCCCTTTAAATTGATGAGGAAGCACTGTGCAAATTTCTAATTTGCACACTTTTTTTATTAAACTTTTCCCCATTTTCAGCTCTCATTGTAATTCCTAACACACGAGTCTCGCCGTCACGATATGAACGCATTATTTCGGGAATGTTATTACAGCAAACTGGAACGTAATACGCAGCATGCTCCCGAGTTCCAAAATCGTTCACAATTATATCAAGAACTTTATTCCGTGTGCGACTTTCACGACGACGTGATTTCCCTCGCGATATAGTCGCGTTCGACTCGTGAGCGCACAAGGCGCCCGGGGAGGGACTTGATGCGGTACTTTAAAAGTACGTGGCACTCCAGCTATACCAACTACACGGTACGCCGCGATTCGCTATCGTTTCGTCTAAAGTGTCTCGCGATATCGATGAGAGAACGTGGCGCGCGCCGCGCGGAACATTGTATTGCGGTCTTGGGGAAGAAATTGCACTCCGCGAAATCCAATAGGTTTCGGATCGAATCGGTACTCGCGACCGTTCCAAAGAGCTTTATCTCCTCGACCCGGTCGCGCAGCTAAACGAGGCTAAACATAATCCGCAACGGGACGTGTTCGCAAGAGGTGGCTGGCGAGCAACGTGCGCGCTTTTGCTGTCCGGATTCCACCGTCGCCGTCCGTTCCGTATGGCGCGATTTTTTTGCCCAGAGACTCAAAGGCAAAAGCTATTAACATCGTGACTTTTCTTCCGTTCAACAGCCAGAACTCATTACCACGTCGTATAAGAGTTCCGACAGTTTTCGAGGTAAAGTTGGATTAGAGGTTGGCAGCTCGTTAACCGACCTTATCGATCGTTTCTCCTGGATACCATTGTGCACGGCGTATTAATTAAAAAATGAAAATCCGGAGCCCGTCCAACACACGAGGAGTTCTGTAATCCCCAAGTTCCGTATTCTCTCTCGTACTCCCCCTTTCGTTCTTTCTTTCTCTCTCCTTCATCTGGAAACGGCCGCGAAGTTAAATTACACTGGATCGCTTATCGATTTTCAATTTACTCTCGGGTATCAATAATTCAATGAACTCCGGAATACTACTTAAACGAAGCTAGCGAAGTCTCAATGGGTTAGCCATGGTTTATCTTTTCATACCTCTTTCATAGTCAAGAGCATATAAATTATGGTTTGCTGCGAAAAATGTGGCGGACGTTATGAGTCCGATCGATAAAATACTCTGAACGATCGCCTAGAGTTGGATACGCTAGAAACAACTGGGAGTACATGGCCACGTTCAACATAACTGTCGACAACCGTGAGAAGCGACATATGCCATCTTACCAAATCATTATCGATATGGTTCTAATCAAGCGCGAACAAGGGAGATTCGCACCGCGTTCGAATTACTAACAAATGTGTGTTACAGACAGGTGATAAGGGTGTCGAGGTGACATCTCGCAATCACTCTGGTCTGCCAATTTATCGAAAGAAAGACTAATGGTTGCCGGAGGGTGACGCTTAGTGAAGTCTTCGGCGGGATGAAGAGAAAAAGGGAAAAAGACAAAGAGAGAGAGAGAGAAAGATAGTGCGAGGAGACGGGGCGAGGAAGGGCAATGACAGATACCAGCGTTGGAATCGATCGATCTGGAACGAAATAAAATATGCTCGCGAGAGCACGGGCGTAATTACGAGCGCCGAAGAAAAATACAGCGCGCCATTACCGGAGGGTTAAGTGAACCTGCCCTGATCGGCTTGTACGGAAAGGAGAAAAAGAGAAGGCCGATAGGGGAAGGGGGTCAGCAGTGGGATATACAGGGAGAAAGCAAGATAGGGAGAGAATGAGAGTGAGATAGACGGTATAGAGGGCAGGGCAACGAGGGGCAGAACGAGGTGAAGCCGGAGGAGAAGTATTACTCAGATAACTGAGACGTGGAACGAATGAACGAAGGGAACTTCGGAACGGGTAGGAGCGAGTCGTAGGAGGTCGGACGAGGCGACGGGGAGTGCTCGCTCTCGCGGGGTCCAAGGGTGGAAAGTACGGTTTGCGTGTTCGGGCGCAAGTTCGCCTTGGCTTCCGGTTGCTCGCATGCTACAAGTCCACTTGTATTAGGCCCGCCGTACGAATACGCTGCACGCCCGCCCGCGGTTCGGACGTAGTCAGTCAACGGTACACGGACGCACGTGAAATACACACACACATACATTTTCTTTCTCTCTCTCTCTCTCTCTCTCTCTCTCTCTCTCTCTCTCTCTCTCTCTCTCTCTTTCTCTTGAGCATTTACGATCGAACGCACGAAAGCCGTTTCGGCCAGAACTCACCCCCGGACGCGGAAGCTAATCGCCGGTTGAATTAATTCCAGAACTGAGAATGGCTTCTGCCGACACGCCGGCGCTTTACTATCTGGAAATGGAAAGATATCGAACTATCGAGTGCGACTAATGGCCGTCGGAAATGCTAGACAGAGAGCGTGCATGCAAACGCGATTTCGATTGTGGCTTAACGCGAGTACATGGATAAAAGGTTCGAGGTCGTGCGTTTTGCTAAATTCATGTGACCCGGTCGACCCTGGGGCTCGGAGGTGAACTCTGATGTGGTTAGGGAAACTATCGTAGACTAGATACAATCGGTCGTTACAACTTTCGCGGGAAGGCATATAAAAGCCATTACACGCAGGCTAGATAATTTCTATTATTACGAGAGTCGTGCTGAAGATAATAGAAAGTTGCTTTGAGATATGTCGAATAATAACTCTATCTTAAGCCCACTTTAGATGTGTGATCTATAATTCACGTCAGATTTTATACAGAATTTTAACTTTATATAAATTTTATATAATTTTATAGATTTTACTTTATATAAATTTAGGATTCTATCTATAATTTTATACACCGTGTATTTTAATATATTTGTGTATTTTAATGTAATATATTTTATATATATGTATGTAATTTAATTTTTAAAAAATTTTTCGTTTACGTTTTAGCACATAAAATTAGAAATAGAATTCTATTCTGCATTCTGACAGAAATTAGGTCTAAAATAGACTTTATACGTTATGAAATTAAGAGAAAACATATACATATTTTAATTATTTTATTTTTAAAAGAACATACTTGGACATGACTCAACATTTCTTTCGCGATAAACGCGTTTCAAAAGCTATTCAAAAACACCCGTGTTTTCTCTGTTCCTTAATTATCACGCATGATATTTCATTTACACAACAGATCCAGCCTCGCGTTTCAATTAAAAATCCCTCCCGATACGAGCAAGCTCCATCCAAACGGCAGTCAGAAATCAATGAAAAATTTTCAGGATTAATTTCGAGGAAAATGGTGAAAACACCGTGTCCGCAACGTGCGCCAAATCAAAGTACTTTTTTTGTGATTCCATATGGGGGTAGTTAAGTTAAATAATGAATGAGGATTGGCTAGCTCAGCCGGTCTGCTGGGGGTTCGGCTCGGTATACCGAGTTGCTTTGATGTCTGGCGGCAGCCGCCGATTATGGAATCAATTATTGCGTGGTGCTCCCTCTTTCGTCCTCTCTAGCTTTTTCAATCCACTGTCGCACTCGCGACTTCAGGCTTTCGCTCGCTTTCTGCTCTCTTTATCTTCCCTCTATCCCTTTTCCTCTCCTTCATTTCCTCTACCTCTATCCCACTTCGTGACGGATGCGAAGGGAAAGGTTTATTCCGTATAGGAAGAAATTACGCGGACAGAATCACGGAGGACCGATTCCGCGGAAGGTCAGCGGAGTCCGAGCTCAGGTCCACCCGTCTACATGAGGATATCGCTATTATCGTCCTATAATCTACGTCAATTACCCCCGACGATGGGCAGTAATACACCGCGGAAATAGAACTTTAACTGTCAGTACGTGCTTATTTCTCTCAGTTATAACACTCGGAATTAATCTTAATAAGACAAACCACGCGATTTCGATAAATACGTCGCGAAATACATTCGAATAATTATATCACCGCTGATATCGTGAAAAATATCGGTTACTTGTAAAAATAATTTTTTACTGTCTTTTTTGCCTATACATACAACTATTCGTTTAAATTATCGTAATATATTGCAATTTGTGAAATTTATAAGTCAAATTTATAAAGCGGTTGGAGCATTGATGGACGTCGAAATGAATTATAAAAATTTGCTCTTTATTATACACACTTTATTACAATATATCACAAGTCAAATCTAAAAGATTACAGAAGACAACGTAGATGAACCAAGCGTACCTTTCCTAGAAATATTCTTTCTTATATACTGTTTCTTCTTGGAGTCTGTAATGGAATTTATGGGATTAGTTTGACGTCACATACATACATGCATATTAAAATATGTATTGCAAAAAGAGGCTTAGCCATCGCAGTTGCGCGTTGTCTGCTGCGTTGCGTGAGTTTTTTTTCTATTGATTAGAAAAAATAGATGATTACCTCAAACTTTTCGATCGATTAGAAAACTAAATTTAAAAAACCTCATTCAATTGACAATTGAAAATAATTTAGAAAATGATATTGCTTACTAACATTGACTCTTATTTTTTTTGCTCTCTTTGATGGAAATCACATAACGCTGAGCTACACTCAATGGCGGTGAATAGCCGGTCGTGTAGGCGGCATCCTCGAACAGGAGCAGATACTCTTCCGTGGCGGTACTTGGTAGACGTTGCACGACTGCCTTGTAAAAGCAAGTAGTTTGCGGGTACAGCGCCATTACTGTGGATCCTTTCGGGAACAAGGCATGCGGATCGGTCTCGGGATTGGCCCTCATCAATGGCAACGGCACCACTCGTCTCCGCGACAACGTATGACGATCCTTCTGCTCTTCGTCAATATCGTCCACTTCATATTTGTTTGTCGCGGGATTAAATTGTACGACCTCCGCGAGTATCCAATTCTCTCCATCTTCATTGCTTTTCACTAAGGCGGCTACCATGTCGCCCATCTTCGCGATGTACGTAGGCTCGGCGGGTATCGCGCCGCACAATGGTGGTGGTTTGGCGCCTGGTGTTTTTCCTACGTAGAGGGGCAGGGTCTGCGCAGTGCTCAGCAGCATCTTCATCAGTGCGCCGCGCCTGATAGTCTCCTTGTTGCCGGCTTGACGCGCCTGTATACGTCGCTCATTTCGTATCGTGCGTATCTCGTTAATCTTGCTGAGGGCCTTGCGCAGGATCTCTTCTTCCTGCTGGGTGTCGGTCACCGCGGCGTTGTACAAATTTTTCAACTTTTGCTGGTAGTAAGGGGAGACTTTGTCATCCGGGGTAACCTTCTCGTGAGTCTTCATGATGTTGTTTAGGTTGTGCTCCGAACGGACTCGTTGATTCTCTATCTCGTGCATGAGAGTATAGATGTTTTTCAGGCGCTCCTGTATCTGAGTCGCCGCCGCGTCCGCCGTGAACGGCATTGTCAAGAGAATATGAAAATTACAGGAGGTCGTGTGCTAATTGCGGTAGATAGTAACCTATTAATCGGAATACGCTATCGATCGCTTCCCTGTAATAAAAAAATATAAAACGCACGTCTTAAGAACGTTTCCGTAACGTATGCGACACGCTTTTTCATTAATTTAAAAGCAATTAGAATATCCATTTGGAAAATATCATTAACCCGGAAATAGTCACGTGGGACGATTTTTATATTCCAGCGACGAAAAAATTAAACTGTCATAATAAGCTACTTAACGTACTTATTCTGTTTAATTTTTGGTTCTTCCTTACTTTTTTCAGAAAATATTGAATAAATCTATATGGCCCCAAATACTAATAAATTATAGAATAATCAATAATATACAATTTGTAAAATATACAATAATATGTGTAGTTAATGATTTTTAATTGGGGTGTAAAAATATCCCAGGTGATTGTTTATGCAAGAAATCTGATGACTACTTTCCGGGTTAAATATGTTTTTAAATAACATTCACAATATCTCACAATATTTAGGTTAGAAGTTATCGGTTTCGAACTCGTGTTCTTTAGAAATGACATATAGCAGTCACTATCTGAATGTAATTAACAGTTCAATATATTCTCCAAAAACTTCTCATGTCGCTCGGTTCGACGCTATTACGACTATTACGAGGCGTGCGATCGTCATTCATTTCTGTTTTCGTTCTGCGAATTTTATTTGTACTGTACTACGTCCGTCAACAGCGCTCGTGTTAAAATGGCCGAGAGTCGGCGCAGCACGACTGGATCAATACACTTACCCGGTCGGGAACTGACTCATATCCGACTGAACGAATGCTCTGCGAGTCTCCGTAGAATGAGGTTTCGGTTAAGCGTTTCGAGACACCGGTAGTTCTATGCAGGCTTTCCTAACACCGAGCTGCGAGAGGCACCAAGAGTTCCGACATGTTATACGTTCAATCGTTCACACGCATCTGCGCCACACTGCTTCTCCCACTACCTTCTAGTCGTAGCAGGCCATCAGAGAGTTTCCTATCAAGGCGATGCTGCCACCTCGTGGCGAATTCTGAAAACAATGTACCAGTAATAGTGCTGACCATCGCCGAGTCACTGATATCCATTGCGTATTTTACAAAGAGTCGCTCAACAAATTTATTAATCGTTGATGTATAGAATACTTTTTATACGTCAGCGAACAATATTAATATTATATTAATGTTGATTATATTATTTGGTGGAATAGGTTATTTGTCGTTCTTCCATTAAGCTTTGTATTAAATGAAGTTAGGAAATCGATGTTCTCTCTTTGGAAAGAGAATTCAAAACCCAGTAAACAATTTTTTATAGAGAAAAATATATATAAATATATATAAAATATGTCAATATATGTTTTCTTTCTCTTGTACAATATATGTAGAAAAAATAATAAGAATAATTGAAAAAAATTAGAAAACTTGTATTATTTTTTTACAAAAAATTAAATTATGATTAGATTATACTATATATAAATATTCTATATAATTATATATACAGGGTCCGCCAACGAAATGTTTCCACCCTGTTAATTCTGTAACTAATTGATTTTTGTCAAAAATTCCGATACACGTTAATATTGTTTTCAAGAGGGCTGTATGATTATGATAAATGTAACCATATTACTTCATCCCCTTAATTGGGGTAGCTACACCCCAAATCTTAAATAGCAATAGGGGTCAAATAATTATCATTTCAAAGGTAATTCTGATTCTCTTCATAGCGGTGTCTATTTGTTTTAATTTGACTGAATATTTTTCGAAAAATCGCATTTGGAAATTTTGGATACAAAAAATTGAAAATTCACCGTAAAATGTACCTCAAAATGTTCGTAGAAAACGAACTAATTTTGAGATTTTTGAACGCAAAATTTCCAAATGCGATTTTTCGAAAAATATTTACTCAAATTAAAACAAATAGACACCGCTGTGAAGAGAATCAGAATTACTTTTGAAATGATAATTATTTGACCCTTATTGCTATTTAAGATTTTTTTGGGGGTAGCTACCCCAATTAAGGGGATGAAGTAATATGGTTACATTTATCATAATCATACAGTCCCCTTGAAAACAATATTGACGTGTATCGGCATTTTTGACAAAAATTAATTGGTTACAGAATTAACAGGGTGGAAACTTTTCGTTGGCGGACCCTGTATAACTTTTTTATACAGCTTTCGCAACAATTTAATACGAGGCAAGTTATCTAATATTAGAATTTACATAAGTGTATTGGAGAGAATAATTAAACAAAGTGCGGATAAATATTCGAATATCTGTACGTGCACGAGGATACACGTTAATGTGTTACATAAATTATCGAATTATCAGACTTTCTCGTTATAATTAGATCGCAACTTTCTCTGCCTTGCTTTCTATTTATTGCAGAAGTATCATTAGAATCTGTGACAAACGAATTATTCTTTAGTATATCGGACACGTAAATTATTAGGCAGATTTAAACTTTCGGCATATGTTTTTTTTATCTTAAGATATGAAAGGTTTCCATAGCAAGAAATTTAATTAATAGCTTAATCTTGAATATTTAATACCATAAATTACGGTGAATGTGGGATTATCTTTTTTGTGTCTTCCTCAAGAATGTCTTTCATAGCGATTTGTACCGCGTCAGTGCTATTACTGTACTTGAATCGCATTCGAGATATTTCATTAAACGTTCGATCGGACATTCCATTACTTGTGAGGTATGTGTGCGCCAATGATAAAGTCGTTTCGATATGCGAAAAATGGCCGTACGCCGATAATTTTTCTTAGGACGAACTCGTTCCTCGTAGATTCAATCGTATATCGTATCGCACAGACGGGCTGGCTGCGGCACCAAGCGGAGGCATACATTGAATGTGGCGTGTATCATCGCTAACAACCAACAGGTTAACCGCGCTAACAGCATCGATAGCACCGCAGAATGCCATAACTCATTCGCGCCGAGGCATGCCAAGGCTTGGGAAAACTGAATCTAATCTCTTGATTAAATTCATACTTCCGCGGCGAGATTTTGTATTATCGTGCTTTGATAAACGTAGCCATCCATCTGTGCGAAATTCTCCATAATGGATGGTAATCCGCCACAGTTTAAGAACTGAGTTGAAACTAAGAGAAAATATAACATATGAAAATATCGTATCGGAAAATAGCAAAATTTGATATTTAATTGCTTGTACTTTTTTTTAGTTTGACAATTATTGTTAAAATAATAATATAGTACTACGGATTTTGAAGTATCTATACGTTATGATTGCGTGTCATAAAATTATTCGCCATTGTCGATCGATGCATTTCAGCGGGCACCGATCGAGGCATCCGTTTCGATAGATCGACGACCGAGATTTCGCCGTGAAAACGAGTCGCGTCGTTCCCAGATATGTGATCTCTTGGCATATCGTGGCGACGTGTTGCGCGAGGTGTACTCGTGCATCATCGCTAACGGCCGACTTGGTCTAACAGTGCCGATGTGCTTGGCGCGCAGGACCGTGCCATAACGCATTGCATGTAGAACTTGAGAGAATTCCGAGCCGCGTGGACCATTACCGCGTCTGTCTCTCGAGCGCATGTCTACATGTTCGCTGTACCGTATACGTGTACACCTGCCGATATGCGACCTCGCTGCAAACGTTATCCCAGCCGCGCGCGTTCGAGCTCTTACGAACTCCATGACCTATCCGCAATGAGATGCGTGTCACGCGTGCCACCGGCACGCACGTGTACTGGTACCGTATACTGCATCGTCGAGAAATCGCAAACGATTCAGCAACCTTGTATGTCCTGAGAATCTCATGCATATGTGAATAATATACATATATGCGCATCTTGATGGAATGCCTGAAATTCTATTTCTCCACTTTGAATGATTACGAAATGCGATATAATAATCTAAATCGCTACTGCCGATACCTCGATAATTTCGGTTATTAATTTTAAGTAGTAATCTAATGTAATTGGGATTCTTTTGACTACATGAACAATTTAATATAAACGCAATTCTAGAATACAATTATAGATACAATTTTAATGTCGTTGTTGATATTATGTTGGAGAAATTTTATTTGAAGATTTGGAACATATAAATTTTATTTAAAGAAGAACATACTATTAAATCGTATTAATATTATTATGTCGCCTCTTGCTGTAATTACTCCGACAAAGCTTATCTTCGAGTATTCGTGCGTTCAACGGGTGGAAATCAAATCCTTTTTACACGTCTGACAGGTGCAACCGCGAATGAGCCATTAAAATGTGCTACAGCGACGATGAATTCAGTCCACGTCACTTCGGAATATTACGTATATACATACGCACGTATGTAAATACATTTCGAAATATAGAACAAGGTGTCTAACGAGACGTAAAGAGAGATCCTGGGCCTCGAGCAAAATCCTCACGTCATTTCGCGCCCTTCGTCTAGACACGTGTATTTTCACGGACACCTATTTCGACTCTCGTCACGGAATTCGCGTGACTAACCCTGCGGCGAATTCCAAATTGCAATACGTTGAACATACGATGACAATTGACAGACAGACATGATGAAGATACAGAGATGAGGGAGAGAACTTTACTTTTTGGATATGTAAGCTTTTATCTTAGCGCGCGTTCTTCTCAATTATTATACTTTAATTATCTATTAATCTTTTCATGTTTCGTAAAAGATAAATCGCGGACAAAATGTTTTTTTAAAGATATGACATTGTGTGTACAATGTATGTGCTGACGAAAAAAGAGACGTCTCTAGACAAAAATTTATTATTAATTTTTATTTATTATACCAGTTATGACGTTTATGTTTTGTCGGGTATGTTCAATAAATAGATGTGATGTGTAAGAAAAGCAAAATAATGGAGCGGGACTACTGCGGAAGGTATATGAACATTCGCATAAAGGTCGATTCACACTATACGGCACGGACCGTCACGTACCGGCAACGACACGTACCGGCACCGGCACGACAAAACTTTGAAACATGCGTTTTAAATGAGACTGTCTACACTAACCGGCACCGACCTGACGTGCAGATCGGTGCCGGTTAGTGTAGACAGTCTCATTTAAAACGCATGTTTCAAAGTTTTGTCGTGCCAGTGCCGGTACGTGTCGTTGCCGGTACGTGACGGTCCGTGCCGTATAGTGTGAATCGACCTTAAATCGATCGTGCATAACGAACGGCTGATTTGATGGTGGCTCGCGCGATTCGATCTTCATCTAATATCGGCGCTTTACGATGCACGACTTAACGACTTGCTGCAGTCGTTAATCCGGCTACAATGCCGGATATCGGCGCGCATAAACGATATTTCAAACGGATCCTCCATAAGGCGCGGAATGAAAATGTCAAACGCAGCTACGTTACCGTTGACGCGAACGGGAAACAGAAGTCTGCAAGGAAAGCCGGGATGGAGAGTTCAACTCGTAAACGCAATTTGTATGCAGGGATTCGATATCTCGTGACTGTCGCATATGTTCGTCTTTTTGTTTCTATTAGGTTGTTTGTCAAATCGTTCAGTAGAGGCAACGGATGGTTTCGCCACCGACAGACTCTCCGTATAAAACTGAGCAAATTGTAAACAAATACATAGTTGTAGATGCCAGCTTTTCTGGATTTACATTTTATTTTCGGAGTTTTACCGCAAGTAACTATTATACATGAAAAATATTATTGACATTATGATGCATATTTCTCTATTTTATATCATGATATGGCATATAATAATATTACTGTGATGAAGCTGAAATATATTAGTATACTTGTACAATTTTGTATACCTATTTCTTGTAAACAAAATAAAATATGAAAGTATTAAAGATGAAAAATAATAAAAATGGAAAATTTTTCTCTAACATTTTTCATTTGTCACAATATATACAGTATTTTTATTGATTATCGAGAAAATAATAAAAGATGTGTGTATGTGTGTATGTGTATGCGTGCTGTAAATTATTGTTGTTTATATTCGCAATATGCAATAACGAGAAAACCGCTGTTCCTATATCGCGGTTTTATCTTTTGCTATCTGAATATCTTACTCTTTCGATATACATATACTTGATACACAATCGGCATGCCACAGACGACCGCGAGACATAATACTGCACGCATCTCCTCCACGAAGATTTACTTAGATTCGTCTAGAAGCGCCAGACAAGTACTCGTAAAAATAGCGAGGAATCGTGGAGGGAATTCAACTTGCAAACGGTAGCCGTTCAAACAGAATCGATATGTCGTGATTTTCCGTATCCGTATAGTGCCTTTTCCCTAACTGGTATCGGACGATTTATCGGGGCGGATCGGGGGAAACAAATGCGGAGCTTGGAAGCCGGCCGCTATGTCTGCGCTTTGTTGCATGTAAAAGTAAACGTATTACCATGCGTACACGCCGATGCGTGCCTTATCTTTTATCTCGAGAGCTTCGTTTCCGGCCCAATAGAATATTCAACGAGGGCGACATCGTATCGATGTATGCGCGCTGCAAATCAAATATTCCTTTCCGTCAATGTTCACGCGCGCGGCCAACGTGGCTATAATCAGATCAGTTGAACAGGAAACAGTAGAGCGGAGAGGAGAAGTGATAGAGGTCAAATCACGGAGACGGCGGAGCGGTCAAGGCGTAAGGGATATTTGATTTACGCCAGACGCTCTGGTCCGAGGTGTCAGGATGCTGGACGCGCTTCCTTTCTCGACGCGAAGGTACACGCGGAAATCCCTCGACCGCTGTATAATGCAGAACCACGCGCATTAGAGCGATTAGATCGACATTCGAATGGACATTGTAACCTTTGCACCCCCTCTCTCCGTCCCTCTTGTTCACCCTCCGTTTATTTTTTATAAGGCGTAGCCTGGACTGCCATATGCCGTTTCGTTGGTAGCGCGAGGGCTCTGTGACACGCGTAACATAAGGGATAATGCACTGCCTTGTGTTTGCGCAGGGAAGCTCCTACGGACGGGAATTATCGAATTTCAGAAACGCCCGCGTACGGTTCTGTTATTATTTCAGTAAACATACGTAGCTCGGCCAGGTGAGCAATGGCAGGCCGGAACGATAGACAAAACTAACAGGCACCCTTGCCCTCCCAAGAACGATAATGCCGCCTCCATTGCCGTGAAATTTGTCCATAAATATTGGCACAGAGTAATCGATGTGACGGTGCGAATATTCCATCGAGGAATGAGTGATACCGTGACAACCGGTATTATCGATACTGTTCCTTTCCACTGTGTTCGCATTTCTTGCCGCCGGTATCGATAATGAATATGAATGGGATTTTATCTGCTCAGAAAATAAAATTTTGCCACGTACGGATTTAATGGCTTTTCACGATATTGAACGATTTCAATGTTATTGAAACAACCTTCAATGCTGAATATATAGCGCCTCGTGTTTAAACAATTTTAACGACGACAACTTGATCGACACTGAAACGACATTTGCATGGCTGAACGGCGAAAGCCAGCATTGGACGGTCCCCAGTTGACGGCGTTTAAATAATTAAGGAGATGTGCGAGTTGGCCGATCAATGCCGAAGTTCGGGGAAAATTGACAATCAGTAGGATAAAAAGAGAGAGATAGAGTTCGCTGGGAGAAGCGAAATACTCAAGGCCGGCGACAGGAGAAGAGGGTCGGAAAGAGGGGTTGAGAAACGCTGGCTGACAGGCTGAACTCAGTGACAGCCCGGCGAACGTATTAATAATAAATGCAAACGCCTAACATCAATTTCTGTCTGGCTGCCTCCGTCGCCGCCACCCTCGTAGCCAACTCGGAGAGACCCACCACCTCCTTCGGGAGAAAGCGAGACGAACTTAGCCACCCCTTTATTTAGTCGCCCGTTTGCTTACTTACACCGGACTCGCTCCGACGAACTTCCGCGCGCGTTTGTCAGGGAACCGAGGCTGCCAAGACACGAAGAAAGAGCGCGAGACATTGAACAAACTACAAATTGATACAACCCCCGTATCTCCCTCTGCAATCCTGGGCTGACTACTGCGATATTGTATACAGCGGCGTCCGGGAAATTGGAATGGAGTTAAATTATGGCTCGGTTGACAGTTCTCTCTCTCTTTCTCGCCGTCCGCGTCGATTGATTTTAATAGTTAAAATAATCTGGTTAATCACTTTCCGGTATATAGCTTGTACGCGAAAGTTTTGGCTCCCCCTCTCCCCTCCTCTCCCCCCCCTCTCTCTGCGCGTAAATTATGTGAAATATATGTTTCCGAATATATATTATTTTTATTTTAAATTCAGTAAATTTCAAAATTAACTTTTAAATTAATTTTTGTAAATTATTGTTTAATTATGAAATTATTTTATATATTGCATTATTTTTAATTATATTGTATACTATCGCAAAAGTAAGAGCTTATTTTTATTTTTGTTTTATAAAGTAATGTTATTCAAAACATTTTAATATTTTAATATTTACCCGAAATCGTGGAAAACCCACGTTTAAATATTAATACTAGTTTGTGATATATTTTCTCTCTGTGTTCGATGGAAATGCTACTTTCCTAAAATAAAAAGTTCTTCGCAAGTCATGCGACAGTTATACGAATCTTTTGCAAGAGAAGTCATATCACCTCGTGAGAATCGATTGCACAGTCAGCGGATATCCCATGGCAGTTACCGAATAGTAGGATACGCACACGGATGGAAGGGGTACCAAATTGCTCCGCACCTCGCTGTGGTTTCGCGAATGATAGAAGAAGAGAGTGACGGCGGGGACCGTAACGTCAAAGAAGACATTGAAAGGATTTTCCTCGATAAATGGCTCTCTAGACCCAAACGGAAGCGGAGCGGACGCGCTGAGAATGACGAGTGCACTCGCTGGAGTGTAGAATGGCCGTTTTATCGGCACGAGATGCACTTCCTTTGGGACACCCTTTTTGCAGGACGAGCTTAACAGCACCGATGTAGCGCACCTTGGACCGTCGCACTGTTCCGATAAGGACTGAGATTGTCGCTGGAAACCGATTCTTTATCTGGTCTCGGAGAATGGAACGGGGAAGAAGATAGCGAGACTTGTGAAAGTAAAAGAGACGAAGCGCAACGCGTGTTCCATCGATTAAACAAGAGGGAGAAAGAGAAAGAAAGATAGAAAGAGGTAACCTCACGAAGAACTTTTCGAATACACGTACCACCGCCGCGATCTCATCTCCCTAAGTAAGATCGCCATCCTCCACTTAGCGGAGGATTTATACGAGCCAAGTTGAAATCGAATCCTGAACGGATAGAACTTTAAATTCCTGCCGTAAGTATAAACGCACCGCCGCGCTCCGCGGCATTGATTTTGCTGCGAGGCTCTGCGCTTTGCATCACGCGAACAACGCGAGATCGACGACGGCGATCGCTCGAGATAGGAACGCCATTGATCCAATAAGGAAGGAAATTAAATCAACGGAAATTTTTCACATGCGGATATTTAGGAGCAAGCGCCGCGAGTTTATGCGAAAGCGGATGGAACGAGAAGGGACGATAATGTCGTAGAAAGACTAAACGAGACTGATATTTATGGTAATTCGGTATCTGGTGGCAATAACCGGTTGTATGGAATATCAATTTTGATCAACCGGTTCAACCTACGCGATATGTCACTCGACTATTTCGACAAGGCTGCTAAGTAAAATCGACGCCTTGCTCGAATATCTTAGAGTAAATAATAATTTAGAATAAATTAATAATATTGTTTAATTTTTCTGATGAAATAGGATCTGATGAAAATATCTGGATTTTTTCGGTTCTTCATTTGCTTCTTATCTTATATCAGAAAATCATTAAGCCTAAACACACACAAGTATTAGAAAAGATGTCGTATTACGACCCCTTTATAGACTTTCTTTTTTATTGCCCTGTAATTCTGCTTATTTCGTAGAACACACTATCAATCCAATCGTCATATAAATTATCATTGCACCTAACACTTTGTCAAACATCTAAGCATCAATAAACGCGTAGATCTCCGCGTTTTATCTACACGCTAGAATTTCACAAACATGACCGAATGATGAAGAACATTGAGGTGCAATAAATTTCTCGCATATTCTTAGTCGTTTGTGCTCTCACATGTTCCACGTTTATGCGAATGCGTGTACTGTCTTTTAACGTGCTGATATCCCCCGTCGGGCAGTAATGCTCGTAATTTTCCTCTTGCGCGCGCACACGCGTACATTGAGCCTGATTTTCTAATGACTTATATAGACGCACCGTGGCCATCGGCACGTGCATTTTGATCGTACCTTCCGATATCTGCGACTTGCTTTAAAGCGAGACCGCCGTGTACCTCTCGCGGCGTCGCGGCTAGATATGCGCACGTATTCTCGGCAAGGTAGGTGCTAACGATCGCAAGATGCGATACGATTTGCGCACGATCGATTTGCCGTCGTCGCAAAAACCGTCACCATATACAGGCTGTCCTAAAACTGTCAGATGTTGCAGATATTAGGAGCTAAATTTAAAGAAAGTATTTGTATTGAAGCTCCTTCTTGTTGCAAAAACACATCTGTTTTCCAGAAGTTTAACAAACAGCATTACTCTTTAATGAATTTTCCGCGTGTTCTTTAATGGAACTTTACGGCTTTCTTATAATTGTACTAAAAATTTGACACTAGAGATTAAAAGATCGTGATAAATGAAGATATAAAGTGCTACACAAAATGGATTTCATATGATTTAAGGATGTTATTATCGAAATATATGTCGATTGGCTTTTGCCGCTGTTGTTATTACCACTCCCCGTTATTATTATACCTATGCATCGTAATGCATCGGGTCCTCGTAATATTCGAATGCCGGTGGATAGTGTGCGGGAATGCGGTGGAAATCGCTCGCGGAAATGTCTGCGGGGAAATCTATTGTTAATGGGAACCTGACGGGTAGGAGGTTGGCGGGTGGGCCTGGTAGTAAATCGGTATCGTCGTAGGAAGATAGTATAATAATAGTGTCGTATAACGCGGGGCGATAAAGCCGTAATAGCCAAATTAGCAAAGCTTTTTGCACGACGCTAGTAAATGTCGGCCCTGCGTGTTTATCGATGAAGCCTGTGGTAAAGAGAGATCTGACAGCAGGTGGTCAACTGACAGCTATTTTGCGTAGATTATATTCTAACAATCAACTGAATTTACGTGACAGCAAATCTGCTTACGATACAGAAATGTAAGAACATATCTTTATACGTTTATAGAATGTAATCATTCTGTCTACTCGATTTAATGTTTAATCATTCACACGTTTATATTAGTTGGCTTTAATTACACGCTATTATATATTCAAACGAAAATGATTTAAAAATGATTTAATTAATTTATTTTTTTGGTAAATATTATAGATATAACATTTAAAAAATATTAATTAGTGAGAATAAATTTTATTTTATATATATGTTATGTTAAATAATTGACTGTTAATTTTTTAGACTACTATATTTAAGAGCGTATATAAACGAGCGAATAAACGTAACACATAATAATATCGAACACTAAATAATATCGAAATATCACTTATTTCGTCTGCATTTTGGAAACGTCAATTTCGCCGTAACTGCATGTCTGGATTTACTTATTTTCACGCATAACATTATGGTTACCATTTTGTGTAATAACAATACGTAAAATTTATATGTATGTAATACGGTGAAGATACCCCAGATACAGCGTCCATATAATATCTGTTGTGATTATATCTATACGTGATTTATAACACCGCAGGAGGCAATTGGCAATCGTTGAAGAAGTCGAATGCGCAATAAAAATTTGTGACACGATCAGAAGTAATTTGAATTTTGGAATGAATTACCCACTTACCGTGCAGTAATTTCAAGTCCTATTTTAAGTGTATAAACGCTATAATGTGCTTTGCATCTTTATTTAAATTTATTGTCGTGACAATAGTTGCACATTGTATTAATAAAAAGAAGCGTGAGAGGGATACAGTTAACTCGAAATAACCCGTAAAAGATCACATACTTGCAACGTTGATTTTCATAATACTCGCATTGAATTTCGGTGCATTGATGCGAATGCTCACCGAGTTCGTCGAAGTGGGAAGACCGAACGGAGCAGAGAGCGCATAACCCAAGCGAGAGATACAACCGGGAGGGCGACATAACTGGTTATGTATATGAAACGCTAAGTCGTGTGAGTAACATATGTCACGTATTAACAGGTTGTCCCATTAAACGTTCCGGCAGCGCGCACGGCTGGCCCTTTTCAACCCCGAAGAAACGCCCGCGTCCTCCGCTTTATCTCGTGTATTTGAATAAACTCGAAAAATAAAGGTCACCGGCGCGTTCAATTATAATTGAGCGGTTGTCAACGCGGCGATAACGTCGACACCCCGTTTCCCGCGCGTCAACACGTGTGAATCTCGTTCAACAAGGGCTCCCTTTCTGCGTCGAGGGGCTCGAAAAAAAAGGAAATGACTATGGCACGGTTTCTCCCCTCTCTCCCTC